>JACGCM010002261.1:600000-1082485 GCA_014058105.1 Kingdonia uniflora | reverse complement strand
TTTTGTCACAACTCACTAGTGCTGAAAGATTTCCACGGCCAACGTGCCAACCTTATTTTGAACATCATATTGTCTGGGCTTTCCCAAGTTATGAACAAAATCGAATTTGCGGAACAACAAGAGATTTGAAATGCGAAAAGTAAAAATGAAGTATCATATGATGTTCGCCTGCGCTAAGCTTATGTGTGCAAACAGAACAAATCAGGGCCAAATAACATTAGTTTCGAAACAGATAAGAAACTTGGAAGGGGAACAAACTCCCGCGGCTGCCCCATTAAGCCCACCAAGCTATCTGTCTTGCATCTCCGCAGTCCTTTCCTCTTCATCTTCTGCATAATTTCTTTATGTTGAATTTTTTCAAAACCTAAAGGCCTTGGGTTTTGGCTTGGGCTTGGGCTTGAGGTATGGGATTGGGCCGTTTTTTTTTTTTTGGTCTTCATCTTTCAATTCTAATGGCTATTATTCAGGAAGAACTGAACTTCTTCAGGGAACACGTCTCCACGAACTCAAACTCATCACGAAAAGAAAGGAAAAGACCGTTGTGTATTCCTATATATACCTCATCTTACACCTTTAGAGATATAGAAACAGTTCTTCTCTCTACTGCTCCTCTATTTTTTAATCTCTCTCTCTTAGTTTCGTTTTCTATTGAGGTGCAAAACAAACAACTACGCTGTCTCCGGTACAGAGACTTCGTATACACCGTTGTATCTTGGAGAGTTTCGACTTTATAACCTCAAGGTACACCTTGAGGTTGTCGAAATACTCTCATCAGCCTTTCTCTTTCATCTTCTGCATAATTTCTTTCACCTTAGGTATGATGGGACATTGATTTGCATACTTCCTCTCTTCGAGTTTTCTGAGACTCAGAGGGAACGGGTTGATGATGGCCTGTTCCTTCGATACGTGAAATTCTTTCAGCCTTCTGCAGCTGCATTTTTCTCTTTCTTCTATGCTTGATTTCTATAAGGCTTCTTCTTCGCATACTTTCTTTCGATTCGAGTACTCTCCAACCAAAAACATGAGCTGGAGCAATGTCGGTAATCCTGATTGAATCTTCATGGAATGATTCTGGATATCTTTGTAAGAACTTCTTTACATAAACATCCTTAGGGCTAGCTTTTTGGATTTCCCACTGACATGCGCAACTGACACGGAAGAGCCCTTCCATGGACTTGAGTCATTTAGGCTCGACTTTGTGAAACCCCTGAACGAGCTTCCTAGTCCTCGTTAGCAAATTGCCTCTCATGAACGACTGATCCTATCTCTCTTAAATCGCCTCTAAATGAGTGATTCGTCATTGTCTCATTGAGATAGACACCCAAAAGCCAATCCCCCCTCCCCGGGCTTGTTATTGACATTTGAAGTCGTAAGAGTATAACGATGTCCATGTTATAATAAAAAGAACATCTTATACCGATGTTATTTCTGATCTTATAAAGATGTCCGTCTTGGAGAAACGTGTTTCGAATCAGCCCCATTTAATAACACAACTAGTATACGAAGGATGAGATGGAGAAAAAGTAACCCCAAAAACCTTGAAAAATGAGTAGAGCAATATGTACAGAGAAATATTAAAGAAGCTAGTTTTTTTTTTCAACTTTTTCTTTAAATAGAGCTTCTCTCACCATTCACCAACATCACTGATTACTCTTCAATCTCTCACAACACTAATCTTGTTTTTTTTTTTTTTTTTTCTCCCTCCCTCTCTCTCTCATTCAACCATCCAATGGCTTCTTCTTCCACAAGAGCTCTATTTTCTTCTACTATGGTGCTTATGTGTCTCTTGTTCAGTACTTTAGAAGCTAGATTTTTTGGTTGGAGGCGTGGAAAATCCCATCTTTGCAATCCATTCTTTCAACGAATGGGCCCAAGTGTGACGCCCCAACGAACGCCGCAAATCTACCTGAGCGTTTTGAGTTTTGACCTTGGATATATGTTCTTTATATCCCAATATAGCTACACCACCAGTATCGTTAAAAACGAATTTAGTTAAAGGGGCAATAAGTGCCAGGACGCTTCGTCTCCACTTTTGATATTTCCTTTTGGAGACAAGGTTTTACTTAGTAACTATATTAATGAGGAAGTTGGTTTAAACCTCCCCATGAAAAAATAAGCTTTATAGCTTGGTCATTTTGGCTCATGGGCCACAAGGGATCTTCATGAGTTTTCCTTGGCATAGGAATCCCATTAGACATTGCCTTGCAATGCGGGCCACTTTTCCAGATTGGATTAAATGTGGACCCGCTATGCCTCTCGAGCCAATCGAGACTTATCGCCCATTCATAAATGGACTAGGTATTCGAGTTGCCTGCCATCCAGCTAGTCTAGGATTGTCGTCCCTTTTATATATTTGGGGCTCGACATATTGAGCTACCTGATCGCTGCCAGACAGGTGTGCTATTCGTACCGCATGCCCAATCACGAGTGATTACGTTGTAGGGATTATTGAGGAAAAATCTTCAACGTTGTTCCTATCCGAATGTATATTCGACGACCCCTCATGAGTATTCAGGATGATCCAGATGTTTTCTAGCATTCGTGAGTATATTCACTGGAATCGTCGTGCATTGTGAAAAAGGCTTGTACATGTTGGCCGTACGTGGATGTACGCCAAGGCCTATATTCCAATGTGCTATGGGTACTGTAGTACCGCGCCCTCGAGCCGGGTCTTGACACCAATCTCTCATTTCTAAATCGCTCTTCGCCCATTTTCCAAACCCATTCACAAAATTGAGTTCTCTGCTTTTATTTTTTGCCTAACACTTTATTTCCCTTTGTTTCCGCAGTCTGGAAGTACAATGCGAAGACGGATTCAGTATTGAAAGTGAGCAGAACAGACTACTTGCCTGCAATGTATCAACCTCAATAGCTGAATACAATGATGAAAACACAAACGTGGAGCTCAAGAAGTCTGGGCCTTATTTTTTCATCGTGGAGCTAGAAAAAAGAAGAGGGGGGAGAAAAAAGAGAGAAAAGGAGAAATGGGAGATAAAAAGATGTGGGACCCGATAGGCTACCCCTGAAAGTCTTGGCAGGGAGAGAGGAGTGATGAATTTTGACAGCTCATCGATGTCCACATGTCACAACCTGATTGGGATAATGGCAAAAATAGACAAAAGGAAAATAACAAAAATGCACTAATAATATTGGAAGTATATATAAAAACTTAGATGATTATTATGTGCGTAATAACGAACTAGTGGATATATTATAAAATTATCAATAGAGGGGAGTCATTTAGTGAAGAAAGAATAATTTATATGATAAACATTATTATCAAATAAAAATGTTAAATATAGAACATGAGAGAAATATAATTAACCTTTTGTTGGAAAAATATAGATTATCTGAATTACAGACACATGATTAAATCATAAATTGCTGATTGACTTAAGTTATTCAATATGTGATTGCTAAGAAATACTTCAGCAATGGAAAACAACACTTTTTTTTCCTGAGTTTGAAAGGCAACACTAAGTCACCAAATTTTCCACTTATATGCATGTTATATGAAAGATATGCAACCACCTAATATGTAAAAGTCTAAAATTAAATAAAGTAGTGTGAATAAACATATATTGAGGTGGTGTTTGTATTCTTCGTAATTGTTTTCTTAGTTTCCTTTTCTTTTCTTGTCATGGATATAACTCAAAACATATTTATGCCTTTACATTGAGAGCAGTATGCCAGTAGGACGAGAGTATAACAAATGAAGCTTACAAAAACCACACCAAGTGAGTGAGGTACTTAGGAGACGCTATAAGATTCATGAATTTAGTCAGATTCAATTGTTTTAGTAAAGCCCATTGTCGAATTCCAACAAAAACCATCTTCAAAACGAAGACGAAGATTTGGTTTAGTAATAAAATCAATCAACAAGAACTACCCCCAAGTTCATCCCTTGTAGTGCATATTAGTCCTGATATGTGTTACGATGAGAATTCTTACAAATTAAGTATGGATATTTATTACAAAATTCAAACAAATTAAAATTGAAATTAGGATTTTAAATACTAGAAGATGCAAACTTTCAAAAATCAGACCCAGGGAACAATAAATTCCAAAATTGATACTGACTAGATGAAATTATGATTTTACCCCCTACTGAAGTTTACATATTACAACAGTTACCATCTGCTTTTTCCATGCACGTGGGCACCACAAGTATGAATGTCACTTCTGAAATAATAAAAAATGTTCGAATCATTTAATCACGCCACGTGTCCTAATTTTTTACCATTTGTTCAGAAAACTATGTCATTTATTCAGAAAACTTTTTCATTTGTTCAGTAAACTTTGTCATTTGTTTTCCAGAACTTGAGCATTTGTTCAAAAATATTTGCTATTTTTTTTCCAGAACTTGGACATTGTGTTCAAAAATATTTGTCATTTGTTTTCCCAGAAGTTTGTCATATGTTCAGAACTATTTGTCATTTTGTTTGACTAGAACTTTATAATTTGTTCAGAAAACTTTGTCATTTGTTCGACTTCTGATATTATTTGTCATTGTTTCATGGGAATTTTTACGCCTTTAAACAAATTAGCAATGCAATAAGGCAGACTCTCTTACCATTTATGCTATTATTTATTATTTGTTTTAGGGGATGGGTTAGTTAGGGTATCACGTGCGATACTGGCAGGATAAAATTTTAATTTTGCCCCTACTGAAGTTTGAATATTACAGTAGGTTTGCAGGCCGTGGGCTCCACAAGTCACTTTTGAAATAATAATAAAAATCAAATCATTTAAAAATATATCACGCCACGTGTCTAGATTAATTCGTTGATGTATACATGTCATTACCATTTTGAAACGTGTAAGGTAGACTTTGTCACCATTTCATGTATTACTTGTCATTTTTTTTAGGGGAATTGTCATGCCTTTAACCAATTAGCTATATATAATAATGCAGACTCTGTCACTATTTTGTTATTATTTGTTATTTGTTTAGGGTTAGGGTATCACGTGCGATTCACACGAGTTCGTCTGGTTTTTAGAGCAAAAAATAGTCCCTATTCGTCAAGCTATTTTTTCTAATCGCAAACATAATAACCGCAATAACCATCCCGATTCTGGTATTATTTGTCATTGATAACTCCACAACCGTTTTCTCACAATTGTTGAGTCTTGGTATGTGATTTCAGTATAATTTTAGTGGCAAATCGTGAGTGTAATTACTGCCTACCAAGTATTTGTTAAAGTCTGATTTTTCTTTTACAATGATGAAGTCTGATAAACAAGTGAGTTATGGGCAATTTGATGAGGATAACCAAATGTAGGAGGGTGGAGAGAAGAAGGCCACCACCAATGCTAAAAATTATACCTCTCGGTGTACAGGTTTGGGACTTCGCAACATGTTTAAAGCTCTACCTGAAGGGAAGAAGGGTGTTCCTAGTACCACCTATTTTGTACAATTATTGTTGATTGATCCAATTGCGACGATGTCGACGTTGGTTGTTGAAATATTCAATCATCATCTCGGTGATATGAAGTTCCAATTTGGGGGGATGATAATTTAGATGAAACTCATTCATGTCTGCCTGATTTTAAGGCTACGTGTTTTTCCTATTCACAAAGGTTTTGCATTTGTTGATCCTAAGCATGTAACGAATTTTAAGAATGAGCGATTCCCCAAGAAGAAGAAACATATGGTTCAAGGAAATTGAGGCGACTTTAAAGTAGGTGAAAATGGAAAAACATCATGATAAGATTTTAATTTGTCATTTGTTGGGATTGTTTTATCATTTTAAGAATTTTTGTATTGTATTTGTCATTGGTTGGGGTTGTTTTAGCATTATTCTCTACGGTTCTTATCATTACTTTTGACTTGCATTGGTTCCTTATTCTTGTGTCATTTGTTAAGGATGTTTTAGCATTGTACTCTATATTATTATTATTACTTTATATTAGTCCTTGTCATTTGTTTTCCCATTCTTATTCTTTGTCATATGTGGTTTTGTTTGCAGACGATGTTCTTCGATTAAATTTGTTAAATATTCTACTATCATTTGTCTTCCCGAATAAGGGGAGAAACGTTGAGGCAAAGTATGTTGATATAGTAGATGATCTAGAGAAGTTTAACAGATTCCCCTAGGGTCAGCAAGTCTATAGTTTTTTGCTGAGTTAAATAGTAGAGTTTGCCAATTATCAATCGGTCGAGGATAAAAATCTCATAAAGCTTTATCACTGCACGGATGTACTTAGGTATTGATGATATGGGTTTTCCTTTGTATTCTTGACAGACCTGATATTTTAAAGAATTGAGGCAAGCAAACATTTATTCTCTAAGCTATAGGGATGGAGGATGACATCATTTAAGAGTCACCAAATTGTGACGTTGAAAAAGTTTTTTGCTAATCCCAAATTGGTGGTATTAGCTTTGGAGTCGTCTGAGACTGACATGCAGCAATAACTTGTACAAGAGGCCATGGTAAACTTCCTTTAATTTTTACCTCATTTGTTTACTTCTTGTCATTTATTTCTTGCAGTTTGTCATTTGTTTTTCCCTTCTTGTCATTTGTTTGATATCTCATTTGTAAACATTTTCTAATATCCTTTTGTTATTATTAAGTTCTGTAGTAGCCTATTCGTAGCCCTCCAAGACTAATCGAATACTAGAAGGCTACATCGAAGCCTACCAAAGACTCGAAGCCTAGGAAACCCATAAATAGCCAAAAGGCATTGGTCTACCTGAAGCCTTTTAAGACTAACCGAAGACTCGAAGGCCACATCAAGCTTACCGAAGACTCGAAGCTAACTGCAAGATTTGAAGCCAAAGGCAGCCCTGCAGCATGCAGAGTTCAATACAGTTCAAAGAAGACTTCGACCATATTGGTGTATGGTCGAAGGCAGACAAACCTGACAGCCAACCTCACCAGACAATACAGTAAAACAAGCCACCAGACAGCTACAGTATCTGAACCGACCTCACGTACATGATAGTTACCCTGGCGACTCATCCTTTCCTATCTCCTATAAATAGGGGAGAGGAGACATCATGAAGAGGTTATAAAAACTCAGCCTAAACCTCCCTAAGATTAACAACCTTCGAGCATATTCGTGTTCTATACAATTCAAACTGTAATCCCATATATATATAGAGTACCCATTCAAATCCTCGCTAAAGGTCATGGAGATACCAATTTATGGACTCCACACAAGTATGTTAACACAATATTTTCTCTTAATTCTGCCTTATATATTTATGAAACATCTAGTCGAAGCTAAATCCCTGGTGTAAGAGTGTGAACTCCCCTCTACGAGATTATGCCCCTACATTTGGCGCCATTTGTGCTATACCCACTACTCTCAATCCCTTTTTCTTTTACCCTATACCCATATCTAATAGCTCCCACTATCCGTTCTACCTCAGCCATTGTCGACACCTCCGCCGACGGTATCACCGCCCAACTAGTCCTTATCAACCAATAGTTCGCTCAGGCAGAAGAGCGTCACACTAACTAGCTTCGTCATGGGTGCAAAGATCGTTGTCAGGAGCTCGAAGCTAAATAACAATGCCATTTGGACGAGAATGATAGATAACACCGTACCCTCGACGAGCTGCGCCACACAGTTTGTAAACTTCAGCAAGTACAAACCCTGGATGCCCCTATGAGTTCCCGGACCCCGCCCCCCTCACAGGTCTTCTCCCTAGCACGCCTCGACCCCCACCCTAGACCAAAATGCCTTCGGTCCACTTTGGTGCCGAAGGTTCCCCTACTACTATGCCCGCAGGTTCAATACACCTCGGCGTCCCCATTACAAAGAACTCATCCGATTCCACCCTCCAAACCTCCCGATATCCCACACGACATCCCGCCCGTGAACGCCTGGGAGAACATAGTGCTGAGTACAGCCCCAACCTGCGGCCCTCCACCCGCGATCTCAGTGTTCTCTCCTCGAGCAGCATACTTCACCAATAAGGGCCCGACCAAAAATCTATGTCGCCATTTACATCAGCGCCATCCCTACTCTAAACTCTTGGAGTCGCCTCAGCAATCCATCTGCCCGAGGCTCCTCTCAGTCGAGGTACCTCCAAACTTCCATACCCCAAAAATCTGCAAATATCGCAACACCGACCCTTAATCCCATGTACTTGAGTTCCAAATGCCCTAAGCCTGCACTTCTCAGTAGATCACATCCTCTGCCGAATGTTCCCTACCAGCCTTATCGAAAACCCCTTCAAGTGTACCATAGCCTCCCTAATTGGTCCATTCGAAGCTTCAAATAGCTATCGAATTTGTTCATCTATCATTTTGCCTTCGACAAAACCGTAAAGTCTGGAGTCGATGCCCTTTTTAACTTTTAAAAGATACCCACCGAAACACACTCGAGAACTTTACCAAGCGTTTCCTCAATGAATTGCATAAAATCGATAACCTCGATTACGCGAACACTTTCTTAGCCTACTCAAACGCCCTACCCGACCAAACCTCGTTAAAGAGTATATCGTCTTCTAGAATCCCCAAACCTTTGAAGAGATGCTATCGAAAGTTAATGGATACATCGACCTCAAGCGTCTTCAGGAAACTAATCACCAGGGACAAGCCTCCACCGCCACCATAATAGACCTCGACAACCAAACACAATCATGGTCGCTCCTGTCTACAACGAGACTGACAACTGCAAACGCGCCCACTTTGACGCCCATCTTTCGAGCCTCGTAAAAACATCCCATGCCAATCTTACCCAAACTAACCATTTCCATCAGTACCTTACAAACTCATCCTACATGACCCTATTTGGCGGACTCCCTTCCCCATCGAAGTAAAAAGGATGAGCCATACTGCCATAACCACAAATATAACTGTCATTCTACAAATAAGTGTTACACATACAACATTTACTTGAGATGATTTCAAAGCTGGCTGCCTGTACCAGTTTATTGTTGACCTCCTGGTCCAGCACCTCGATGGGTCGTACCTCAAGCCCAACCAACCCCAATGCCAGACCTGCCAAAATACACATCTCCCAAGCCCACATGATCAAAGTTAACAACATTGATAGTGGCCACAACCCAAAGAAAATGGAAGCGGGTCGAAGAGTGTTGTAAACTTACCTACTAGGGGCCTTGTTTCGTAGAGGGGAAACTTAACTCTTACACCTTGAAGTTGCCCTCGGCTAGAAGTGTTGGTAATATATATGACTATAAACAACTAGTTAACGTACTAATATACTTGCGTGGAGTCCTAGAATTGGGTTCTCCATGACCTGTAGCGTGGATTTGAATGATTGATGTTATATATCGAGTTGGATGACAGATTGAATGGAGAAGAGTTTACAGGGTATTCGAAGGTAATCTTGAGGCATTTTTGTGAGATTTTTTTAACCCCTTCATAGTGTCACCTCCCTCCTATTTATAGGAGATAGAGAAGGGTGAGTCATCATGGGAGGTCAGATTACATGTATATCCTCTGGGACAACTATTTTATACGTTGAGTAAGTTTTGACACTGTAGTTGTCTGGCGGCTCGTTTAAATGCTATGTCTGGTAAGCTGGCTATCAGATGTGTTTACCTTCAGCCATACATTACCATGGTCGAAGTCTCTTCGGTACTGATAATGAGTTCTAGTGCTGACCATCTATCTTTGGCTTTGACTATGGTAATTAGCTTCGATGATGCATTCGAGTGTTCGATTAATATCGGAAGGCTTCGTAGACTTAGTTACTAGTCTTGTTGGGCTCCGAGTCTCTAGGTAGGCTTCGATGTAGCCTTCGAGTAATTGACTGGTACTGGAAGGCTACGAGTAGGCTACTACATTCGCCCCCACTCAGTAGGGCCTTGGAAATTGTTGTAGATGTCACGTGCTTAGAAAATTATTAGGCATACAAATTTAAAGAGTTGACTGGTTGAATGTGGTAGTTCCGAGGAGAGTAATTAAGGCAATTGCTGATTAAGGGGTAATAAATGCCCTTTAATCAAAGTATAAATAGGGGTTGTTAGGGAGAAAGCATCAAACACTGTTCATCTCTTTCTTGAGTAAGTATAACGATGGAAACCACTCCAAAAACCCTTACCAGAAGATAATGGAAGAGAAAGAACCGGCGTACCGAGGAGAAGGCGATGGCTCTGAAGCAATTTTTTTTTTTGGGATCAGGGTTTGGATGTGGTACTTGTCTGACCTGGTAGAACTGAAACTGGGGGAGGAGATCTGTGGGCATTCGTATGCATACTGGTGGAGAGTCATGCAGTAGTTGGGCCGCATGTGAGTTGCTGATATTTCTTACTGAAGAATTTAGCGGAGGACCAGGTGGAGGCTGAAGATACAGCCGAGGCTCAGGCGGGGATCTGTAAGAACTGCCCCATGTATAAATTGGGAGGTCTTCGGTATAGTGGTGGGTGTGTAGAAGGGGTTATGCTTTTGTTGCTTTGTTGTGTCTGTTGTTTCTCTTTCTTCTTGTTGATCGTGATTCTGTATGCCTGCGTATGTTTTGTTTTTTGAATGAAAACAATGTTTGTCGAAGTATGGCAGTATAATAGTTAAAGGTAATGTAAACGATGATAATGTAGGTACGGTTTAATGGTCGAACTTCAAACTTTAGTAATGAAAACGAATAAGTGGTAAGGAAATTTGATTCGATCATAGAATGAATAGTATTAACCAGTATGCCTAGGAAATTTGATGGATTTATTGCGTTCAGAGGCCAGATTCGCCTAGAGATGTGACTCCCTCTTCGATGGCCGGTGAAGCAGGTGTTGAACTTCTAGGATGTAGCCCCATGCCAAATGAATGACAACTTTTATGAAATGATGAGGGTTGTCAAAGGTATGAATGTGGAATTACAGCGCGAAGGGAATTTTTTGATCGAGTGGTTTGATATAGTATCGTTCTATTCGAGGAAGGCAAATAAGAAGGTAGGGACATATCACATTCAATGCCATTCGGGCAAACCATGATTATTTGACCTGTGTTCAACTGGGCGTGGGTGGGATAAGGATTTGGGGTGGTGAAGGGGAGGTATGAGAATGTACAGGGGGAGAAAGAATATAAGCTAAAGCATAGGCTATACAACGTAAGTAAGTTACTAGTCAAAGTGTGTTCATTATGTGGCTTGAATAAACTTTTGAACTTTTCTTTATTATTTTGCAGAACCCACCAACAATAGATTGAAGAACCCGAGGACGTACATTGATCACCTTATTAGCGATAGCGAGGAGTGGGTGAATGTTGTGCTTCAAAAGTTGGGTATTGTGAGAAAAAGACGAAAGAAGATGGATATGTTACCGAGAGACGTTCCTGTTGCTGCGGGACCATCGAGGAAGAGGAAAGAAGTAGTTACCCCGACGAGGCCCGATGAGATAAATTACGACAATTTGAGTCAAAAATTGTGCTTTATACCAAGGTCTCGGTAAGGAGGGCCAGGGACCTGAGACTGTTCCCAATGTACCTTGATAGGCCAGCAAGGGTGAAGGCAAAGTCATGGTCAAAGCTTCGATAGTACAGGAAATAAAGAAAACTTTGGGGAAGAGGGCTCGTGAGCAGACGGTCGAGGATGATGATGACCCCGCCGAAGTGAGATGACACATGGTCGAACTGGAGGAGAACGCTCGAATAACGGCTGAGTCGATGATGACTCTCTGTGGCACAAACCCAGATTAAGCGTCAAAGCAATTTAGCAAAGCTCTACACCAAGTAAGCATTTTTGGAACTTTGAAGTTGAAATTATACTTCAAGAACTCTTAATTAGTCGAGTATTCGTGCAAGTAAATTCTTGGGTGATACCTTTTAACAAAGCATAAAAGGTATTGAGTGAAAAGCTAAAGCAGGCGAGGGTCAAGCTTGAGCTCACGCAGGGAACCTGGCTGTCGTTGGAGACCCAGGTCAGTGGGATGGAACGAGGGAAGTTACAAATTCGAGCCGATGCCATGAGGAAAATCAAAGCTGCCATCGCCAACTATAATCAAAAGGTAACAGTGCTGGAGGTGAAGCTGGTTAGCAAGGATGAGCAGTTGCGGAACAACAAAGCACGTTTCTAGGCGCAGTATGATGATGAGTGTAACATGACCACAACCCTGAAGAAATTATAGGTGGGTTGGGGTACAATCCAGAGACCTTTGAGCGCTATCCTCCGACGGAAGAGCCTGCTGTCAAAGATGTTGCGCAGACAAAAGGGATGGAAGTGGTCCCTGTAGGGGGAGGTGTTGGAGATGCGGTAGCTGATCCCGCGGTGGAAGGGAATGGTGTTGGTACTAGTAATACTGTAGGGGATGCTGTGGTCGATGCTGGTGCTGATATTGCTGGAAAGAACCCTGCTGTCAAAGGTAGTGGTGGTGTTACTGTAGAAGATCATGGAGAAGGTGTAAGTGCGGCCAATCCTGTGTGAGCGAGGTATTTAGAGAAGGTAATTTGTTTGGCTTCTATTGCCGGTAACGAACTCTCGCTTTATTTTTTTTGCTTCGGTGTGTTGGATAGGTAGAGTTTGAATAGTATGTAGTGCATTTGAATTTGACTTGCTGGTATGTATTGAACTTGACTTGCTAGTATATCTGTATGTTGGTATCTCTGTGAAAAAATTGAAGTAGGAAAATGCACCGGCCTTCGAAGGTAGTCTCCGGTTATTTCTTATCGCGGGTTGTAGCTTAGAGGAAACATGATATGGGCAGCCCCAATGCGTCTTCGATTGTTTGGTCTATCGACCATTAATGCCATTCGGATATGGTTAAATTAGAACCTTGAATTTTTTTTCGAGGTCGCCCCCAAGTATCAGTCGAGTCGAAGGGTGGACATGATACTTAGGTTTACCCAAATCAAGAAGTTCACTGGACTTTGAAGGTTGCCCCTGGGTATTTCTAGCCGTGGGTTAGAGCCTAAATGAAGCATTATGTGGTCGGCCCCAATGCATCCCTGAGTGTCCAGTCTATCGATCATTCATGCCACTCAGTTTTGCTCGAATTAGAACCTTGAAAAACTTCAAGGTCGCCTCCAAGTATCAGTCGGGTCGAAGGGTTGACATGATACATAGGTTTGACTAACTCGAGATGTTCACAGGAGATATGGGATGAAGCTCAAAGGAGAAAAATATGTTTATTGATTACATATGGTGGTTATATCAGGTGTGAAGAGTGGTGGCCGAGGCCTGTTGTAGGATACTAGGTCCATTATATTCCACGGATTGGGTAGAGGCTCCTCAGCTTCTATCATAAGGTAATACGAACCTTTGTCAGTTTTATCGTATAGGACATAAGGTCCTACCCAAGATTTGGCTAACTTGCCAGCATTTTGAGGCTTTGAAGAGGGTGTGACTCGTCGAAGTACCAAATCTTCAATATCAAAGCTTCTAGGTCGAACCCTCTTGTTGTATGACTTCTGGAGTGGGAGATGATAACGGCCAAAGTTGGCGATGACTCGGTCTCTAGTTTTGTCGATCCATAACATATTGCATCCAAGTTTGAATTCATTATCTTCATCAGGGAGGTCAGGATCGCGTATTAGCACGTCGAACTGAGTAGGCAACACAGCTTCGATACCATAAGCCAGGAGGAAAGGGGTGCAGCCCGTCACCTTTCTTGGTGTGGTTCAATAGGCCCAAGGTGCATGTTATAATTTTTGTACCCAGCGACCCTTCTTCTTTTCGATACGTTTCTTAAGACCGTCGACTATAGTTTTATTGATTGCTTTGACCTGGCCATTTCCCTATAGGAAATAAGGGGTAGAAGGGAAAAGGATGATGTTGTATTTTTTTGAGAAAATTGTGGATCTTGTTGCTTACAAACTATAGACCGTTGTCGCATCGAATCATGTGGGGGAACGTGTGATAATATTTTTCCATAAGAACTTGATTACTTCTTCTTCCCTGGTTTAACAAAAAGGTATCGCTTCGACCCATTTAGTAAAATAATCTGCGGCCACTAGAATGTGTTCTCTGCTGCCCAAGGCCTCGGGAAAAGGGCCCACTAGATCAATGGCCCACCACTTGAATGACCAAACAACTTAGCTGTAATAGTGGTCTTGTGAGGGGCTTTGAATGTCATGGGCGTGACGTTTGCATTTGTCACAGTGCTTCGCATACTCATCGGCTTGCTTCTTCATATTGGGCCAAAATAAATCTTGGGTTACAGCTCGAAGAGCCATAGATCGGCCAGTGGTATGTGCACTGTAATTTCCTTCGTGGAGTTCGGTGAGTATGTGGAGGCCTCGGGTTGGGAGATGCAACGGAGGTGTACGCCAATGGGGGATTTGCAGTATAGACCGCCTTTGAGAATGGTGTATTATCGGCAGTTTTCTAGTAATGAACGCTTGGTCTTGGGATCCTCCGGGAGGGTAAAACTGTTGAAGTATGCAAGGAAAGGTATGTGCTAATCTTCGGGATCGAGGCTCTCGCCCACAATATTGATGGTATTGACTTTCATCTGGTCAATACTTGGGCGTTCAAGTACTTCGATAGTAAGGGTTCAGGATTCGGATTGACCAAGTATGGCAGCAATGTAAGTGAGTGTGTCTGCATGTCAATTTTTGCCTCTGGGGTAATGTGTAATTGATGATTTTTCAGGGAACCAATCTATGCACTGGCAGACGAGTGCGACATACTCAGTCATGCGATCGTTCGCCTGATTTTTGCCGGTATACTGTCTCTGAACAATCTGGGAATCAGTAAACACTGCAAGTTTGGGGACACCAAGTTCGAGGGTGAGATCTAGACCATGTATCAAAGCTTCGTTCTCGGCCTCGTTGTTGGTATATTTGATGTTTAATTTGATAGCCTTTTCGATGCGATCGTTGGAAGGTGTGACCAGGACGATACCAATACCAGAACCATTTGGTCCTGCGGATCCATCTGTAAAAGATGCTAGCCCATATTGGGGTTCCAAGGGTCAGTCTATTCGGGTTGGTCTTCAGGTAAATCATCTTCGTGTTCTTCCCAGTCGATGTCTTCGACCGAGAAGTCTGCAAGAAAGTTAACTACTGCCTAACCTTTGAGGGAAACTTGTTTTTCAAAGGTGATATCATGCTCGCTGAGGTATACGGACCACTGTTGTACTCGTCTGGACTTATCTTTTTTACTGAGGAGTTCTCGAAGAGGGTAACTAGTAATGGCACGAATGTGGTGCACCTGGAAGTATGGTTTAAGCTTTCGAGAGGTATAAACAAGAGTAAGCAATAAACATTCGAATTTAATGTATCGTGTTTCAGTAGGGGTTAGGGTCTTGCTGATAAAATTGACGGGTTTCTCGATATTGGCATCGATTCGAATTAGGACCGAGCTGACAGAGGTCTCAGTGACTGCGAGGTATAAAGTGAGTACCTCGCCTTCGACCGGGGTACTGATGATAAGTGGTTGGCCAAAGTAAGTTTTGATTTCGAAGAAAGCTTGTTCGCATTCAGGTGTTTAATCAATTTTGGGATTTTTCCTTTTGGCTTTATGAACACCTTGATCACGCAAAAGGGAGAATAGCCAAGCACAACGGTAAGAGGATTTGGAGATAAAGCGGTTTAGGGTGACAATTTTACCAGCGACCTTTTGGACATCTTTCCGGGTTCGGGGAGAGGGCATATCGACGAGGTCCCGAATTTGGGCAGAGTCAATCTCGATGCCTTGTTTGCTAATAAGGTGACCCAAGAACTTTCCTGAAGACACGCCGAATTGGCACTTGTTGGGGTTTAGTTTCATATTATATGTTCAAAGTATCGAAAGACGTCAGTTAAATCTTGTATATGGGTATGTTTTTAGTGGCTTTTATATAACATGTCGTCGATATAGACTTCGGCCGATTTTCCAAGCAAAGGTTTGAACATGGTGGTGACAAGGTGTTGGTAAGTGGCACCCGTGTTTTTGATGCCGAAGGGCATCACGTTAAAATAGTAAAGGCCGTGTTCTGTGATAAACGAAGTTTTAAGTTGATCTTTGGGGAGAAGCGGTACCTGGTTATTACCCAAAGCCACATCCATCATAGATAGGCGTTCATGACCGGCGGTAGCATCCAGGAATACTACAATTATCAGGAGAGAAAAACTGTCTTTAGGGGTATGCTTGTTGAGATCGGTAAAGTCAACGCAGATTCTGATCTTGCTATTCTTTTTGGGGACAGCGACTATGTTCGAGGTTCAATCAACGTACTTGACTTCTCTGATGAAACCAGCGACATGGAGTTTATTGACCTCGAGGTTTACGGCCTCTCAAAACCATGGGGCCAAAGTGCATTTCTTCTGTTTCACAGCTGTAGCTTTAGGGATGAGGTCAAGTCGATGACAGGCTAGTGTGGGGTCGACACCGGGCATCTCATGGAACGTCCAGGCGAAGACATCTTTATTTGTTCGAAGGATTATGGTGAGCTCGTGCCTTTTGTTTGAGTCTAAGAAGCTATCGATGAATGTACCTCGACCAGGACCATTGAGCTCGACGTAAACAGTGGGTTCGCTAGGTGTGGTAGAAAGTGGTCGAGGGTGTGGGGAGAGAAAGGTGTAATGATTGCTATGACTTCACTAGTTTCCTGGTAAGGTCGATCTCAGGGTACTCATAGGAGTGGGCAAGGCGTTGGGAGCCTTTCATGTTCCACGTGCCACAAGGGGTAGTAAAACGTAGTGTTTGGTGGTAGGTAGGAGGGATGGCTTTCATGGCGTGGGGCCAATCACATCCTAGAATGCCCAGATACTCAGATTTCTTATTGATGACAAGGAAGCTGGTTTGGAGAGTAACTAAACCCGTGGTGACAGGGTGACTAAGGCAGCCGACGGTAATCTCAGTAGCGTCGTTAAAGCCCTTAAGTTTGACATTGGTTGGTGTGATAAGGTCAATTTTTTGCATGTCTCGGATGGTCTGGAGGAAGAGTACGTCCGCTGTACTACCCGTATTAATGAGCATGGTATGAAAGATGAGGTGTTCAACCTTGATCATAATGACCAAAGGGTCAGAATGGGGGAAACGAACGTGAGAGGTATCACAATCGATGAAGGATATATCTTCGGGTCGAGGGTGTTGGCTAGATCCGGGCAGAAGGATGGGTAATTTCTCCTGGTAAGTGAGCTTATAGCATTCTTCGACTCATTTACATTTGCTTCAAGTATGACTGCTGTCGATGTTATTAACTTCGATGGGGTAGAGTTAGAAAATATGTACCTGGTCTGGGTCGGTATTTGGAGCGGGTTGGGGTTTGAGGTACGACCCGTCGAGATAGATGGGGAGATCGGCAAATTATTGATATAGACGACCGGCTTTTAGAATCATCTCCAGCGATCGTTGCAGAGCATAACATTTGGTTGTGGGGTGACAATTACATTTATGATTTTGGCAATAGGGCTTGTTCTTTCAGACCTCAATGGGGAAGGGAGTACGCCATATTGGGTCGACTTGGATGTGTGTGAGAAAGTTGTTGATGGGAACAATAAGTTTTGGCAGGATTGACATGGGCCACTTTTTGCGAGGTTCGGAAGACTGAGCTTCGAAGTGAGGGCGTTTGCAACTGTCGTTCTCTTATAAGACGGGAGCGACCATGGGTAGATTCGAAGGTCAAGGTTTGCTGGGGTTGGTGGTCGAGGCTTGTCCCTGGTGATTAGATTTACGGAGACATTAGAGGTCGAGGAATCCGTTGACTTTGTGAAGTACGATGTATTCCTTAACGCGGTTGTTGTCAGGGCGGGCGTTGGAGTAGGCGAGAACGGCGTTCGTACAGTCAAGGTTTTCTACCTTGCACGATTCATTAAGGAAATGCTTTGTGAAATTTTCGAGCGTTTCATTGTGGGGTTGCGGAATTTGAAAAGGGCATCGACCCGGACCTCTTGATCTTTATTGAAGGCGAATTGGGAGATGAAAAGGTTCGACAACTGTTTAAAACTTTGGATGGAGCCATTCGGGAGGCTATGGTACCATTTGAGAGGACTGTCGGTAAGACTGGTGGGGAATATGCAATACAAGATATGGTTAGCTGTGGAATACAGGCTGAGAGCATTTTGGAACTCGAGGACATGAGATTGGGGGTCGGTATTGTGGTATTTGTGGATATTTGGGGTGTGAAAGTTTGGGGGTACCTGGAGAGCAAGGAGCTTGGGACAGATAGGGTTATTTAAGTGACTCCATAAGTTTGGTGTGGGGCTCGCGCTGATGCGAATGGCAGCATGAATATTTAGGTCGATTTCTTGCTGTGTAAGGTAAACAGGATGAGGGGGAGAGCGTTGGGGTTGAGGGTGATAGGGTCGCAGATTAGGGGTATGTTCGGCACTGCGCTCCCCATGGCGTTCTCGAGCGGGGCAGTGTGTGGGGTATCGAGAAGTATGAAGGGTCAAATAGGAGGAATCCTCTGTGGGGGCACACCAAGATGGATCGAGTGGGTGGGAAAGGTGGTGGGGGCACCCTCAGCGCCAAGGTGGATTGTGGACCTCAATTTGGGGGTGGAGCCCAAGTCGAGTGCGGGTCAAAACGCGCAAAGGGGCAGGTACCCAAGATCGTTGGGGAGCGTCTTGGGTTTGAACATGTTGAAGCTCACGGACAGTATGGCACAGTTCATCCAGAACACAGTGTTGGTGGTCGTTATCGTCTAAACAACATTGTCGTTTAGCCTCAAGTTATTGGCGTCTGTCTTCGCGTTCTATACACAACTGGTTGGTATGTGCTCTTCAACTTGGGAAAATTGCTGGTTGATGAGGGCGAGTTGGGTGGCGATGCCATCGACAGAGTTTTCGACGATGGCAGAGGTAGAACAAAGGGTGGGGGCCATTGGGTATGGCTATAAGGGGAAAGAAAGAGAAAAGAGGGGTTGGGTAGGGTGGGTGCAGCACAGATGGCGCCAATTGTAGGGGCCTTGTTTCGTAGAGGGGAAACTTAGCTCTTACACCTTGAAGGTTGCCCTCGGCTAGAAGTGTTGGAAAATATATATGACTATAAACAACTAGTTTAACATACTAATATACTTGCGTGGAGCCCTGGAATTGTGTTCTCCACGACCTCTAGTGAGGATTTTAATGATTGATGTTATATATCGAGTTGGATGACAGATTGAATAGGGAAGAGTTTACAAGGTATTCAAAGGTAATCTTGAGGGGTTTTTGGGGAGAGTTTTTCTAACTCCTTCATAGTATCACCTCCTTCCTATTTCTTGGTGATAGAAAAGGGGTGAGTCACCATGGGAGATCAGATTACATGTATATTCTCTGGGACAACTGTTCTATACGTTGAGTCGGTTCTGACACTGTAGTTGTCTGGCGGCTCGCTTTACTGTTCTGTTCAGTGAGTTGGCTGTCAGATGTGTCTGCTTTCAACCATGCATTACCATGGTCGAAGTCTCTCTGGTATTGATACTGAGTTCTGGCATTGACCGTCTATCTTCGCCTTTGACTATGGTAATTAGCTTCGATGATGCCTTCGAGTGTTCGATTAGTCTAGGAAGGCTTCGTAGACTTAGTTACTAGTCTTGTTGGGCTCCGTGTCTCTAGGTAGGCTTTGATGTAGCCTTCGAAGAATCGACTCGTACTGGAAGGCTGCGAGTAGGCTACTGCATACCTACCAGCAAAATCTTCTAGTCCTCCTACCCTAATCCAGCCTTCACCCTCGACCCAAAGGTATATCCTTCATTGACTGTAATATCTCCCATATTTGTTTATTTCATTCAGACCTTTAGTTGTCATGATTAAAATTGAGCACCTCGTTCTCTGCACGATGCTCGCCGACATTGGCAGTGCAGCCGATGTACTTTTCTTTTAGACAGTCTGAGCTATGAAAAAGACTGATCTGATCACCCCTAAAAACGTCGAATTGAAAGGTTTTAACGGTTCAATAGAGGTTGTCGTTGGCCAAATCAGCCTCCCTGTCACCACTGGCCCTGTAACCCTTCAAACTAGTTTCCTTGTCATTGACAATAAGTCCAAATACCTCGGTATTCTGGGCCGCGATTGGCTTTACGCTATGAAGGCCATCCCTTCGACCTACTATCAAGTCCTGCATTTCACTACCTCATCCGGTACGTGGGACATGAAAGGCTCCCAGGGATTAGTTCAATCCTGCGAGCATCCTGAAATCGACCTTACCTGAAAATTGGTGAGGTCACAACAACTCTCCCTCACCAACCCATCAACCTCGAATACCAATCCACCGACCATCAAACCCACAATATATATCAAACTTGATGGTCTCAGTCGAGGAACATTCATTGGCAGCTATTTGGCAGACGACGAGAAATTTCAACTCATCACTTTCCTTCGATCCAACAAAGATGTCTTCACCCGGACATTCCACGAGATGCCCGGGGTCGACCTCACTCTCACCTGCCACTGACTCGACCTTATCCCCAAATCAACGGTTGTGAAGCAAAGGAAATGAACCTTAGCCCCGAGAATTCGAGATGCAGTAAACCTCGAGATTGAAAGCTCTTAGCCACATGCTTCATACGTAAGGTCAAATATGTTGATTGGATCTTGAACATCGTCGCCGTACCTAAAAAGAATGGCTAAATTTGAATCTGTGTCGACTTCCAGATCATTTCAGTACTTCTCGATACCAGAGCCGGCCACGAACGCCTCTCCATGATGGACGCAGCTTCGGGTTACAATCAAGTACCCCTTCTACTGTTTCAATGTGATGCCCTTCGGGCTCAAAAATGCAAGCGCCACTTACCAGTGCCTTGTTACTACCATGTTCAAACCCTAGCTTGGCAAGTTAATCAAAGTATACATCGATGACATGCTATGCAAGAACCTCTACAAAAACATACATATACAAGACCCGACTGAAGTTTTCTCCATCCTCCGATCATATGCAAAAACATACATATACAAAAACATACATAACCCAGACAAATGCAAGTTCAGTGTCCCCTCTAGAAAATTCTTGGGTTACCTCATTAGTAAACGAGGCATCGAGATCGATCCTACCCAAATTTAGTCCCTCGTTGATATGCCTTCTCTCCGAGCAAAGAAAGATGTCCAAAAGGTAGCAGGAAAAATAACAGCCCTCAACCACTTTATTTCAAAATTCTTTGACTGTTGTGCCTGATTATTCTCCCATCTATGTGAACAAGGCGTCCATAAAACCAAGAAGAAAACTCTCAAAGTTAATTGGACACCCGAATGCGAACAAGCCTTCCTTGAACTCAAAAGTTACCTTGGCCAACCACATATCATAAGCACCCCGATCGAAGGTGTAATACTTTCCCTTTATCTAGCAGTCACCGACGAATCTATCAGCTCGGTATTTATCCGAACAAAAGTGGGCATCCAAAACCTATCTACTTCATCGGCAAAACTTTAACACCAGCCGAAACACGTTATAAGAAACTCGAAAGACTTCTCCTTACCCTCGTCTACACTTTTCGAAAGCTCAAACCCTATTTCCAAGCACACCATATACGTGTCATCACCAGCTACCCCCTTCGAGAAGTCCTCACCAAGAAAGATAAATCCCAACGGGTATAGTAATGGTCTGTCTACCTTGGTGAACACGATATCACTTTCGAGAAACAAGTATCCCCAAAAGGCCAGGCAGTCGCCAATTTCCTTGCCGACTTCCCGGTCGAAGACATCGAGTGGGAAGAACATGAAGATGACCTACCCAAAGACCATCCCGAACACAACGACCCCTGGAACCCTAACACAGGATGACGTCTCTTCACAGATGGGTCTGTAGTCCCCAACGGTTCCGGGATGGGAATCGTATTGGTTACACCGTCAAAGGACCACATCGAAAAGGCAATCAAACTAAATTTTGAATGTACCAACAATGAGGCCGAGTACGAAGCTTTGATAAATGGTCTCGATCTAGCCCTCAAACTTGAGGTCCCCAAACTAGTCGTTTTCACTGACTCACAGCTCGTCTAGAGACAGTATTCCGGTGAAAACCAGGTGAACAGTGGCATGGCTGGGTATGCAGCGATCGTCCGCCAATGTATGGATCATTTTCCTGAGAAATCATCAATCACATAGAACCCTTAAGGCGAGAATAGACACACCAACGCCCTTGCCTATATTGCAGCCATGCTCGACCAGTTAGAACCTTGAAAACTCAGTATCGAAGTACTCGAACACCCAAGTATCGATAAGATGGAAATGAATTCCATCAATACTGGGGGCAAGAGTCTCGATCCCAAAGACTGGCGCATACCCTTCCTCGCATACTTCAATCATGCCACCTTACCCAAGGACCCAAAAGCAAAACAATCTTTATTGGACAATTGCCGAAGGTACACCATTCTCAAAGGTGGCTTACACCACAAATTGTCAAACAGAGTACACCTCAAATGCATATCCCAACAAGAAGCTGCATCTATCATTACTGAGTTACACGAAGGAAATTGTGGGTCCCATACTGTCAGCCGATCAATGGCTCTCCGAGCAATAGCACAAGGTTTTTTTTTACTGAACATGAAGAAACAAGCCAAAGAGTATGCAAAGCACTGTGACAAATGCCAGTGTCACACCCATGACATTCGAATCCCCTCAAAAGACCTCTACTGTAGCCAAGTCACTTGGCCCTTTAAGAGATAGGCCATCGATCTGGTGGGCCCTTTCCCAAAGGCCAAGGGCAGCAGAGAACACATCCTAGTCACCACTAATTATTTTACTAAATAGGTCGAAGCCGTACCATTATGTCGAACTAGAGATGAAGAAGTCACAAAATTCCTCTGGAAAAATATTATCACACACTTCGGCTGTCCACATATGATTCGATACGACAATGGCCTACAGTTCGTAGGGAACAAGGTTCGCACATTACTCAAAAAATACAACATTATCCTCTCTCCATCCACACCGCATTACCCACATGGGAATGGTCAGGTCAAAAAAATCAACAAAATTATAGTCGATGGTCTTAAGAAATACGTTGACGAAAAAAAGGGGTGTTGGGTTCAAGAGTTACAACATGTACTCTGGGCTTACCGTACCATACCACATAAAGCGACGGGCTGTACTCCTTTCCTTTGACCTATGACACCGAAGCAGTCTTACCAACTCAGTTCGAGGTCCCAACATGCGACCCCCCGATCTCCCAGATGAAGACAATGAGTTTGAACTCGGATATAATATGTTAGATCGATGAAACCAGAAGCCATACCTTATCTAACCTCAAGCATTACCAGATCTCTCTCTAGAAATCATACAATAAGAAGGTTCGACCATGAAGTTTTGATATAGGCGACTTGGTACTTCGCCGAGTCACCCCCTCCTCGAAACCACACAATGCCGATAAGCTAGCCAAATCTTGGGAAAGACTATATGTGGTGTATGACAAAATAAACAAAGGATTGTATTACCTTGTAACTGAAGCCAATGAACCCTTACCCAACCCATAGAATGCAATGCAACTAGTCTCATACAATAGGTTGTGGCCACCATCCTTCAGCACTGATGTAACCATAGTATAATCAATAAATAAATTTTTTTCACCTTGTACATCGTCTCATATCTCAATGAACTTTTTGATTTGGGCAAACCTAAGTATCCAGTCGACCCTTTGACCCGACTGATACTTGGGGGTGACCTCAAAAAAATTTTAAGTTCTAATTCTGGCAAAATCAAGAGGCATGAATAGTCAAAAGACTAAATACTTAGGGGTGACATTAGGGCCGACCACGTCTTGCTTTGTTCAGGATCATACTCGCGCATAGAAAAACTCGGGGGCAACCTCGAACCTGAATAAACTTTTTGATTTGGGCAATCCTATGTATCCAGTCAACCCTTCGACCCGACTGATACTTGGGGGAGACTTCAAAGTTTTTTAAAAGTTCTGATTCGGGTAAACCCAAGTGACCTGAATAGATGAAAGACTAAAAACTCAGGGCCGACCACGTCTTGCTTCGTTCAGGATCAAACCCACTGATAGAAATACCAGGGGGCGTTCTCAAAGTTCAATGAACTTCTTAATTTGGGCAAACCAAAGTATCCAGTCAACCCTTCGACCAGACTAATACTTGGAGGTGACCTCAAAGTTTTTTAAAGTTCCAATTAAGGCAAACCCGAGTGGCAGGAATAATAAAAATACTAAACACTCGGGGGCGATATTGAGGCCGACCACGTCTTGCTTCATTCCGGATCAAACCTGGAGATAGAAATACCCGGGGCGACCTCGAAGCTCAATCAACCTCTCGATTCAGGCAACCCTCGAACCCCATGGATAACAATACCCAAGGGCCACTTTGACGTTTCAGTCAGCTCCACCATTCGATCAAACAAAATACCAACATACAGTAGCAAGTTCAAATCAAATAGCAAAGTATTGTTTACACAATCATTACCATAAACAACAAAGTATTTCTTACACACACCCTACATAAACAAATCAAACCAGTTTTTCCCTCGAAAACCTCACACAGTAGGATTACCTTGGTTATCCACTGAAACAAGAATGCCACCAGTCCCAAGATTCTCCCCAACAGGCACGGCTTCCACATTTTCCACATCAGCCACCTCGACCGAAGGAATCGACTCTATCGCCTCCGTATCTGCCACACCATCGATGGCAGGATTTTCCTCGTCTGGGGGATAGTCTTCGAAGGTTTTGGGATCATAACATAGTTCATCAATAAATTGCTTTAGCGTTGAGGTCAAGTTGCAATCCTTGTCTAAGTCTCCTTGAAACTGTGCATGGTTAACTCACAGTTGTACCTCTAGCCCTGTTACCTTTGCCTTAAAATCTACCACGTTTGCCTCACACTGTTCACCCACAGCCAGGCTCTTCCTCGCCGTATCATATCAAACTTGCAGCATTTCCCGCTCTAGTTCGACAACTCGGATGTTCAGCGACATAATAATTCCCTTTGAGAGCTCCCCTCCATCAACCGACTCTTTCAACTTCTCACTTGAGGCTTTCTGAGCCTTCTTAAAAGAGACCATCCAATCATGCATCTGCAAAATAACAAACACTTCGACCATTCAGCAAAAGTATCAAAATCAAGTTCGAACATTTCTTATTTACCAATAATAGATACCTGGCGCCATACCATTTCATCCCAATGACCTACTTCCTATGGGTTTATGGCACACAAATGCATTATCGACTTTGCCATCGTTCGAACAACATCTTCTTGTTCGGCTACAAGTTGCCTGGCCTCGGCCGAGTTCGACCCCCCTTCCATATGTTCATGTGACCTCTTCACCAATAGAGCGTTTGAACCTTCGGCAACGACATTTCCCTTGCCCTTCTGAGCCGGTTGAACTGCCTCATGGGAACTTGGGCCTTACCCACTCACTTCGGCCAACGACACTGGAACCCCACGACGAGTCCTTAGCGCAAAGTTAGACTTCGGCTTTGTCAAGTTATTGTAATCCATCTCATTTACTGCTTTAGTAGGGGCAACCTTTTTTCTCCTCTTCGAAGGCCCAACCTCGGTTGAAGTACCCTTCAGCAAAGTATCCGTCTTCTTCCACCTTTTTCTTAAAATCTTCAGCTTCTGAAAGACCTTATTCACTTGCTTTTTACTTTCGTCGATCAGGTTGCCAATATAAAATTGAGGGTTCTTCAATCCTCTACTAACAGGATCTTCAAAAAGGAAATTTAAAGTCAAGCAATATCTGAAGTAACGTAGCACAAGATATTTAAACATATACTTACTTGCTTTGTTCAACCTATTGGTCAGAGCAAGATTTACCTCCCCCTCTGCATACTCATAGTTACTCTTTACTACCACCAAGTCCTTATCCCACCTACGCCCAGTCGAATAAAGGTCAAATAACCAAGGCTTCGCGGGGTGACACTGAATATGGTACGTCCTCACCTTCTTATTCCCCTTCCTCGAGTAGAACGACACCATATCGAACTACTCGATTACAGACATCCCTTCACGTACCAGTTCTTTATTCATGCCATCGATAACACTCTTCATCTCATAGATGTTACCATTCATCTAGCACGGTGCCATGTCCCAATAATTTAGTACCTCCTTCACCAATCTTCGAAAGGGAAGCTGTATCCCCAGTCAAATCTACTCCCTAAAGGCCATAATCCCTTCATTGGGTATATCCATAAATTATTACTTCGACCCTAATGGTACCAGAATGATCCCTTACCCCACTAGCTCATGTTTTGACATGAATCGATCCAGCCTAGCCTACTCCCGAGGCGAGACCTTTCCCACATACGTATCCTCATCCCTGGTCTCTTCACTACTTCCCTCACTCTTTTTCACCTTTTCCCTATCCCCATCCCCCCCTACATTCCCCGAACGGTCGACCCCAGCCAGCTTAACCTCTTCATCACTCTCCCCAACTATCTGAGCCCTCCATCGACTCCTCCTCACTGAACTAACGTTCGGCTCAATCACTGCCAGAGGTACATCTGTTACAATTTGTAACTCCTCGACATCACTACTCCTCTCCCCTTGGCCAGAGGTACTTGGTTAGTTTATAACATCATCGTCCTTATCTATCAACCTCATCCTCGAAGTTTTGCGGGTACGCATTATACCCTATATTAGAAGATGGATAAAATTAGCTCGATATATTCGAGGATTAACTTTCGAGTTTATATGATACAATCACCTACCCCACTATCAATCATCAGACATACCGAAGACCAACTATTCGACTACCACTTACTCTACTCCCACACCTACCACCACCCAAAAATTAAACTTTGAGGGATCTTTCAGTCTGATCTCTCCACCTCACCACAACTACCTTATTAATGGCACAACAGCAAGCCTACCTCTCAACACCAACACAAGAAAAGAAATGAAAGAACAGAGACACAACACAAACAATAAAAGACCTACCTGTCCTGTGGAGATAACCGTACCGACGAAGAATCACAACAAAAATGGCATCCCAACTTCACAACAACAATGGTTCTCTTCATTCCTCTCCTTAACAACAATTGTTGGTTATTTTTCTCTGATTGATTAATGTTTCCAGCAACTCTCTTTCTCTCTCCTCTTAAATGAAGCCCACTAAACTGCCTCAGTTTCCTAAACTGTAATCATAACCACTACCCCCACTACCTCTCCCACTTCCCTTAATATTTTTAGCTAATCATATGTTTTTACACAAATACCCCTACTAAATACAAATGTCTAAACGCCACACCTTCACCGGTTATGGAACTTCCCATTTACCTTTTGAACCCTCATCTCCCTTTTAATACCACATTTATCCACATGCGTCTTTTAATAGCTATCTTCGAATATCCATAACCTTCGACAACAAACCTCTGACATATTGTCATATCCTACCACGTAGACTTCACCTAACAGTCATGTAGCATGCACCTCATCCCCATGACCGACATGTCATAATTATTGTTTGCCCAGCACACTGCTTAATGTATGGTGTCCCATCTGACAGCTCTGCAATAACGGCTCTTAGGTCCTTACAGTAGAAGTGAAACAAGCTTCGACCAATTCGTTTCTTCACCTTCTTTGACCGCTCAAACCATCCTGTTACGATCAACCTAATCCATATCCGTGAACATTTCTTAACCCTCAACCATGGTACAATGTCAGAAGCTCTCCCAACAATCTTCAACCAGATAATTTCTTGTTCGAGACCTTTCGAATGTTTCATATCAAGCATAAGTTTTATTTTCCCTTATAAGAATACTATCGTGCCTATGTTATCATCGATCCAGGTATCTACCTTCGACTACTTTAAACTAAATATGAACACAACGATAGCAATACTTTGTTTTCATTTCATTAAAAAAAACAACTACCATCCCCACCCTTAATTACAGAAGAACCCCCCTACTTACATACAAGGAAATTCTTCCTATACCACAAACACTTCTTGCCACCATCTTTGACCTCCACCGGCCACTGGACCAACTATTGTAGCGGGTAGGAGCGCGCTGTCACGCTCTGCAGGTGCTGCTGGAACATCATCCACCAAAAGGTGAACGACTCAGCCTCCTCCCACTCCCTACCGGTTAATTCCTCCTGGTGCATGTCTACTAGGGATGACAATGGGTTGGGTTTGGGGAGGGTGGAGTAATACCATCCCCATACCCACCAAATTACCCTACCCCCAAACCCGCCCTAATACCATTTAACTTAAATGGGGAATACCCAAACCCACCCCATTTAAATTTTCCTATACCAAACTTGCCCCAGCACCCATTTAACACCCATTTAAAAATCCATATGTTTGATACAATATTATTTAATGTTGTCAACAAAATCTAAGTTTTACAAGACTCTAAAGAAACATAGGCATTATTAATGTACCAAAGATGAGATACAATTTAGATGAGAAAATGGGAAACAGTTGACAACATAAGATTGATGTGTGGTTTAATGAAAGCCATTTTCCAAGAAAATTGCTGAAAATGAAAGTTAGCTTGGTAAAGAATGCTATTTTGGGTCTGAAATTGAATTGAGTCTCATACCGATTGTAATGATGGAGTACATAGATGGAGATGAATACTGGTACATAAATTATCAGAATTGGCAAGAAATAAAATGAGTCACCAGCTGAGTAAAAAGGGGAAATGGGGTTTGAAGAATTCCAATTAAAAATTTACAATCTTTTTAATAAAATTAAGTAGTAGTAGTAATCAAAAGGGATGAGAATACCAATTGATTCTGAAAGAGAAAATTAATACCTTTCAAACAAAGATCTCTTCTTTTCTTTGTTTTGATCTCTGAGGAAGGTAAGAACGAGAAATCCAAAATCTTCTTATTAGAATATGAATGTGAGTTTCATCATAGATCTATTACAATCAGAATACTCACTTGACTTGAGCCACAAATAAAAGTTAGTTTGGTGAAGAATATTAATTTGAGGTTGAAATGAAGAGAAGCTGATGACAGAACACAGGAGGCTGAAGGTTAAAATAAAGACAGGGGAAGAGACAAGAGGTTGGACTTAATTAATATGTCTTTAGAATTAGTTTTAACTTAAGATTATTCAAGTCATATCCTTTATAACTGGGTCGGGTAACGGAGCCCCATTTATTTGAGCCTAAAACCAGACCCGCCCTAATAAATAAATTGGTTTTTTTTAATACGAAACCCGCCCCATACCCGCTATAGTCATACCAAACCCGCCTCATTAAGGGCAGGGCGGGGATCCTGCAGGGCGGGTTAAATTGCCAGCCCTAATGTCCACCAAGTCGGGCAGCGGTGACCCCATGCCCCTACACCCGAAGTACATTTACTTTAGCTCCATAAACATCTCCACATGTACCTCTTTCTCCTCCATTCTTTTTTGATAACGAGTTTTCATGGCGTTTGAGGAAGAAGATGAATAGAAAAAGTTAAGGAAGAAGATGAACAAAACTTACAATGTACTCACCCCTCAAACCATATTTATACCCCATTTAAGGAAGCATTAATAACCCCCTTAATCAGCATTATCACCATCAATACTCTTGAAACTTGGTACATTCACACCAGTCAACCTTACAACTTCCTATGCATAGCAGTTTTTCTCAGCACACGTCATCTACAATATTTTTGAGGTACCAGCTTAGAGGGGACGAATGTAGTAGGCTACTTGCAACCTTCTAAGACTAATCAAATACCTGAAGGCTACATCAAAACCTACCAAAAACTTAAATCCCAGGGAACCACAAAATAGTCAAAGGCATATGGATTACCCGAAACCTTCTGAGACTGACCGAAGACTCGAAGGCCACATCAAAGCTTACCGATGACTCGAAGCTTACTACAAGATTTAAAGGCAAAGGCAGCCCGCAGCCCTCTAACATATAGAGTCCAATACAAGTTCAAAGAAGACTTCGACCATATCGATGTATAGTCAAAGGCAGACAAACCTAACAGTTAGCTCACCAGACAATACAGTAAAATAAACCACCAGATAGCTATAGTGTCAGAACTGACCTCATGTACAGGACAGCTACCCTAAAAGGGTGTACATATAATATAACCACCCATGGTGACTCATCCTTTCCTATATATTTCTTATAAATAGGGGAGGAAAGACATCATGAAGAGGTTAGAAAAACTCAGCCCAAACCTCCCCTAAGATCAATAACCTTTGAGCATATTCGTGCTCTATACAATTCGAACTGTAATCCTATATATATATATATATATAGCATCCTATTCAAATCCTCGCTAGAGGTTATGGAAAATACCAATTCATGGACTCTACGTACGTATGTTAGCACATTGTTTTCTCTTAATTTTGTCTTATAATTAATGAAAACCTCTTATCGAAGCTAAATCCCATAGTGTAAGAGTGCAAACTCCCCTCTACGAGATCACGCCCCTACAAGTTCCTTTTTGTCATTTGTTTCAAGCTTCTTATCATTTATTTCTAGAAGTTTGTCATTTGTTATTTCTTTTTTGTCATTTATTTCATGCTTCTATTTTATTATTAAGTTCATTTTTGTCATTAGTTTGTTGCTTATTGTCATTTATAGACTGCTTGTTTGTCATTTCTAAATTATTTTTTGTCAATTATTTGAATAATACCTATATTAGAAAATTACATCGAAGCACCTGTAATCGATAATAGTTCAATCAAAGTTGATATCAGAGCTACGTTATGTAAAGGAATAGTTGAAGTATGTTTCTTTCCATAATTTATTGTACTTAAATTCAATGTATATCCCTTATTTATTTTAAAAACCCCTATTTGAGATACACCATCAGTTGCAGAACCAAAGCAAAATTTTAGAAAGTATTTGAGAAAGTACTTTAACACTTGAAGATGGTACTCAACTTCTTGGGCAGTACCAGTACTCTACTCTTGAGAAAATTGCGAATCAAAAGCGAGAAGAAGGTGATGAGAAAGAAGATGGAAAAAGAAAGAAGGCGAGGCTGAGAACTTGGAAAAGAGAGGTCCAACAAAAAATCTAAAAATTGAAGAGAAGAAAAAAGCTAAGAAAGAAAGGAAAGAAGTTTTCTTTTTGGGGGATGGAAAAAAAACATCAAAAAGACCAATGCTAATAATAAGAATAAGAAGGCTGATATTCAGGTTTAAGTCATGAAGAAAAAATCTCTCACTGATGAACAATTGGATGATGTCCTACTAATCATTTTGAAATCCTTAATCCCCAAGGGAAACAAGCATAATAGAGGGCCAAGGAAGAGACAGGCGATAATCCCTGATAAAATTCTATCAACTCAAGAAAATTTGATTCAACAGGTTCTAATACTCTTTTATCAGCATATCGTTAATCATTTCTTTGCACACACTTTATCATCTCATTCATTTGGTTTTATCATTTATTTGTATGGTACTTATCAGATAAATGTTTCCCCCAGAGAGGGAGTGGAGGTGGAAAAAGATTTAGAGGTAGAGGAAGTGAATATAAAAGCTATATCTTTTAAATTTGGTCGTAAACTTCCAGAGATATCATTTGTTTGCAACTTCTTATCATTTATTTGCATCATTTGTTTTCAACTTTTTCATTTGGTCAGAAGTTTTTGTCATTTGATTTTCTAGAAATTTGTTATTTGTTTTCTAGAACTTTGTCATTTGCTTAGAAGTCTTTGTTATTTGATTTTTCAGAACTTTGTCATTTGTTTTCATTTGTTGTATGTGAAGTTGCGGAAGGGTACAGTGAAAGAAGAGGAACCTCAAAAAAATGATGATGAAGATGGTGATGATGAGAAAGCTGATGATAAAAAAGTTAAATCTTATCAAGAAGAGGAACCTCAAGTTGTTGATGAAGATGAAGCTCAAGATGCATTTATCTAACATTTGTTTTGAGCTATCTATCATATTTGTGAATGCATTCCTTACAGATGGAGTATGTATATTATATTTTACCATTTGAAGTATGCATATCTTATTTTACAGATGGAGGATTCAGAAGAACCAACTGTAGTGATGTATTATAATGAGAAAAAAGATGTAGTGGTAGAGGTATTTATAATTTCTTTTGAGCTATCCATAATATTTGTTTACCTATCCTTACCATTTATACCATTTGTATTTTTAGATGAGTGCAAACTAACCAAAAACTGAAGTAATGGTCGAGGAAGATGTTTTTGAAGTTAAGGAGGTACTAACATTGAATTATTTTTCATTTTTTTGATGGTAACTTATCATTTGTTTGATGGTAACTTATCTTTTGTTTCTGATTATTAGTCATTAGTTTGATGGTAATTTATCATTTGTTTCTTCTTTACTATTTGTTGTACAGACTAAGGAGGTTGCAGACTAAGCACAAACTGAAGTAGTGGTCTTCGATATTCATGAAGCTATGGAGGTAAACTTATCATTTGTTTCTGAGTATTAGTCATTTATTTGATGGTAACTTATCATTTGTTTATGATTATTTTACCATATATTGTATCACTCTTATCATTTGTAGTCTGTTTATTTACAAATGAGTGTAAACTAAACAACTGGTGTAGCAGTTGTAGAACAAAGTAAAGAAGTATTTGTGGCTGAAGGCACGGATGAGGATGTTAGAACTGAAATTTCATTGATAAAACCAGACCCTGAGAAAATTATAAAAAAAATTACTGTTGAGCAGACCAATATATGAATGTACTTTTAAATATACAGTTCCATCATTCATTCCTGCTGAGTAATAAGATTTGATGTCATATTTTATTACTCATTCTCATGTAATATGCACATTTAAATAATTTTCTTATTGCTCATGTAATTCATATATTTCAGCTTGTTTTAATGAAGTAAGAAGTGGTGGAGACCTTAAAGAAGAGGCATAAACTAACTGATGATGAGCTTAATAAGAGATCATAATCTTGGGATTGTAGAATGAACCTAGTACATGCTCACCTTAACCAACTTCTTCCTGGAGTATTATTCAATCTTTTATTCAAAGATTCATTTCCTAGGATAAGAAGAATCAGGTGGACCATGTTTGGTCAATCATAAAGGATAAATTATCTGCTGAGGATAGGGACTACAACCACAGTATTTATAAGAGGATAGGTGAAGAAGCCGTTTGCCTCGACGCTCTTTACATCTTACATCCAAACTAATGGTTAAAAAATGAGGTATTTATGTCATTTATAGTTGTATCCACTGTCATTTGTTCTTACTGATATTTTAGAAAACTGTAATTTGTTTTCAGAAAACTTTGCCATTTATTCATAAGCCTTTGTCATTTGTTTTCAAAAACTTTATCATTTGTTGAGAAGTTTTTGTCATTTATTTTCCTTGAACTTTGTCATTTGTTCAGAAGTCTTTCTCATTTATTTTCCTAGATATTTATCATTTGTTGAGTTATTTTAGTGGAGTTTTCCGAGAACTTTATCATTTATTCAAAAAAAATTGTCATTTATTTTCTTTGAACTTTGTCATTTGTTCAGAAGTCTTTGTCATTTATTTTCCTTGAACTTTGTCATTTGTTCAGAAGTCTTTCTTATTTATTTTCCTAGATATTTATCATTTGTTGAGTTATTTTAGTGGAGTTTTCCTAGAACTTTATTATTTATTCAAAAAAAATTGTCATTTATTTTCTTTGAACTTTGTCATTTGTTCAGAAATCTTTGTCATTTATTTTCCTTGAACTTTGTCATTTGTTCAGAAGTCTTTGTCATTTATTTTCCTTGAACTTTATCATTTGTTTAGAACTTTATCATTTGTTCTAAAAGTTCTGTCATTTGTATTAACCTCTATTATCATTTGTTGTTGATAATTTGTCATTTTCTTTTATGTTTAGGTCATTAATATTTACATTAAAGCCCTGAAACAATATTTTGCTTCATAACATCGTGGCCACAAAGTACATGAAAGAATTATGTTGACGGACATGTTTTTAAATTAAATTATAGGTAGGGCTTTCAATGTGTGGAGGAACAATATGTCTTCTTCAGAATTTGATGAATTGAAGCCGAAATTAAATTGGCTTCAAATCAAGTATATGGGATGAGATTCAACAATTTTGCATTACTTCGACCAAGGAGATTTCAAAGTATTGGATTCCATATTAATACTCCTTCCTTGGAATCTAAATGGAACCCATTAGGTCTTTTGTGCTGTGTCCTTTAAGAAAAAAGAAATATGTATCTGCGATTCACTGGTTGATGCGAAAAGTAAAAATAATAATAAGTTATCTCATGGACACCAGCTTATCCATGATCAGCTATCAATGGTGCTCCTGAGAATGTTGTTATAGAATGATTTTGGTGGTCGCAGGTCACCTACTGGTATAAAGGTTAAATCTTATGGTATTCACTCCAGTTGGAAAACTTGTTCTAAGGAGTGTCCAATACAGCCAAATTTTAATTACTGTGGGATCTATCTACTTATCTTTTTGGATAGTATCGTAAAGGGGATAAGATTTCCAGCTTCTATAAATGGTGATGAATGTCGTTACACTATTGCTAATGACATATTGAGGCTAAGAGTTAAGCCGGAGGCTAATTTGTAAACTTTAACATTCATTTTGTTGTACATTATAATCTTATGTATATGAAATAATAGTTATTATTTGTTATCTGTCTTTGTTATTTGTCTTCAATTTTATATCATCCAGTTATGAAATATTTATCATTTGTTAAATGTTTTTGGTCATTTTTCTCCAACTTTATGTCATCTAGTTATGAAATATTTGTCATTTATTATCTATTTTTTGTCATTTATCATCAATTTTATGTCACTTAGTTATGAAATATTTGTCATTTGTTATCTATTTTTTGTCATTTGTTTTTAATTTTATGTCATCCAATTATGAAATATTTATCATTTGTTAAACATATCATCCAGTTATGAAATATTTGTGTGAAACATGTGCAGGTATGAAAATGTTTGGCATGGGGGAATAACACAATTAAAATACATAATGTATGAAATTAATTTATAGGTATTGCATCTTCCAATATCCCAACTACTCCTAATTTTATTTCTTTTTGTTTGACTATGGTTTATGGAAAAAACAAGTGTTTAAGAGTATTAATTTGATTTTAAACCCCAAAACTCAAGCTAAGTCTATAAAAGCCTATATTATAACCACAAATATATCATAACACAACCTCTTTTTCATCATCTTCTCCAATAAATAGTGACAGTCCAAGAGTAACAAAATATTGCATAACCTCTAAAGATGAAGAAGAAAGGGATTATGATTATCCCATAGATGACTCTGCTGAAAAGAAGAGTGGTTATGATGACTCTGATGAAAAAAAGTGGGGATGATGCGTCTGATGAAATAGACGAAGATGGGAATGTTGACTCTGATGGTAATGGTAACTCTAATGATAATAGTATCTCTGATGGTGATGGGGACTCTGATGAAATAGTTGGAGATGGTAACTCTGATGATAATTGTGACTCTGATGGTAATAGTAGTAATAGGAATACTGGTGGTGATGGCAACTAAGGTGGTGGTGATGTTCCAAGAGCCAAGAAGGCCAGAACTTGTTAAACTTGTTGAATGCAGTGTCAGTCTGGTTAAAAGTATTTGTTATTTGTTTATGAAATATTTATCATTTATTATCTATTATCTGTCATTTGTCATAAATTTTGTCATTCAGTCATGAAATATTTATCATTTGTTATCAATCTTTTATCATTTGTCATCGAGTTTTATGTTATTTTCATCATTTATAATTTCTTTCGTCTTCCTACTATGTTTTTAAAGAATTTCATTTTTTTTCTTGTCTTGTCATATCTTTTTGACTCCAAAATATTGTTAAACACGTCACGCTAATGGCTACCTTTACAACATATTCTGTTTATGCTGCTTTATATATTAAGTTCCACTCTATATATGTGAAGTTCTACTCCAAAATGAATCATAATGGATCTAGGCCAATCACGCCATTTTCACAACCACCTGAAAGCAAAGGAACAACGCCAACCTACGGAGGATGACTTCTCAGGGAGGGTTTTTGATTTCTTTAAAAAGATTTAATTAACTATCGAGGACATTGGCAATAGGATGGCTGCTATTTTACAACGATAGATTTGAATCTTGACCACATTATTGAAATAGTTGAATCACTAGAGGAGTCGTTAGATCTAATTGAGGAGATGTTTTCCAGTCTTGAACCATAAATTTTCCTATCTTCTATAATATTACTGCTTAGTGGAATTTGTAGTTCGATGATCATTGTTTATCATTTTTAATTATTCGTTTTATTATTTATTCCTAAAGAATTTATCATTCTAGAGCCATAAATAAATGTCACTAAAGATGACCAATGACGCCCATTAGATAGAACGAATATTACACTTCACTCTTACATATTTGACTACTTGTTAAGATCTAGTGATTTTAATTTAGACATAAAATCTTGCAGCATCTTCGTTCTGACCTCGGAGATCCTTTGTTGAGTGTAAATTTTATTTGTAATAGTTTTTAGGATCTGATTTCTCCCTTGACTAGAATTTGTGATTTCTTTTGCCATTGTCGACTGTGGACTCTTATAATCATCTAGCATAGACGCTTCTCGAAATCAATTTTTGAACTGACAATGATATTATGGGCAATAGTAGAATCTCCTACTGGGTGGTTTAGATACTCTGTAAATAAGACCACCATCGTACTTTTTAATCTCATCTACCCATGCCTAAATAATCATCCACCATATTTGCGTAGGTATTGACAAAACTAGCGGTTGGGGTTGAGGCTTGTGCGCGAGAGATGTAGATCACAATTTTGACCGTACCAGCAAACAAGGGAATGCATCGTTGTTAGTAAAGTATGTAATATTTGAGAACTAGAAAGAAGTGGAAGCAAGTATGTAGGTTATGTACTAAACACAGAAAATGACAGAACCGAAAGCAATAGCCGATTATAAATGACAAAATGGTGTGAACCAATGACAAATCCTTTAGAGAAAATAACATTATTTTTATGGTGACAATAGATAATGACAAATTAAAAAAGAACAACTGCAAAGGAGTAATAATAACTAATCTTGTAATAATTAATGATAAGTTTATCAATAGAGAATGACAATATGCCTACTCATTAGAATGTATAGATTAGACCAGGTTTCCTTGGAAATACCTAGTATGTATTGGAGACCCACTGGATCTGTATTTCGGATATAATTTATGTGTTTATTAAAATCAATGCTGGTTAGAGCCTCTGCTGCCATCTTAAATGCAATCATCATGCTTTTGAGGGTAGTTTTAATGTTGTTCAATATGTGGAAGGTATAAAATGTATGGACAACAAATGGAAACACCTTGGGTACAAAATTAATAATTCTAGGGTTCTTGTCAAAGATAACAACGAATCTAGTATCAAAACTGTAGAAATTACACCCCAAACATCTTCAGGAAGTATGTCCAACTTTCAATGGTCTCCGAGTCTGTTACTGAAAATGCAAGTAGAAAAATTTGATTGCTTGGGTTAAAGGGGATAGCAGTTAGTAGAGTCCTACAATATCTCCCTTTCAAAAAAAAATTGTCAATCACTACAATGGGTCTCAATAATTTATAAGTTTTTTTGGGAGCACCAAAATACTAAAAACACCTTGTGAATCTTTTATTCTTACAACTTGTAAATTGTATTTAAAACACCAAATCCGGGTCAATCAACCTCACTTGCACAAAGTAGCTTGTAAGTAGTTGGTATGCATTCTCAAAGCTGCCTTACATCTAAAATAAATATGCTCGATCAAATGAAATTGAGAAATAGACAAATGATAAATATCATAGGAAAAATTACAAATTTCATCGAATAAATGGCATTCGATTAAATGATAAACATGATTGTACAAATGACGAGTGATGGGAGAACAAATGGTAAATAAAATGATATTACCTCAAAGTTGGTTTTTTCTTTTGCACGCCAGACAAGATTGTATGTTACATCAACATTGTGATTAATATGCATATCTTTAATAATTTGTATAGCTTTATAATTTAGGTCATTTTGTAGTTTTTGCTTGATTATAAAAGTAACTCATCTACTAGACGCTGCCATATACGTGTTCCCACTATCAGTTTCTGCTCCGATTCATGTATGCACAGAGCGATAAGTACTTACTCTATATAGGGCAAAATCAACCAACCTTATCGTATAAATCTGCCAAGAGCAATTATAACCCTTACAGTGTACCATGATTTTATATTCGTTCCTCAAAACGTGTACGAGATTGAACTTGTTTACGATAGTAGGATAAGAAAAATGATAAAAATGACCCAAGAAAAATGTTAAGGATGCACAATACAAATGATAAGTAGCATAAGACAAATGATATAAAGCTCAACTCCATCTCTCAAAAAAATGATAGGCATCCTTGAAATAAATGATTAAATGAACAATTCCGGTAATAAAGTAGCAGAAAATAAATGATAAAAATAACATAATACAAATGATAAAGTAACATAATATAAATAATATAAAGTAGCAGAAGATAAATAATAAAGTAGCAAAAGACAAATGATATAAAGCTCAACTCCACCCATCCCTTAAACAAATGATCGGCATTCCTGAAACAAATAATATTAATTAACAATTCCAGTGATAAAGTAGTAGAAAAAAAATGATAAAATGATAAAAAAAGGTAAGGAACGAATGATAAAGTAGCAAAAGATAAATGATAAAGTAGCATAAGACAAATGATAAAGTAGCAAAAGACAAATGATAAAGTAATAGAAGACAAATGATAAAGTAGCAGAAGACAAATGATTAAGTGCATATTGATAACAATGTATATCATCTTGCATAACATCTTATCTTAAGATAACTGGGACAAATCATAATGCAGATACAAAGTTTAAGATGATGGATACAAAGTTAGAGATGATATTTACTTCAATGGTTACTTCAACGGTCGGGGAGAATGAGGATAACGCTCTTTGACAACGAGAATAACCCTAGGATAACAACGATCTTTTTCTCCCCAATGACCTCTGTGTGAGGACTTCAGCGAATGCACAACGATGGTTGGAAGACTTGGTAGATCAAGGGGATAAATAGTACATCAAGAAGAATCTATTCTAGGTATTCCCAAGGAGAAGCTTTTTTGTAGAAGAAGAAGATTTTTTTTAAAAAAATTTAAGGTTGGTAGTTTATTTTGGGGGGAGGCTTTCTTCTTATTACTGTTGCAGATTAACCTACTCATCAACATTTAATATTAGAGAATAGGGGTGGCAGCTAGGCGGTAGTAGGTAGGACCAATATCTATTTGGTAATTTTAATATTGATTTTGGAAGAGCCTTGCCAAAGTATCGATTTGGAAAGTTTGCATCTTCTAGTATTTAAAATCCTAATTTTTGTTTAAAAAATTTATATATTATCCAAGAAGGGTGTTTTTCGTAAAGACAAATTTGCTCACAAAGAGTATTTTTCAAGAGACAAAGAGGGACTGAGATAGACTTTATAATTCTCGAGATTGGCAATCTAAGAAGATGGAGGGCTGAGATAAAAGAAATATAGTTAGTATAGCAGGGCCTTTTGTTGTTGTTCTAGAATAACTGTAGGGGTATATTCGCCATGCAAATCTCAAAATAGAACATCTACGTAGTTTCAATCTCCAGCCCCACGATTCTCATCCACTTTTACAATTCTCACGCTCTCTCCCCCTAACTTCTTTTCCTCATAAAATAAACTACCCTCGCCCTCGGCCAGACACTCTCTCTTACTCTCATGAAGTTCTCTATTTTCTCAATATTTTCTTTGATCAATATGGGTTTCGTATTTCATAATTTTTCAGGGATTAAAAATTCCAAGATTGTTACATTCTTGAAACACGGTTTTAGTTTCATAATTATGTTATCTGTACAAAGAATCAAATCATTGAAAGTTAATAATCACTTTTTTTCAGTGACCAGCAACGGGTTTTTTGCTAGGAAAAAATTGGGGAAACAACTGGGATTCAATTGGGAGTTCATTTCAAGTTATATAATTGGTTGCCATTGTCATTTACAACAAAGCTCTAATGAGCAATCTTAGCTTCACATTTGGCAAGAAATCAATATCACTCACTTTTATTAGTTATTAATCAACATCTAATTTTACTTGAATTACTAAACTAGACTAAACTACAACAAGTTTATCTGAGTTCCCTCTTTAATCTCTTTGAATGTAACTCTTTCTCCCACTCTTTTGCATCGTGTGACAGGTTTTGTTTTGTAAACATCTTTGACAAGTTTGGATCGAACTGAAATTTGTTAGTTTTTTTCCTTCTACCATTGATTTTTCACTTGCTTTGGACTCAGGTGAACGTGTTACTCTAAATCTAATGTGTATATCCTTTTTAGAGTGATATTATGCTATCAACCTGTTTCGGTCAATAAGACCTATATACACGTGCTTCTTGAATAAATAGAAATTTGAAAATAATACTCAACAACTTTAAGTTTGGTTTTCTTTTGTGCCTTTTATTTTTCTGTGCTTGGGAATCTCATGGAACTATGAACTAGGGTTGTTGTTGATACATTTTTTTGGAAATATATTTTCTGTGTTATTACAACAATTTTTTTTGCTAATTATAGATCTTCCAGTATCTCCACTATTTTAACTTTTTACACACGTTTGCAGTATTTCAAGGTACTATCTTGCAAATGGTGATACATGTAAGTAATTATGACTTCAATTAGTAGAAGTAAAAAATTAAAGGCTTGATAAAAAAATTGAATAAGTACATGAATTGTCTATTAAATTTGTGAGAACCGAATGTAGCGCCCCAATATGCATCTCAATTAGTGCTATATACATTGTTAAGTGTTCAATTGTCAATTAATATACATATATTCGATTAGTACTTTATGGACTTTATTCAATTTTATTTTCGCTCTACAAAAGTTTGATCTTTGGCTTATTTTTATGTGTGGATGTTGCAGGGATTTTTAACACTGAAGGAGAAGTTGAAATTTGATATGATCGGTGGTAAGAAAGGCGGTTCATCGTCTCCAATAACCAACATGTGATTTTTGACACGACTAAAATGTTATTTTTCATGATATTATATTCATACTATACTAAATATTAACATTTTATTTGTGCGACATACTGCAGAGAGATGTTGTATAGGACCGGCGCGAGATTGTAACATACTTCTCATACCCAACCCATAGCCGAGATACTCAAGGTGGCCAAATAAACTTGAGGGGTGATTGGACGCAACAAAAATATACAATGAGAAACTAATGTAGCTTGCAAATTATTAAGGTCCTATTGGTGGCATTGGGCCTTGGCAAAGAGGCTGATAGCGTAATGACCTCCCTCGACATTGTAGAGGCTATTTGTATTTTCAAAACAGACTTGAATAAGGCTTCGGCAAACCGAAGTAGGCGATCAAAAAAGAATTTTTTTTATCTGAAATGCGCACAACCTGACTACACACTTGGGCTAAAATAACATACCGATGCGGGCACCATTAGCCTTCTCTTGCGAGATCAGGTTGGTGACCTATAAGCTACTAGATATGATGGAAAGATATGGATCACGACTCAGCCTCTTGAGGGAGCTTTTTATTGTCAACCTCGGTGGCCACGGGTATTATGGGATGCTTGATAATGTAAATTTATAGCACCGAAGGCGCGTCGACATTATCATCGTGGCTATAGGGGCCTATCCCTCGATCTAACCTTATTCGAGTTGTTTTCCAGTTCGAACTACCTTCATGTCAGACTTACGCATTTTACACGTGATATCAGCAGTCAGCATTGACACCTATTCCACAAAATAGTGAAGAACGTGAGTCGAGCACAAACAGAAAACATGAATAAGTCAAAGACACATGTCTCTCATAAACTCAACAGTTACTCGGTCAACCGCCATTAGCCACATTGTTTGGAGAACGTGCTTTAACACGATGAAGAACTGCGGAGAAGGCCTATATAAAGAAAAACTTCCAGAAGATACAAGGACCATAAAAATATACGAGAAATTACCAAGGAAAGCTGTATTTCCTAGATTCTCAAAACATGAAACTTCTTATTCACAAGTCCAAGCATTTCTAAGTCGAGAGATCACTTATAATAAGATATCAGCGTCAAGCAATAAAAATTACCATTACTAAAATCTTCAGCTCGAGGTCATAGTTTTTTACCTATTCAAAGGTTTTCCACGTTAAACCACCTGTGTCATTTCTTGCTTTACATTAGTTTTTGTCATAGGTATCATGGTGTAAGAGCTAATTCTGCGCCAGTTCGAGTTTTGGAATTAGGCCATTACATTTGGCGGCGTCTGTGGGAAAGAAGGCATTTCCACGATATCCAAAGGCATACTTTTACTCTACTACAAATTTCAATCATGGTCACTTCCAGACGACCGACAACCGGAATCCAGCTCGATCTTTCAGTTAAGCCGGAACAACTTATAGAGCTACGGGCGAATCTCAACACCAAAATAGAGAAACAAAACGAGCTCGAGTATAATTAACTCTTGACTGTAAACTCCGCGAGAAGATGCTCGAAGCTAAGCGACAAGCTCGTTTGATAGCGCTTAAACAACATGAAGACCAGATGATAACCATGCATACTACCTTACAAGCTCTGGAAAACACTCAGCAGGCTCCTCAAATAAGAGATCGTGATCAATTTCTAGAAACCACCTGAGTTTCTGCGCGGGAAAGATTGGGACCTCAAGGAGCCACCAGCAAAGCTATTTCTGTAATGACCCGTATTTTTATTTTTTTTAATTAGTACTCCGCATATTCAAAATCTGTATATTCCTATTCCTTAACTTCCGCATATTCCTTTGCATCATACATCTGCATATTCTCCTATCCTTAATGCATCTATATTGTTCTTAGTGCCAGGTTTGGTATGGATTCTTTTTTGGTAGAGTTTTGGTGGTTTGATGGTTTTGGTAGTTTGGCGTTTGAGCGTTTTAGTTTGATTGTGTGGTATGTGTTCGGAGAGCAGTTTTTATATCCGAAAGGGGTTTTCCGATTTTCTCCTCCGCGTGGGTTGTAATGTTTTTTATTCTGGACGTTTCTGGCGTTTTCGATTTTCGTTCTGGGGTGGAGAAATAGGGATTAGCTACCCCTGGTTTCTCAACGCCTATCAGACCGTCGTCGGACTCCTTCCATCTATTTTATTCCTTCCGGTTAAGTTCTGGCCGTTAGATTCCTTTTTCAGGATTTTAGGAGTTCTGGTGGCCGTTCAGTGGTAGAGGTGGTGTTAGACCTTGAGAAACCTTTGTGGTGGTTGTTCGGGTTGTTCCAGTCTTCTGAGGGTCTTGAAATTGTGTGTGTGGTTCAAGAGGACCTCAGAGTAGATTTCCCAGATTGTCGTTCAAACGAGGTTCCTTGTCGTTCGAATGAATCTTTGTGCTTTCTGATCATTTTTGTTTGCGTCTTCTGGACATTTTGGCCATTGGACAGATTTTTCGTTCGAACGAGTTGACTAACCTCCTGGATTTTGGCCCAAGAACTCTTGGTCGTTCGAACGACTTTCGTATCTAACTACTTAAGTCTTTCTTCCTCATTTCTTTTGGTTGGTTTTTCTGTGAGGCGCTGCCTTGGGCGATTTGAGAGTTCTAGAGAGAGGATTCTTCACCCCCTATTATCCCCTCACCTCCATTCATCACCTCCTCATCTTCATCATCATCCTCTCATCTCCCTAACCTAATCCCCTCACCCCAATAATCTTCACCCAATCCTTTCCCTCGCTCGCGGATCCTTACCGAGCTTCGCCGCGATCATCTCTCCTATCCTCGGTAAGTAATTTCCGTTTCCCTTCCGTCAATTTCGCTTGATTTGGCATAGGCTGAATTTCTATGGTTTGGGTTTTATTGTCGTATCCTTTAATTGATGGGTTGTTTGTTATCCTCCTTGGTTGGTGTTAGGTTTTCGGGCATTCCGTAGCCGTTCCGTGGATTTTGGTTGAGTTTCCGAGTTGGATTTCCGCAGGACTCGGGTTTATTATCAGGCGAGTTCATATTCCAACTTTACTTAGTTTATTTACTAATTCTGAGTATTGTTTTAGAGAGTAGTATTGAACTTAGAGATGGGTTGTGTTTAACTATAGTTTAATTTAGAAATTATTTTGTTAGAATTGTTAACCTGTAGTTGGGGTGATAACTTGATTCTGGAGTTGGTTTTGGTTCGTATGGGACCTGGATTAATTACTGGTGGTTGGGTTGTAATTGATTCTGGAGTTGGTTTTGGCTTGTATGAGACCTGAGATTAGTTGGCGGTGGTTGGGCTAGCGTTCCCGTGGGTTGCCCAGGAATGCCCCCTCCAGCCTTAAGAGATTGTTGGTTTGGATATAGGCGTCGGTTAGGTTGCTGTTTTCGCTATGCAGAGTCAGTGCAACAGAGTCCCTATCGATTCTGTTTGGGTTGCCAGGTTAGCGGCAACTGTGTTGTGCTTGGGTACTGATTGTACCTTTATAACTTAACGCATTTTTCACTTATTGAGATTGGATACATGAACACTCCGGTTCGGTTAACCTCTGACAGGATCCAAGGAGTCTGTGAGATCGGGTTAAAAGAGACAGGTGAGATTGGGAATGACACTATCATACCTAGCAAAACCACCCCAGAGTGTAGATTGGTATGAGACAGAGTCCTGGCGATCCCAAACGTATCCTCGTTGAGGTTGAAATTCCTTAAAATGTGCAGGACTATTGTTCCGGGGTTTGATCCACCCTTCCACTTTGATCGAGTGCGACCATCCTAGCTTGGTCAAGCTTAAACAAATCGTATCAGTGTATCCCTTTACCGAATCTCTTTAAGATAGCATTAGACGTTAGTATCGACATTTTGCATTAGGGGATATTTATGGGAATATCACTGCTCATCACGCCATATCATAACATTACATCTAGGATAAGTATGGGATTATCCTAGTCATCAATTCACGCCATAGCATTGCATATCCAATCATCATCTCCCTCCTCTCATATTCTAACTCTATTCCCTTTCCGAATCCACTCCACTCTTTCTCCGCATTAACTCTATTCTCCATTCTCTTATCAACTCAATCCTACTTTCCTTATTGATTACTTATATTCATTGATGGTTACTGATTATATTGTTATAATTGCTTAGTCATTTATTCTTTATCACACTCGTCTCTACTCTATTTTCGGTACCTTTTATTAGTAAGTTATTTAGTTCTATTGGATTAGTGAGCTTGTTGTTTGCTCACTCTAGCATTTAACATTTTTCAGAGGTTAAGTAGCTTGGACTGTCGCGTGGTTAGCCGGTCCTGAGACTGATTTTGCTGCTGTAGATTTCCTTTAGTTCCAAATTTTGTAGGTGTTTTCAGCATATGTAGCTAAGCTTGTATTCGAGATATTGTAACACGTTTTGACATGATATGTGTATATATATGTCTTTTGCTTCTGCATTATATTGTTGTATCGCTATTTCTTTACTCTGATGATTATTGCTATATGTGAATAGCCGAGCCAGAATTTGTCTACGGCTTGGCTATTTGTGGGGTAAAATCTTTGGATCCCCCGACCTGCACTACTTAGAGTCTAGTAATTGGTCAAGTTACCATTTATTGGATTTTGGGACATGATAATTTCCATAAATATTCAGCATGAGCCTCAGCCTTCCATTCATTTGGGTGGTAAAGTTCAGTCTGAGATCAGCTGAGGTCACCGATTATCCATACGTCAGGAGGAAGATCAACGACCATAACCTCGAGTTCTAGCACGTGATCATTTGAGTGAGGTATCGGTACTCGCCATCCTCCACCTCCTCGTCAAGCCACTCAACCGACACGTCATTATGTTATACAAGAGCATATGGATCAGTGTATTAAGGAGTTGATCGAAGCACAGGTTCTAGGCACTAGGGATGACCTTACCAAGTTATAAAGACGTCTGATTGCCAAAGAACTATTCGATATAGAAATACCGAAAGGTTTCCATACTCCGAAAATTTGCAAATACAAGGGCACCGATCCAAAGGAGCACATTCTGCAATACCGTGACTCATTGAGGTTGTATTCCAATCTCAAAAACATTATCTGCCATTTGTTCGCAACAAGTCTATAGGAAGAACTGCTTCGGTGGTTCCACTTTTACCTGAAGACTCCATACGTACTTTCGACCAGCTATAGAAATAGTTCATCAAGATGTATGCTCACAACAGGGATAAATAGGAGAATTTATATTCTCTTATCAGCCTTAAATAGTCATACGGAGAGAAGCTCGAGGCTTTTGCAAAGTTATTGTTGGAGCTCGCGCTTAAAGTAGACAATCTCGATCAAAAAATAGATGTCATTGCTTTCACCAACGCGCTTCAGCTCGACTACAAGGGCAAAGAACACCTTTTCCGCAAAAAACTTACGACCTTGGAAGATATGATCACCAAGGTCAATAGTTACGTCAACCTAGAAAGGATGATGTCCGAGAGGCATAAATCTACTAAATTTGTCCCAACCATGAAAGGTTAATCCACCGATCAAAACACTGAACCAAAAGAGGATCAGGGTGATCAAAAGTGCTCCAAGGGAAATACTGGCAACCCTCAGAAAGGTGGTCCTCAGACCAAATCGGTCCTCCCAAGGATGAATGTTTGAATCTCTACAATTTTTCCAATCCTCGTCAAGGATAAGCTCTACCATCTCTCTCAACCATTGGAGCCAATTGAGAACCGCCCATACTGCATGTATCATAAGGTAAGCCATCATTCTACTGACAATTGATATGCTTTGCAGAGGTTGCCCAAATACATTTTGAAAGAGGGGCAGATGTTCGAATACATTATCGACCTGGAATCATATAAGGATGGCAGCTATAAAAAATAGCTTGAAGTTGTCCAGGTCAAATATAGAGCAGAGGAGAAGCATTTCTACCATATGCACCACAACAACATGATTGAAATCCATCAAATCACCAATTCTTACCGATTCAAGCACAGAAGACAATCAGAATGCTGTGATCTCACACCTCAGGATAAAGAAGCCAAGCTTTTGCCTGAGTCAAGCAATTACCAGCTTGGGATCTCATTCAAAGATTGTAATATTAGTCATGTAAAAATTCTACATCATGATGCATTAGTCATAATGCTCAAGATGAAGAAGTTTGTCATGCACACAATGATGATTAATACTGGAAGCGGTATTGAAATTTTCTTTCAGAGCACCATCGACCAGATGGGATTGGCCGATCAAGTTACTCCAAACAATACCGATATCAGTAGATTTAATGGTTCTAAATAAGAGCGAGTAGGCAAGAGCATCTTACCTATTACCGCAGAACCAGCCACCATCGACGTTGTCTTCTACATGATTAACGTCAAATCTCGTTATCTTGGGATAATGGGTCGTTACTGGATTCACAACATGGAAGCAATCGCTTCCACCTATCATCAAGCACTCGGCTTCAAACACAATGATGGTATCTATGAAATCAAGGGTAGTCAAAAGCTTTCTCGATCTTGTAAAAATACTGTCTCAGCAATTCTAGATACCTCAGACAGATACGCTACATAGATATTACAGAAAGCTGATCACCTCGATCAGCCTTCCACAGAAGAGTCTACAAAATATACCAACATTAATGGACCTAGAAGAGGTACTTTAATCGGTACTAAACTGGTTCAGTACGATAAGGATGTTCTCATTCAGTTCTTACGATTAAATCGAGATGTTTTTGTGTGGACTTTCGAAGATATACCTGGGGTCGATCCGGCCAAGGCATGTCACAAATTGGCCATCAACATCAACGCCACGGTGGTCAAATAGAAACAACGATGACTATCGCCTCATCTTCGAGATAAAGTTAACATGGAGATTGAGAAATTGATCAAAGTGGGATTCATTCGAGAAGCCAAATATCCAGATTGGATATCCAACATAGTCGTTGTCCCAAAGAAGAATGGAAAAGTCTGAGTTTGTATAGATTTTACTGATCAAAACAAACATACTCCAAATGATAATTTTCCTCTTCCCAACATTCATCAAATCCTTGATTCCATAGCAGGTCACGAACTCCTATCTATGATGGACGCTGCTTCGGGATACAATCAAATTCCACTATTAGAAAAAGATCAAAAAAATACCACTTTCATCACTGAAAGAGGACTTTACTGCTCCAAAGTCAGGCCCTTTGGACTCAAAAATGCAGGTACAACTTATCAACGGTTGATGACTACTATGTTTAAAGTACATCTAGGGAAAATCGTAGAAGTCTGCATTGACGATCTCTTGTGCAAGAGCATACAGTCAGCCAACCATCTTATAAATCTTAACACAATATTTAACATTCTTCGATCTTGCAGGATGCGTCTCAATCCTAATAAGTATCAATTCGGAGTACATTCAGGTCGATTCCTTGGCCACCTCATCAGCAAAAAAGGGATTGAGGCCAATCCAGATTAGATTCAACCATCTCCAAAGATAACGAAAGACGTCCAAAAGCTTGCCGGCAAGATTGCCGTTATTATCCAATTCGTTTCAAAATCTCTAGACCGCTGCCATTGGCTATTCCTACTACTCCACGGTTGTACCAAACGAGGAAAGGTTTAACCAAATACAGAGGTCCAATGGACATTAAAATGTGAAGCAGTTTTTCAGGATCTCAAAATCCATTTGGGGTGGTCTCCCATAATGTGTACCCCGATAGATAATGAGGAACTGATTATCTACCTAGCTGTTACAGATACTTCACTTAGCTCGGTTCTCATTCAACTTGAAGGGAAAAATTGGGAAACCAGTCTACTTCATCAGCAAAGCCCTTACTCCAACGGAAACGAGGTATTCTAAAATCGAGAGACTTCTTCTAACTCTTGTTTACACTTTACAGAAGCTCAAGCACTACTTCCAAGTTCATTCAGTCCAAGTCATGACAAACTACCTACTTCGAGAGGTTCTATCCAAAAAAGAAAAATCAAGGAGTACAACAGTGGTCAGTCAGCCTGGGAGAACATGATATCAATTTTGAACAACATCATTCCGAAAAGGGTCAGTCCGTTATCAATTTTCTCATAGATTTTCCAGTGGAAGATCCCGAGTGGGAGGAGCACGATTTTAACCTTGCAGAAGAACTTACAGCAGATTCACCCCCCAAAGCATTTGGCGAGCGAACTGAATAGATTACAAGAAAAGTGTAGAGACTTCTTACAGATGGATCAGCAGGACCTGCAGGGTCAGGAATTGGAATCGTATTGATTACCCCATCCAATGAAAGAATCGAGAAATCAATCCGCTTGGATTTTAAATTCTCCAACAATGTCACCTAATACGAAGCCCTCATTCATGGACTCGACTTCGCACTTGAGCTCGGTGTCCCAGAACTCTCAGTTTACACAGATTCACTACTCATCATCCACTATTACTCAGAGCAATACAAGAAAAATGGCAAGATGATCGAATACGCAGCCCTCACTGCAGATAGGATAAGCAAGTTCGCACAAGCAACTCTCGATTATCTTCCTCGAGGTAAAAATAGACATGCCGATTCCTTAACATATCTAGCTGGGGTCTTGGGTACAAAAGCTCGATATCTACAGATAGAGAGATAGTTTTAACCTCCAGCATTGATCATATTTTTGTATGCACAATCAACACTAGGGGCGATATAGGGGAAGATGACGATTGGTAAAAGCCCTTTCTTGCCTACCTTGGTATCGACAACAAATACAACAGACCACTTCCAGCAGATCCAAAGGAGTGCCGACATCTGATTGACAACTCAAAGTGCTACCCAAATTAAAGCGGTTCATTATGCTATCATTCAGTTATAGGGTCTTACCTCAAGTGCCTCTCCAGAAAAAGGCGAACGAGATGCTTCACAATTTACATGAAGGGACTTGTGGCTTTCATACCGCAGGTCGATCATTAGCAAACAGAGCCATTACACAAGGAGTATTCTGGTCAGGCATGCACAAGCAAACAGAAGAGTACTCACAGAAATGTGATGCATGTCAACGGTATGGATAGATAATACGCGCCCCTGTGTTCGAACTACATGCAAGCAAGGTATTTTGGCCATTCAAAAGATGGGCACTCGATCTTGTCGGTGAATTTCCTAATTCTCCAGGTAACCGCCGACACCTACTTGTAGCTGCAAATTATTTTACAAAATGGATAGAGGCAGTTCCACTCTGTCGAACCAGAGAAGAAGATGACATCTCTTTTATCTGGGAACACATCATTACTCGGTTTTGATACCCCCACCTAATTCGTATCGATAACGGGCCATAATTCGTAAGAGAAAAATTCATTGCTTTCCTCAACCATCACAATATTATCCACTCACCATCCAATTCCTACTACCCTCAAGGTAATGGCCAAGCCAAAATTACAAACAAAACCATCGTGGATGGACACAGCAAAAGGCTCCACTCACAAAAAAAGGGAATTGGGTTTGAGAACTTTCTCATGTCTTTTGGGCATATCGTACCACTCCACATTAATCAACTGGTTACACCCCATTCCTCCTAGCCTATGGGACTGAAGTTGTCATTCCCACAGAATACCATTATCCAGTCAAAGGTCACGAGCTAACTGACGAGGAAAATGAGTTCGAGTTGGCCAGTAACCTTAATTGGATCGATGAGACCAGGAAACATGTCATCGCTAACCTAGGTTGATATTACCATATGTTGGCCAGTTCGTACGATAAACGAGTTAGAAGCCATCCTTCCAAATCGGTGATCTCGCCCTCAATGAAATCCCTCAACACAGAAAAGAGCCTCACGCCAGGAAACTGGAAGACAATTGGGAGGGTCCATTCTTTATCACAGATATCTCAGGCCTGGGATCATATTACCTCATGACAGAAGAGGAAGTCCACATCTCAAATCTTTAGAACACTAGGTGACTGAAACGGTACTATCGTTAAGTTCCTCACTACTCTATTTTAATTTCATACTTTTTCCATTCCAAAAGTAAGATTTCCATCTCCATCCAATGTACATCATTTTCTATTCAATGAAAACTTATAAGTTTTTCCTACACATATCTCTCTACTTCGTAGATAATACATAGATTAAAGCATAGGCAATACTAGCTTTTAATCGACCTCTATACCAGCTAAAATAAGGATAACACTTGATTTGACTGACTCTACTAAATCCCGAGATTAAAACAAAGGTAATACTAGTTTTCAATCAAGGATATCTACCAGACATAAGATAAAGCAAAGGTAAAATTAGCTTTCACCTAACTCAGTATGGCTGCGATATCATACCAGCTAAAACAAGAATAATACTTGATTTGACTGACTCTACTAAATCTTGAGATTAAAATAAAGGTAATACTAGTTTTCAATCCAGGACCTCTACTAGACATAAGATAAAGCAAAGGTAAAACTAGCTTTCATCTAACTCAATATGGCTATGACATTCTATACTCTGTAATTAAAATGAAGGTAATACTAGTTTTCAATCAAAGAACTCTACCAGACATAAGATAAAGCAAAGGTAAAACTAGCTTTCATCTCTCAATATGTCTGTGACAGATACTTTTTCAGGTTACACATACAACCGCTACAACAGATTCTTTTCTACTGTTGGGAGGTCAGCTACGCTTTCCCCTATAATAGGAGGATGGCCAACCATAAATTCTTGAGCTCGAACAGTCACAGCAATCCTACCATGTTCTACCAATTCAGCAGTTCGGGAGCCTAACTCCATTTCCATGGCATTCAGACAATTTCCTCGATCTATCTCAGCTCTACAGATACATCCCCTTTCTGACAAATAGTCATGTAAGGTATTTCTCTCTAACTCAAGTCTTTTTACCTTCTCTACAAAATAGGCGATCAATGCCATCATCAAGTCTGAGTACGATGTATCAGGTATAACTGGCTTAGAGAAATTTCTTCTCGCCCCCTGATAGTGATCTTTCAGCCTCTTATACTGTTCTTTTTGCCTTTTCATTTTAACATCTATTCGAGCTATGAATGCGATGTTCTCTTCTATTTTCTTGTCAGCTCTAGCTGATTCAGCCTAATTTATCTCCCTCAAATCCACCACCTGAGCACGAAGTTCTTCAAGCTCCCTGTTTAAATCTTCCCTAGTCGGAGTTATCATCAATAATTCATCTTTCTTCTTTATCAAAATCTCCTTACCCCTGATAGTCCGCTCTAACCCTTGTTCCCTTATAAGAGCAGCATCCAACTTAATTTGATACTCCCTTAACCGCTTAATTCCTTTTCGTACATGACCTTGATTTCGAGCTACATCCCCTTCCAGCTCTCTTATTCGAGTTGACAGGCTGACTAAATCCCCTTGAACAAGGATATCCTTGGCATCATTTTTATTCTTCCTCGAGCCCTCTCCAGCCTTGACGCTTCTGACACGCGAATTGGCCTGCTCTAATTTTGTCTTCAGTTGTACCACCCTTTCATTCAACTCATCACACTTTCGTTACACCATCCAAAACTTCATATCTTTAGTAGGTAAGGCTATAGAAAACTGCTCAACTACAACTTCAGAGGTATATAGATCATCCCGAGCTTTCTTCAGCTCGTTGTCTTTCTCAACCAGTTTCTTCTTCAATCGCTCCAGCTCATTTCTGGTATTCAATAGATCATCTCAAGTTTGTTCCTAAGCGTTCATTTTACTAATCATTTTGTCCTTCTGATTGGCCACAGAACAACTTAGGCCTTCCTCTAATCTTTTTAGTACCAATATACAGTATCGAGCCATGTTTGCATCCCTACTCTTTGCCATTAGCACATTATTCTATTTTTCGAGCTTCGCCGCGTGTTCTTTAATCTACGCAAGATCTTTTTGCCCATTACTAATTTTGGCATACTTCTTATCAGTCTTCTGAGCGAGGTTGACAGCAGTCTGGGTTATCTCAACAAACTTGAAGTGCACCTTTACATATTGATATTCTCTATCTTCATTCGCCTCTCTCCTCCTATCAAATTCCCCCACAAATTCTTGGTTATATTGGCGAATCTCATCTTCGCTCGAGCGAACTGGCTCTAGTTTAACCTGTACATCACAAATACAATATATCAAGTTTGATTCAGAACACTCACACAATACATATATCTCATTTCTAATAAAATATCTATCTTTTGACATCTACCGTGTAAACTAGGGCTGTAACTTTTGTCCGAACTTCCGATTTTTTCCGAAATCCGATCCGATATTTTCGATTTTGGAACACAATTTTACAGTTCCGATTTCCGAAAATCCGATTTCCGATTTTTTTCCGAAAAAATTCGGATCGGAATCGGATAGGCTTCTGTAATTCCGAAATTCCGATTTTTCCGAAAATAACCGATCCGATTTTTCTGAATAATATTATTCCAATTTTTCCGAAAATAACCAATCCGATTTTTCCGAATACTATTTTTCCGATTTAGTCAGAATAACATATTTCGAATATATCCCAATCCAAAATATCAAAATAATTTATTCCGAAAATTACTCCGAAAATTCGAAATTTATTCGGATTTTTCGGAATATCCAAAATTTATTCTGGAAATTCCGAATTTTGTTCCGAATTCTGGAAATTCCGAAATTCCGAAAATTCCGAAAAATTTCGGATTCGGATTTATTTTGGCAGTTCCGAAAAAAAATAGATTGGATCGGAACAGGTTTTCTAGTTCCGAAAAAAATCGGAAAAATTCCGAACACCTCTATTTCCGATCCGATCCGAAAACAGGCCTAGTGTAAACCTTCTTCCAAACTTAAGGTCGAAGTACAATCTCAGATGGATGATTAATAACACGTACCTCCAATCCTAAGGTATACATTTACTATATTTTAATTTGTTAATACTTTAAGATTTTCTATACACTATATCAGTGCCATTGCCCCTATACCAGTAACAGGTTTTTGGTCTGTCTCTACACTAAATTTATTACTTTGTAGCTCCATACTAATGAAGGATATAAGTCAAATATTTCATGCTCTCTTCTAACCTGTAACTCTGCTTGTAAAGACAATAGGGACGCTAAGGCGTCTTTCACCTCATCGAGCTCAGTCTCTAAATCTTTTATTCTGAGGCGCATTTCCTTAAGTTCCTACAGCAAGGTTTACAATAACATCTTAGCCTACATAATTATATCCAACAAATGATATCCCATCAGTTTACAATATTCCAAAATTCATTCATGCAATTACATAATCAACATTCAACTCTACCTTCTCATTTTCTCCCTCTGGATGCTCGTTGCCATCCCCTTGATTGTCTCGCACCGTTTGCAGAGAGACACCGTCCAAACCATCCACAACTCCAATAGCAACATCTTTTACCTCATCATCATCCTCCTTCTTAACATAGGTGCCCGCCATGATGGCGTTTACCTCATCTTCGGAATACCCCTTAGTCGTAAGGTGGCGCCCGAGTCTATCACGCTCAATTACCACCTCCTCCACATTCCTTCTCGCTTCCGTAAACAGATTGTTGATCTTCACCACTTAAGAAGCCATCAGGGCCTCCAGCCGCTTCCCTTCCTTGATCAGGTCAACCTTCAATCGAGCTATGTTCTTCTCAAGCTCGACTTTCCCCTTCTTCAGCTCAGTTTTCTCTCCTCAACCTCGAGGCATATTCCCTTCATCAGGCAAGTAGCCTATAAAATAAGCAAAATTGACCTTCATGTTAGCACAAATCACCATATAGAATTTATAACATCTTCAAATCAATGTACTTACCATTTTTCTCATCTCCTCCTCCCCATCGGGAGCTGCGAGCCTCACCCTTTCCTTAACCTCTTTCAGCTTATCTTCTATAATAGGTCGATCCTCTACGATCTTTACCCCAATAAGTACAGATGGTTCCACCCTTCTCTTTTTTGCCCCTCCTGCGACCTCACCACTTCCTGTGGTTCCAGAGGTCAAACTATAATTCAGCATCGCCTTCTTGAGAAATGTTTGAGCTATCTTGCTCGACGTAGTCGACTCTGGCACACCCACGAAGACCACTCCAGAGGCCTTGGGCAAGTTTTCTCGCCTCTTCTCGTCAGTTCCCTTCTTCTTGCTGCCATCAGAACCCATCATTAACCTTGTTGATTGAGACTTTTAAACTTTCTCGGATCAGCTGTTAACACATTTCTTTCTGTTAATACTGAGTTATTTTAGCACAGCCTCGAGCTCAGTTCCTTCCTGAGCAGTAGTATCCAACAGAGACTTTTTCCTCATCACCTATGATTAAGGACTTGTTATTCACAAGAAATTATCATCAACAGATCAACATATTTTAACATATCAATCTTATACATTATACATTATACATTGTCATACCCACTTTGTTTTATAGTTCTAAATAGAAGTTTCATGGGCTCTTCATCATCTCTCTGAAGGCAGCCACCCTTCATCCATATCAAGTTATCATTCCATGGTCAACCTGCTGAATTTAGATCAAAGAAGCGAGGCCAAGTTGAGCTCGTAAATTAAATATGCCCCTCTACTTGCATAATAGTTTTTTACCCTCTAAAACTGTAAAACAACATCAGGAGATATCCTCCTCTCACTTTCAGCCTCCTCCCAAAGCTTATTCAAAAACTCACAAACGTTTATCACCTCCCACATGTTCTTGTTCAACTAAGCAGGACATGCCTCGATAATGTTCATAATCCCTTTTGCCAGATTGCTAAGGGGGAGACTCAACCTGTACTCCAACTGAGATAGGTAACATAAAAAACCTTCTGCCAGATCGACTTGGGCGCTCTCATCAAAGTACTCTATAAAGATCAATTCATCTAAACCTCTATCTTGTTTCTCCTTCTCTAAATTAGCCAAGAGAAAAAAAATATTCTTCCCCAGATCCTACAATGCAACTCCTAAATTTCCTACCAGCATGTTCTACAAAATTACCCCATCTTCCCCCTAGAGAAGCCTTGGCTTTACAAAACTCTTTGAACACATCAGAACGAGGAGGATAAGTTGTCAATCTTCCAGGGAAATCTAGAAATTAATCAACCCTTACTTCTTCCTTTCTATTAGACATTACAATCTTGGACTCTGTCGATCGACCAGAGGTCGACACCTCGTTAACAGGTAAAGTATCCATATCGACTACAACTCTACAGATGAGGGTATGATCCTACATAAACAATCCTCATGGTCGACCTACATACAGGTCCAGGTATCTATCATTATCTTTTACATATACATCACCCACATGCATATATATTTCATATATCATATATCCAACAAACTTTTATAAATTACTATAAATATAAATTTTTAGATTTGCCTGACACAAATCCTTATTTCCAAAAAACATTCCAAAAACATCGTAAATCCTATATTGACCTTCTACGTCGGAATGTGAATCTGATGCAGTGCCAAATACTTTCCTCACCACGTTGCTGTATAACCACCTTCATGACTCAGTCTCAACAACTCTCTCTCACTTTGACTGATGATCACTCTCAATTAAATCCTCACGAGATTCTTTGATACTTTTGTTTTTCTTCTTCTTTCTTCCCTCACTACTCTTCAAGTCTCTAGAAGTTGAAATACATTTGAATGACAAAGAAGATGCTTTATTTATATTTTCTCTCTCTAACTGCTGGCAGTTATTGAGCCTCGTACGATCCGTCCTCAGTATTAGAACTGAGGCATCCCTTCCATTATTAATGTCAGACGTCTTGTAACTTTTCGACGAAAAAGTTTTCCCATATTTGCATTTTGCCTTATATTTAAATCTATTTTCATATCTATTTTCCAAATCTCCCTTTGATCTCCTAGTACTCATAATGATTCATACTTACATGTAATCAGGTTTTTCCTGCTTTTTCACAAGAAATAAAATCGAAAGCTACTTGCTTTTTTCCTATTTTTGTTCTTCTTCTTCTTATAGAAGTGCTAACATCATTCCCAAGGTTCTCGAAATTTCAAAAATATTTAAATCTATTTTCCACAATAGTCACAAGCAACATTTACAACAATAGATGACATATTCAAACTTCATCCTCATTTCAATTCTTTACAAATTATTCAAACTCATGCAATTGCTTACATTTATAATGCCCCTATTTACATTCACTTTATTATCATTACACTCTCATCACAATTCACATATAATTACACCTTAAGCATCCCTGATGACCTGGAGAACCACATCAAATCAGTAAACCTCCAGCAATCCTTGCATCCGTAAAATCAATATCTTCTTCAGCAATCAATCTCACCACCACTTCTCAATCTATAAGATCTACTAACATTTCTCGAAAGAACCCCTCATTGAAACAACGTGCATACTCAAGTTCCTTGCTCATCTCATCTAAACCTTTAAACTGATACTCTCTCACTGGCAGTTCATCATCATAGTCCAACAAGCTAAAAATCGGCTCCCGCACTTCTGCAATCTTTATCGCCAACTGCCTCTCGATGGCATAACGAATTCTCTCAGATCGAGTCCACACCATTTCTATTCTCTTCCACCTTCTTAAAGCTCATCCCCCCTATTTATACCTTTTTGTTGTGGATTCCCCACAGTTTGTGATATTATCCAATCCTTTCATAACAGAAGCCCTAAGTATCCTGAGAAAAGTTATTTGAATATATATTTCCCTATCGACCTCAATCAGTTCAGCCAATTCCATTTCGAGCTTATTCTTTATAAATTAAAAATTCTAGAATGACCTCATTGAGCTCTAATTTTTCATCCTAAAACCTTTACAATTTTCTCCCTCCTCTCTCATAAATCTCAGTCACTCAGTTCAAACACAATTCCTTACATACATTTTATATTACAATACATATTTTTTACAGCTCGATTATTGTAATAGATTGTAAGTTTTAATCTCATATATAACATTTCATCCAATATTCATAAATCTTCAATCGTTCATAGCTCAATTTTTAGAGTTATTCTATACATATTATATCAACACAGAATTTGGACAAGTAAATTTTATTCAACTCGAATATATATTACAGATAATAAGTTTTTTAGGTGCTTTATAGATAACAAGTCTTTCATGTACTCCAACATCATGTACTTTACAGATAACAAGTTTTTCAAGTGTTTTTAGAGATAACAAGTCTTTCAGGTACTCTAAAACATCAAATCCTTCAGTTCATCCAACTTCAGTGATGTTTCACTATGAGAATCCTCTGATGCAAACTAGGCATTGGAAAACAAAGAAAACCCTCATTCCCATGAGTTTGGTCAAAGTCTAGTCATAGAGTCAAGCTTCAAATAGAAACTATGGAAAAGAGGAACTTTGTGCTTGAACCAACCCTTCAAACATATGGTGTCTCAGAGCCAAGAAATGATGGAAGTACAGAAGCAGACTTCCATTCTCGGTCTCACTTCTCCAATATCAGCGTTGCCTCCTCTATAACCACCACCTCCACAAAGTTGGTAGAGATGAAGAGGGCCCGACCTTGGAATCCAATCCTACGCAAGATATCGGTGTAACTGCCCAGCAGTTACACACACCCTCGGATCTGACTCCTCAACCATGCCTTCTGTAAGGATACGGGGACAAATCCAACATTACTCGCTTATCAAGATAACGTGATAAAACCTCCACATACAGTAAAAATCTTCCTCGGCTTCAACCGCCTCTTCTTCCGTCATATCTTGATACGTCGGTAGAACGGGAATAAGGGTAGGCATCTTCAAGGACTGATCACCAAAGTATTTTGACTTTAACTTCTACATCTCAACGGTAATTCTCTCTTCAAGAACCATTCTCCAGGTATTCACCATCGTCAAACCTTTCAGAGATTTTTGCAGTAAACAAGCGTACTTTACCATAACCCTCAGTACAGGTACTATTTATATAACCCTAACATTTAATGTACAGGTATGTTTCCCCAAGCGTCCTTATTCAATGCAGACGAAACTCTTAAAACCCTAATCACTGTATACATCAATATTCCCATCAGCATTCAATGCATAAATATCCTCCATAATACATGTATTTCCCGTGCAGTCAAATCCACATTATTACTTCCATTATTTTAAAAACTTCAAATACCTATATACCTCAGATTTTTTCTCAACCAAAGCCACTCGTGACTTCAATTATGAGGGGGCGATTGTAGGGGCCTATCCCTCGATCTAACCTTATTCGAGTTATTTTCTAGCTTGAACTACCTCCATGTCAGACTCATACATTCTACATATGACATCAATAGTCAGTATTGACACCTATTCCACAAACTGGTGAAGAACGTGGGTCAAGCTCAAGCAGAAATCATGAACAAGTCAAAGACATATGTCTCTCACGAGCTTAATAGTTACTCAGTCAACCGTCACTAACCACATTGTTTGGAGAACACGCTTCAACACGATGAAGAACTGCGGAGAAGACCTATATAAAGAAAAACTTCCAGAATAAACAATGACCAGAAAAATATATGAAAAGTCACCAAGGAAAGCTACATTTCCTAGATTCTCAAAACATGAAACTTCTTATTCACAAGTCCAAGCATTTCTAAGTCGAGAGATCACTTGAAATAAGATATCGTCCTCAAGTAATAAAAGTTTCCATTAATAAAATCTTTAGCTTGAGGTCGTGGTTTTTTACCTATTCAAAGATTTTCCACGCTAAAGTACCTGTATCATTTCTTGCTTTACATCAGTTTTTGCCATAGGTATCTTGGTGTAAGAGTTAACTCCACACTAGTTCGAGTTTGGGAATTAGGCCATTACAGTAGCGAGCCACGGGTAGCACTAGTTTAAAATAATGGAATAACAATTAGTTATTTTCTTCCAATTATGAGCTGGTGAACCGTATCAAACATAGAAATCTTATACTATAAAACCTAGATAAATGTACACCCTTAGAACCCCAAAAAAGTGTGCAAATATAAAAATTATACCCTTATATGGGTTGCAATTATGGTAAATTTTTCTTATACCCTACTGTTTTATGGCATATTTAACTTACACCCCACCGTCTGTAAAATATTTGACATACACCCCATATTGGAAACTTGATTGCAGTCAACTCCAGTTGACCAGCTCTGACTTTGTCAACCTAACTTAATTTTTTTTAAAGACAAAACTACCATATTAAACTAAATAATAAGCTACTTGTAATAGCCTAATTCTGTAAGCTTGAAATGGCTCAAAATTAACTCTTACACCAATGTTCTTGTGATAAAAACTAATATAAGATAAGAAATGATACAGGTGATTTAGTATAAAAAACTTCTGAACAGGTAAAAAACCATGATCTCTAATTGAAGGTTTTTATAATAGTGACTTTTATTGCTTGAGGCGGATATCTTATTACAAGTGATCTCTCAAACTAGAAATACTTAGTCTTGTAAATAAGAATTTGGATATTTTTGAGAATCTAGAAAATATTGTTTCTTGATGATTCATTGTATATTTTTCTGGTCCTTGTCTCTTGTGGAACTTTTTCTTTATTTAGGCCTTGCCCGTAATCTATCATCGTGTTGAAGCTCGATCTCTAAATAATGTGGTAAGTGGCGGTTGACTGAATAACAATAGAATTTGTGAGAGACAGGTATCTATGACTTGTTCATACTTTTTTGTTGTGCTCGACCCGCATTTTTCATCAGTTCGTGGTGTAGGTGCCAATGATGATTGTTTATGTCATGTATGAGATGCATGAGCCTGATATGAAGGCAGTTCGAGGTAGACATAGTTCGAATTGGGTTAGATCAAGGAATAGGTCCCTACAATTGCCCCCTCATAACTGAAGTCACGAGTGGATTTAGTTGAGAAAGAATCAGAGGCTATAAAGGTTTTTGAAGTTTGAAAAGGAAAGAAGTATTAATGGGGATTAGATTGTATGGAAAATGTGTATATCTTATTGGGGGATGTTTGTACATTGAATGATGATCGAAATATTAATGTACACGACGCTTAGAGTTTTGAGAGTTTTGTCTATTTTAAATGATGACGTTTGGGAAACATACCTACACAATTAATGTTAGGGTTATATAAATAGTACCTGTACCGATGATCCTATGTTTGATGAAAAATTTCTCTGGAAGATCATTGGTATAATGGTAAAGACCCAGAGAATGGTTTATGAAGATAGAGTCTCTACAAAGTTATAGAAGTTTAAGGTGAGGTAATTTGGTGAGCAATCCTTAGAGATGCCCACCCCCATTCCTGTTCTACCGACATATCAGGGTATGTCAGAAGAAGAAACGGCTGAAGCTGAAGAAGATTTTTACTGTATGTGAAGATTTTATTACGTTGTCTTGATAGGAGAGCAACGTTGGAGGTGTCTCCGCATCCTTGCGAAAGACAAGGTTGAGGAGACTGATGCGGGGGTTGGCGTAACTGCGGAGCAGTTTCGCTGATGTCTTGCGTAGGATTGGTATCTAAGGTCGGGCCCTCTTCATCTCCACCAACTCTTTGATGGTGGTGGTTATAGAGGAGGAGACGGTGGTAGTGGAGAAGGGAGATGGAGAATGAAAGTCTGCTTCTGCACCATTATCGTTTTTTGGCTCTAAGAAGACCTTCTGTTTGAAGAGTTGGTTCAAGCACTAACACTTTTGGCTTTCATGTCCAGACTTCCTCCAAACCCAGTTTCTGGTTAGAATAAGATGGTGTGAAGGAAGAAGGATGTTTGGTGGCTTTTAATGCCTACTTTGCTTCATAAGCTTCTTAGAGTGAAATATCACTGAAGTCAGATGAACTAAAGGATTTGATGAGTACCTGAAAGACTTGTTATCTGTAAAGTACCTAATTTTGAAGTACCTAAAAGACTTGTTATCTGTAAAGTACTTGATTTCGAAGTACATGAAAGACTTGTTATCGCAAAATGAATATAATTAAAATTTGAGCTTAATAAAATGTATTATATCCAAACTCTGTGTATATATATATATAGATATATATATAATATATATATATATATTATATATATATAATAACTCTTGAAATCGAGTTATGAGTAATTCGATGATTTATGAATGGAGGATAAAATGTATTATATAAGATTGAGCATACCAAGTATATTATAGCAATCGAGCTGCAACTATGTATTTGTAATATGACAGATGTGTAAGAATTTTTTTTCAAACTTAATGACTTGGAAATGTTGGTGGAGATAACTGCAGGAGATTTTGAATATACAGGAATTGGAAATTTGAGCTCATGGAGGTCGTTCTAAAATATAGGGTAATAAGTTTGAGATTGAGTAGGTTGAATTTACTGAGGTTGATATGGATAGATAAGTCCAAATAACTTTGCTTAGGATATTAGGGTTTTTTGTTGTAACAGAATCAGTTGAAAAATATGAATTATAGGGGATTTGAAGTGATCTAGAATACTTAATAAATAGGGGAAAAGAGCTTTAATCAGGTGGAAGAAATAGAAATGGTGTGAACTCGATCTGAGAGAATTCATTATGCCGCTGAGGGGAGGTTGACGATAAAGATAGCTAAAGTGCGGGAACGGATTTTTGGCTTCTTAGATTATGATGCTGACTTGCCAGTGACTGAGTATCAGTTTAAAGGTTTAGATTGGGTAGGTAGGGAACTTGAGTACAGACGTCGCTTCTACAATGAGCAATTCTGAGAAGTGATTATAGAACCTACAGCTCAAAAGGAGGTTGTGGGACTAATTACTGAAGAAGAGATCGAATTAGAAGATATGAGGATTGTTGGAGGTGAACTAATCAGGTGCAGCTCCCCAGAACACCAGGGATGTTTTAGGTGTAATTATATGTAAGGGAGTGAATTGTATTAGTTCGAATAACTGCAAAGAAATGTAATGAGAATGAAGTTTGAATATCTCATCTTTTGATGTAATGTTGTTTGTGACTGTTATGAAAAATGAATTATAATATTTTTGAAAAATTAAGGGCTTTGAAAATGACGTCAGCACTTCTATAAGTAGAAGAAGCTAAAATAGAAAAGTCAGGTAGTTTTGATTTTATCTCTTGTATATTATAGGGATAGTTTGATTGCATGAAAGTGTGAGTTACCATGAGTGTGGGGAGGTCAGAGGGAGAGTTAGAAATAAGAGATAAAAATATATTAAAATATAGGGTAGGGGCAATGATGGGAAGGTGTTTTCATCAAAAAGGTGCAAGACATCTGACATTAATTATGGAAGGGATACCTCAGTTCCAAAACAGAGGGTGGCTCATACGAGGCCCAATAACTACCAACAGTTAGAGAGATAAAATATAAATAATGTTTTATCTTTTTCATTCAAATGTTTATCAACTTCTGAAAGCTTGAAAAATAGCGAGAGAAGAAAAATAAAAAATAGTAGAGAGATTAATCTAGAGTGATCAACAATCAAAGTGAGAAAGAGTTGCAGAGACTGAGTCATGAAGGTGGTTATATAGCAGCGTTGTGAGGAAAGGACTTGGCGCTGTGTTAGATTCTTATTATGATATAGAAGGTTAGTTGATGATTTATGATAATGTGAATGTGTTTCCTATGAAAATCCTTTTTTGTGGTATTCAAATCTAAAAATTACTATTTATAGTAATCTATAGAAATCTGTTTGATATATTCATAAAAATGGGATATGAAAGATATATTTATGTAAGTGATGTGTATGTAAAAGATAATGATAGAATACCTGGACGTGTATGTAGGTCGAACGTGAGGAGTATTGCGTAGTATCGAACCTCATCTGTAGTATTGTAGTTGGTATGGAGACTTTACCTGTTAATGAGGTGTCGACCTCTGGTCGATCGTCTGAGTCAAAGAATATAGCATCTAATAGGGAGGATGAAGTAGAAATTGTTCAATTTCTAGATTTCTCTGGAAAATTGGTATCCTATCCCCTGAATTCGGATATGCTTAGAGAGTTTTGTAAAGCCACGGCTTCTGTAGGGGGAAGATGGGGTAATTTTGTAGAACATGCTGGTAGGCAGTTTAAAAGTTGTATTGTAGGATCTGGGGAGGAACATTTCCTTTTGTTGGCTGATTTGAAGAAGAAAAAATTAGATAGGGGTTTAGACAAATCGATCTCCTTGGAGTATTATGATGGGAATGTCCAGGGCAACTTGGAAGAGGGTTTTTTGTGTTACTTGTCTTAGTTGGAGTATGGGTTGAGAATATCCCTTAGCAATCTTGGGAAAGGGATTATGAACATCATTGGGGCATGTCCTATTCAGTTAAACGAGAATATGTGGGAGGTAATAAATGTCTGTGAATTTTTTATTAAGTTGTGGGAAGGGGATGAGGCTGAGAAGATAATATTTTCTGAAGATGTCTTGCAGTTTTACGGTGTGAAAAACTATTCTGCAAGTGGAGGGGCATATTTTTTTGTAAGTACAACTCGACCTCTTTTCTTTAATCTAAATTCAGCAGGTAGAATGTGGAATGATAATATAATATGGGTGAAGGGTGATTTCTTTCAGAGAGATGATGAAGAACCTATGGAACTTTTGTGAAACAAAGTAAGTATAACAATGTATAACGTATAATATTAAAATGTTAAAAATGTATGTTGCTCTATTGGTGATAATAAGTTTTTTGTTTAACAAATCCTAAATCGAAGGTGATGAGGAAGGAGTCTTTGTTAGATACTGCTGCCCAAGAAGGGATTGAGCTCGTAAATGTTTTGGAAGAACTTGGTATTAGCATAAAGAAATGGGCTAGCAGCCGGTCCAAGAAATTTCAAATGTCTCAAACAACGAGGCTAATAACAAGTGTTAGTGGCAACAAGAAGAGGGGAGCTGATGGAGAAAGACGAGTGGTCTTACCAAAGGCCTCGGGAGTGGACTTCACAGATGCGTCAGAGTCTACTACGTCGAGCAAGTTTGCTCGGGCATTTCAAAAGAGGAGGATGTTAAGGTATGGCTCGACCTCCGATACCACGGGGGTGGTGAGGTTAAGGGGGAGGCAAAGAAGAGAAGAGAAGATCCTTCTTCTTAAATGATTGTGATGAAGGCTGTAGAAAATCGACCTGGTATAGAAGACGAGCTTAAAGAAGTAGAGGAAATGGCAAGGCTTGCAGCTCGCAATGGTGAGGAAGAGATGAACAAAATGGTAAGTGTAGGGGTTTGAATATATGATGAATTTTGTATGGTGAATCGAGCTAACAATGTGGTCGATGTTACTTTGTTTTTGCAGGCTGCTCGTTTGATGAAGGGAATCTGCCTCAGGATGGAGAAGGAGAAAGCCGGGCTCAAGAAGGGGAAGGCTGAGCTCAAGAAGAAGGTAACTCGTTTGAAAACTGACTTATCTAGGGAGGGGAAGCAACTGGACACCTTGAAGACTTCTCAATAGGTGGAGATCAAAGAGCTGACAGAGGAAGGGGGAAAGAATTTGGGGGAGGTGGTAATCCAGCGTAATAGACTTGAGTGCCATTTCCTAAATATGGGGTACTCTAAGACCGAGGTGAATGATATTATTGTGAACACCTATGTTGAGGACGAGGAAGATGATGAGGCAGAAGATCTCACGGTTAGAGTCTTAGACGGGTTAGATGGTGTCTCTTCCCAAATGGTGCGAGACAACCAAGGGGGTGATAATGAGCGTCCAGAGAAAGGAAACGAGAAGGTAGAGTAGAACGTTGACTCTATGATTGTGTGATTATGAAGGGTTTGAAATGTTGAAATTTAATGGAGCATTGTTTGCTGGATAGACTTCTGTAGGCTAAGATGTGTTTATAAACCTTGTTGTAGGAACTTAAGGACATGCGCCTCAGAATAAAAGAAGTAGAAAACGAGCTTGTTAAGGAGAAAGACGCCTCAGCGTCCCTGTTGTCTTCGCAAGCAGAGCTACAGGTTATAAAAGAAAAAAAATATTCGACTTGTATGCTTCATTACTTCAGGGCTACAAAATGAAAATTAGAGTGTATAGATAGACCAAAAACTTGTTAACAGTTTAGGGGCAATGATGCCCAAATGTGCATAGATAATATCAAACTGTAGAAAAAGCTATAATGTAGAGAATGTGTACCTTGGAATTATAAGTATATGTTTTTGTTCATCAATCTGAGATCATACTTCGACCTTAAGTTTAGAAGTAGTTTAACACAGTAGATGCCAAGAAATAAAAATTTCATTAGAAATAAGATATATATATTGAGTGAGTGTTCTGAATCAAACTTGATATATCGCATCTGTGATATATAGGTCGAATTGGAATCAGCCCGTTTGAGCGAAGAAGTGACACCCCAATGTAACCAAGAGTTTGCTGCGAAGTTCGATAGAATGAGAGAGGCAAATAAAGATTGGGAAGATCAACATGTAAAGGTACATTTCAAGTTCGTTGAGGCAACTTAAATTTTGTATGACCTTACTTGGAAGATCGAAGAGAAGGATGTCAAAATTAGTAAGGGGCAAAAAGAGCTCGTGAAGGCAAAGGAAAAGGCAGCGAAGCTCAAAAACCAGAATAATGTATTGATGGTAAAGAGCAAGGAGGCTGACATGGCTCGATACCGTGTACATGCATTATAAATGTCAGAGAAAGAGTTACGTCGTTTTGTGGCCAATCTGAAGGACCAAATGATCAGTAAAATGAACAAACAGAAGCAGACTCAAGTTGATCCAGTGATTACCAAAAATGAACTGGAATGATTGAAGAAGAAAATGGTTAAGAAAGATAGCGAACTGAAGAGAGCTCGAGATGACCTATCTAACTCTAAAGTTGTGGTTGAGCAGTTGACTACAGCTTTGTCTGCTAAAGATATAGAGTTTCAGTTGGTGTAAAGGAAATGTAATGAGTTGAATGAGAGGGTGGCATAATTGAAAACCAGTTTGGCTCAGGCCAATTCGTACACTAAAAATGGTAAGGCTGGAGATCACTCGAGGAAGAATAAAGGTGATGTTAGGGTCTCTATTGTTCAAGGGAATCTAGTTAGCCTATCAACTCAAATCAGAGAGCTAGAGGGAAATATGGCTTGAACTCAAGGTCACGTGCAAAAGGAAGTGAGCGGTTAAGGGAGTGTCAAAGTAAGTTGGATGTTGTTCTTGCTAGGGAACAAGAGTTAGAACGTGTTATCAGAATAAAGAAAAAAGATAAACTGTTAAAGAATTCTCCAGCTGGGGAAGTTTTAGATAGGGAACTTGAGGAACTTCATGCTCAGGTGGCGGAATTGAGGGTGATGAGTCAGGCTGAATCAACTAAGGCTGATGAGAAGGTGAAGGAGAACATTGAATTTATGTCTTGCATAGATAGTCAAATGGAATGGCAAAATGCACGGTATAAGAGGTTAAAAGAGCGCCATCAAACGGCAAGAGAGAATTTTTCTAAGATGGTTGTGTCGCAGGTATCGCACTCAGTGATGTTAATGGTAGTAATTACCTATTTTGTTTAGGAAATTAGAAGGCTCGAGTTAGAGAGGGATACCTTGCATGAATGTTTGTCAGATAGAGGATGCATTTGTAGAGCTGATGTAGATCGAGGAAACTATATGAACTATATAGAAATAGAGTAGGGTTCTCGACCTTCTAAATTAGTAGAGCAAGGCAGGGCCACTGTGGCTACTTGAGCTCGATAATTTATGGCTGATCATCCTCCTGTTGTAGGGGAAAGCGTAGCTGACCTCCCAACAGCATAAAAGAATCTTTTGTAGTTGTTGTATACGTGACCTAAAGAAGTATATGTTGCAGACATATTGAGAATGAAAGCTAGTTTTTCCTTTGCTTTATCTTATATCTGGTAGAGTTTTTTAATTGAAAACTAGTATTATCCTCATTTTAATCGCAGAGTATAATTGTCACAACCATATTAAGAGAAGAAAGCTAATTTTACATTTGCTTTATCTTATGTCTGGTAGAGATCTTTTATTGAAAACTAGCATTACCTTTATTTTAATCGCAGAGTATGATAGAGTCGATCAAAGCTAGTCTTACCTTTGCTTTAACTAGAATAGAGGTTGATTGAAATCTAGTACTGCCTTTGCTTTAATCTATATATTGTCTACGTAAGTGGAGAATTGTATAGGAAAAAAATTGAAAGTTTCATTGAATAGAATTGGATATACATTGTATAGAGATAAAGATCGTACTTTTGAAATGGAAAAAACAAGAATTTAAAATGGAGTAGTGAGGGACTTAACGATAGTACCATTTTAGTCTCCTAGTATTCCAAGGATTAAAGATATGAATTTTTTCTTCTGTCATGAGGTAATATGATCCAAGGCCAGTGAGACCAGTGATCAGGAATGGACCTTCCCAATTTTCTGCTAGTTTTCCAGCATGTGCATCTTTTATGTATTGAGGGATCTCTTTGAGGACGAGGTCGTCGATTTGGAAAGTATAGCTTTTGACTCGTCTGTTGTATGAACTGGCTATCATATGGTGATATCGACCTAGGTTGGCAATAGCGCATTCCCTAGTCTCATCAATCCAATTGAGGTTGTAGGCCAATTCAAACTCATTTTCTTCGTCAGTTAGCTCGTGATCTCTGATTGGATAATGATATTCTGTTAGAATGACGGCTTCAGTCCCATAGGTGAGGAGGAATGGGGTACAGCCGGTTGATTGATGTGGAGTTGTACGGTATGCCCATAAGACATGAGGAAGTTCTCATACCCAGTTTCCTTTTATCTATGAGTAGAGCCTTTTCTTGAGTCTATCCACGATGGTTTTGTTGGTGATTTTGGTTTGGCTATTACCTTGAGGGTAGTAAGGATTGGATGGTAAGTAGATGATATTGTGTTTATTGAGAAAAGCTATGACTTTTTCTCCAACGAATTGTGGCCCATTATCGATACAAAATAGGTGGGGGAAACTGAATCGAGTAATGAAGTGTTCCCAGATAAAAGAGGTGACCTATTGTTCTCTAGTTCAATAGAGTGGAACTGCTTCTAACTATTTTGTAAAATAATATGTAGCTATGAGTAGGTATCGGCGGTTACCTAGAGAATTAGGAAATTTATCGACAAGATCGAGCGCCTATCTTTTGAATGTCCAGAATACCTTACTTACATGTAGTTCGAACGTAGGGGCGTGGATCATCTGTCCATGATGTTGGCATGTATTGTATTTGCGCGAGTACTCTTCTGTTTGCTTTCGCATGCCTGACTAGAATATTCCTTGTATAATTGTTCTGTGTGTGAATGATCGACCTGCGGCATGGGAGCCACAAGTTCTTTCATGTAAATCTTTAAGCATCTCATCTGCCTTCTTTCTGGAGAGCCACTTGAGGTAAGACCCCATGACTGAACGGCGATATAAAAAACTGTTTTGATTTGTATAGCGTTTTGAATTGTTGATCAGCTGTCGGCGCTCCTTTGGTTCAATTGGAAGGGGTCCATTGCATTCATTGTCGGTGCCAAGGTAGGTAAGGAAAGGCTTTCGCCAATCACTGTCTTCCCTTTTATCACTCCCAGTGTTGATCGTGCATACAAAAATACGATCAATGTTGGTGGCTGATATCACTTCTATCTAGAGATATCGGGCTTCTGTTCCCAATACCCCAGCTAGATAAGCCAAGGGATTAACATATCCATTTTCACCTTGAGGAAGATAATGAGAGTTACTTTCGCGAACTGGTTCATCCTATCTGTAACGAGGGCTGCGTATTTGATGAGCTTGGAAGTAGTGCTTAAGTTTCTGTGAAATGTAAACAAGATTTATAAGGAGTCTCTTGATTTTAGAATACCTCGTTTTCACTGGAGTGAGGGTTATACTGATAAAGTAGACTGGTTTCTTGATTTTCTCTTCAAGTCGAATAAGAACTGAACTAATAGAAGTATCTACTGGGTGCTCATTATGGGAGATTTCCCCAAATAGGTTTTGAGGTCCTAAAAAGTTGTCTCACATTCCGTTGCCCATTGGATCTCTACATTTGGCTGAATTTTTCCTCGTTTGGTACAACCGCGGAGAAAATAGGAAAAGCCAACGACAGCAATCTAAAGATTTTAAAATGAATCGGTTGATAGCGACAATCTTGCCAGTAAGCTTTTATACGTCTTTTGTCGTCTTTGAAGATGGTATGTTAAGGAAAGCCCGAATTTGATTTAAATCGACCTCAATCCCTTTCTTGCTAATGAAATGGCTAAGGAATCGGCCTGAATATACTCTGAATTAACACTTATCAGGGTTGAGTTGCATCCGGTAAGATCGAAGAATATTAAATATTGTGTTGAGATCTGTAAGGTAGTTGGCTGACTTTATACTCTTACACAAGAGATCATCAATGTAGACTTCTATGATTTTCCCAAGATGTGCTTTGAACATAGTAGTCATCAACCGTTGATAAGTCGTACTTGCATTTTTTGAGTTCGAAGGGCATGACTTTATAACAATAACGTCCTCTTTCAGTGATGAAAGTAGTTTTTTCTTGATCTTCTTCCAAGAGTGGAATCCGATTGTATCCAGAAGCAACGTCCATCATAAATAGGAGTTCATAACCTGCTGCAGAATCAAAGATTTGATAGATATTAGGAAGAGGGAAATTATCCTTTGGAGTGTGTTTGTTTAGATCTGTAAAATCTATACAAACTCAAACTTTTTCATTCTTCTTTGGGATAGCGACAATGTTGGATATCCAATCTGGATATTTGGCTTCTCGAATGAATCCCACTTTGATAAATTTCTCAATCACCATATTAACTTTATCCTGAAGGCGAGGTGATAGTGGTCGTTATTTTTGTTTGACCATCGTGACGCTGATGCTGATAGCTAATTTGTGGCATGCCTTGGCCGGATCAACCCCAGGCATCTCTTATAAAGTCCACGCAAAATCATCTTAATTCAGTCATAAGAATTGAATGAGAGCATCCTTATCATGTTGGACAAGCTTGGTACCGATAAAAGTACATTTGTTAGGCCCATCAATGTTATCGTTTTCTGTAGGCTCTTATAATGAAGGCCGATCATCAAGGTGATCAACTTTTTGTAATTGCTATGCAGCATATCTGTCTGGGGTATCTAGAATGGCAGAGACAGTATTTTTGCAAGCTCGAGAAATCTTTTAACTACCTTTGATTTCATAGATACCGTCATTGTGTTTGAAGCAGAGTATTTGATGATAGGTAGAAGCGATTACTTCCATGTTGTGAATTCAGCTGCGGCCTATAATCCTGAGATAATGAGATTTGGTGTTAATGACGTAAAAGATGACGTTGATGATGGTTGGTCCTGCGGTAATAGGTAAGATGATCTCGCCCACTCGTTCTTCTTTTGAATAATTAAATCTACTGATATCGGTATCGCTTAGAATAACTTGATTGGCCAATCCCATTTGATCGATTCTGCTCTGAAAGAGAATCTCAATACCGCTTCCAGTATCAATCATCATTGTGTGCATGACAAACTTCTTCATCTTGAGCATTATGAATAATGCATCATGATATAGAAATTTTACATGACTAATGTCACAATCTTCAAAGGAGATCCCAAGCCGGCGATTGCTCGACTCAGGTAGAAGTTTTGGCTTCTTTATCTTAAGGTGTAAGATCGCAGCATTCTGACAGACTCATATGCTTGAATCGACAATAGTTGGTGATCTGATGGATTTTAATCATGTTGTTATGGTACATATGGTAAAGATGTTTCTCCTCAGCTTGATTTTTGACCTGGACTACTTTGGGTTGCTTCTTATAGCTGCCATCCTTGTATGATTCTAGGTCGATAATGTATTTGAGCATCCGTCCTTCCTTGAAAATAAATTTTAGCAACCTCTGTAAAGTATAGCAGTTGTCAGTAGAATGATGGTTTACCATGTGATACATGCAGTACGAGCGGTTCTCGATTGGTTTTAATGGTTGAGAGGGACGGTATGGCTTATCCTTGGAGAGGATTAAAAAAATTATGGAGATTCGAACATTCATCTTTGGGAGGACCGGTTTGGGTAGTGAATCGCTTTTCCAAGGATTACCAATGTTACCCTTGGAACGTTTTTGATCACCCTGACCCTCCTTTGGTTCACTGTTTCGAACTGCAGATGGACATTTTGTGGTTAGGACAGATTTAGTAGATTTATGCCTTTCAGACATCATTCTTTTCAGGTCGACATATCCATTGACCTTGGTGATCATGTCATCCAAGGTAGAAGGTTTGTTGAGGAAGAGGTACTTTTTGGCCTTACAGTCGAGCTGCAGCGCGTTGGTGAAAGCATTAAAGCCTATTTTCTGATTGAGATTGTCTACTTTTCACGCGAGCTCCAAAAACTTTTTTGCAAAAGCCTCAAGCTTCTTCCAATGTGACTGTTTAAGACTAATAAAAGAATAAAAAAATTTCTCTTTGTCTCTGTTGTGAGCATACGTCTTAATGAATTGTTTTTGTAGCTGATCGAATGTGAGTATCGAATTTTCAGATAACGAGTGGAACTACTGGAGCGGTTCTTCCTGTAGACTTGTTGCAAACAAATGGCAGAGGATGTGGTTGATATTGGAATACAATCCCAATGAATCACGGTATTCCTGAATGGGCTCCTTTGAATCGGTGCCTTTGTATTTGCAATTTTTTGGAGTATGGAAACCTTTTGGTATTTCCATATCGAATAGTTCTTTGGCAATCAGACTCCCTTGTAACTTGGTAAGGTCGTCTGTAGTGCCCAGAGCTTGTGTTTTGATTAACTCCTTGATGCGCCGATCCATATGCTCTTATGTGACATATTGATGAGCCGGTTGAGTGGCTTAACGAGGAGGTTGAGGATTATGAGTACCAAAACCCACACTCAAATTATCACGTGCTAGAATTCGAGGTTGAGGTCGTTGTTCTTCCTCCTGACATTTGGAAAATTGGTGACCTCTGCAGATTTCGGACATAACCTCACAACCCAAATGAATAGAAGGTTGATATTCGTATTGGATATTTCTAGAAATAGCTTTGCTGGTGGCTACTCAAGGTTTTAATATGTCTTGTGTAAAAACCCAGGATGCCTCTGGTACTTGATCGTGATCCCTAGTTTGAGGAGCCTAATGAGTATCTTGTAAAGCTTGCAATACAGTCTGCATGGTTGTTATCCGGTCTTCATGTCGTTTGAATGTTGTTAAACGAGCTTGTTACTCAACTTCAAACTCTTTCTCACAGAGCTCTCAGTCAAAAGTTAATTGACGTTCGAGTTCATTACGTTTCTTTATTTCGGCGTGGAGATTCGCTCGTAGTTCTGTAAGTTGCTCAAGCTTTACTGAAAGATCGAGCTAGATTCTGGTTGTTGGTCGTCTGGAAGTGACCATGATTAAAGTTGGTAATAGAGTGAATGTATGCCTTAAGATATCGTGGAAATATCTTCTTTCCCACAGACGACGCTAAATGTAATGGCCTAATTCTGTAATCTCAAAATGGCTCGGAATTAGCTTTTACACCAATATTCCTGTGACAAAAACTAATGTAAGATAAGAAATGACACAGGTAATTTAGGGTAGAAAACTTTTGAATAGGTAAAAAACCATGGCCTGGAGTTGAGGGTTTTTGTAATAGTGACTTTTATTGCTTGAGGCTGATATCTTATTAGAAGTGATCTCTCGAACTAGAAATACTTAATCTTGTAAATAAGAATTTGGGTGTTTTTGAGAATCTAGAAAATATTATTTTCTTGATGATTCCTTGTATATTTTTTCTGGTCCCTGTCTCTTGTGGAACGTCTTCTTTATATAGGCATTGCCCGTAATCCATCATCGTGCTGAAGCTCGATCTCTGAATAATGTGGTAAGTGGCAGTTGACTGAATAACTGCAGAGTTTGTGAGAGACAGGTGTCTTTGACTTGTTCATATTTTTTTGTTGTGCTTGACCCACATTTTTCATCAGTTCATGGTGTAGGTGCCAATGCTGACTGTTTATGTCACATGTAAGATGCATGAGTCTAATATGTAGGCAGTTCGAAGTGGACATATTTCAAATTGGGTTAAATCGAGGGATAGGTCCCTACACTACTGAAATAAATTCAAAAAATCCTCTAGATACTTAGATCTTGAATGAACGTTAAATTATTCAACTTTTAACCAATGAATGATTGACACAGTTTTTTTTGTAAGTTTAAAAAAAAGATCACGTGTTCTTCTTAAGGGTACTTTCGACAAGGAATATACTTCCACAATTCAAATGTTGGTCAACTGTAATCAAACTGCAAATGTGGGGTGTATATCAAATAGTTTAAAACCATGGGGTGTAAGTCAAATATTCCATAAAACATCGGGGTATATGTCAAATTCGCCCTTACAATTATAAGAGATTTTCATTTTGGGACCAAAGTTTTTGGTGCATTTAGAAAGGTTGTACATTTATATAGGGTGCACTAAGACATGCTTCACTGTATAAAGTAGGGGAAGATGCACTATTATACACAGGAAGGACTTAGATAAAGGTCAGATGGACACATAGAGGTAGAAATTTCATTAGTGCAGTTTTGATTTTACGGATAAATTTATGTGTCCAATATTATTATTTGTCATCGCTACCCATTTTTTTCTAAGGATTGTTCAATTATGTTCTGTTATACCTGCAAGAGCCTAAATTTGGAGCTTGAACTTAGTTTCTCACAGCAAATATGAACAGAATACTGGTCAGTAAACAACTAACCATAACTTAAAAACAAAATATAGAGTTGAAACCTTTAAATATGTAAAAACCATAACCTCTCTTGAGGATTTTGCAATAAGGATCTTATTGAAGGAGTAACTACTTATTACAGAAAGTATTCTAAATAGTGTTGCTTAGACTTTCTAGATAGGAAAATTGTTCCTAATTTGTTCTTCTTTGTTCCTATTTATAGGTCTCATAATATGATCGTGTAATGACCACTACTTCCGCTTAATGAAGGACGTTACAAACGATAGTTCTAAAATGTCTGAGAAACAATTGCATCATGTCATGAATGATCCCCTATTTCTATAACAGCTTCCTTAATGTGTCACGACTGTAGCACGACATCTTGTGATTCTGAGGTCAAACTTTTCTATCCTTAGCCATCCTTCCCACCACTTTCAAGAGGATGGTTCGTAGCAAGTTGACCGACGCCTTCTGGAAATGAAAGAACTCCTTTCTTCCTTGATCCACTCCACTAAAGCTAAGGATCAAGCTAGGTGTAGCTAGATAGGAGCTTTTTTCCCTTCTCTTCCCCCCTTACCTGACGATCAACTAAGCCGCATCCTACTAAAGAACTTTGAAAATTGCTCTGGCTTCACCTCCTCTTATTTACCTACTGACAACAAATACGGGTATTTACGTCACTAAAAAAGTGACGTGAAAGAGAAATAACGTCACTTTTGCAAGCAACGTTGACCAAGGCGACTTGGTTAGTAATATACATTTACATCACTTTTTTAATGATGTTTTTATGTTCAAAAAGTAACGTTAAAAGTGTCTTTATAGTAGCCAACCTCTATTCATTTATGTCATTTAAAAGCGACGTAATTAGTACTTTTCACATTATCTAAGAAATAACGTAATTGAAAAATTCATGTCACTTTAAAAGTGATGTAAGTGAACAATTATCGTCATGTTAAAAGTGACATAATTGAAGAATTAAAGTCATGTGGAAAGTGACTTAGATACACAAGACAAAGAAGTTTACATCACCATAAAAGCGATGTTGTTAGTTTGAAAATTTAAAAAAATTACATTTTTGCCCTGCAGCTTTTGCATCACATGTTATGCACATGAGGCACTTCAACTGCAAGGTAGCCACCTGCCTCCCAATAGAAGATGGTATACTACTCCATTACTATTTGTCTGAATTGTTGGTCTACTCTGCTCCATAGCCGAAAAGCCTTCTATCTCTCTTCTTCTATCTGATACCATCTACAGAGAACTTTATCTTAGCTATGTCCTATCCAATGTGCACGTAGCTTACTCTCCTTTTCGCCTTCATTCTAGCACCGATAGGGCTTCTCATTTATCTCTAGGTCTTAGAGCTTCATTTAGAGAGACTTTACAAGTAACAATATACATCGCCTATAAAACTAAACTGTTCTTCAGCAAGAACTCTAGTATATGGAGTTCTCTTTCATTCCCTTGAAACACTCCAATCCTAATACTCCTTGGGGTTGACGAGAAACAGTTTTTGTCATCCAATCAGGTTCATGTGCGTGCATCTGATTCCCTGAAAGTGAGAATCAACAATAAAAATCAACTACATTGGCAAAATAAATTTAATAAAGTATAAAAAAACTTAATGTTTAAATGGTCACTTCACTACTTCACTACTTTCTTGGTATCTTCTTCAATCTCGATAGAAACTTCCTCTTTAATTTCCTGGATCCTTTTATCCCAAATGCCATCTATTAGCTTCCAAGTCTCTTCACTAATAATTTGAGTCTGCAAACCATATTTAAACACAAAGAAGTTAACTAAAACAATACTAGCATCAAAAATATCATAACAAAATAGGATATTATGACTTTGATACCAACTGCATCTCTCCACCGACAAGTTTCCAACTTTTGGCAAACTCCAAACACGAGTCAGGCAAAATGAAAGAGAGGGTTCGAAGCCAATGTCCTAGTAGGATTATAATGAATGTTTTCTTCTTACCTCCAAAGGGCGTGGAGCACCATATGTTACAAACCCGACATTTCCTGGTGCAAAAGTGGCCCTCCCAGGAAGTGAAATTCCATGAATCCCCCATCTCCCTGCATAAGCAAGTGCCCCATATTCGTCAACCAGATCCACGCGAGACTGCAAAAATAAAATACACAATGAGGACAACCTTTTAGTTGCAAAAATCTACCGTATGAAATCTACATTGTATGTATGTGTGTGTGTGATACAAACAGGTTGGATATTGTAGTTCTATAGCGATCTGAAATAAAACTGTGGCATTAGTTCCATGAATAACAACTACAGTATCCAGCTATAGATAAATCAATATAATGATAAAAACAGATCTATATGATACACTTAGAATCTAGTGGAATGAACTACTTGAGGCGTTCTGAGATAGCTTCTGTAAATCTTCCAAATTTCATCGGCCTCAATTTTACCTTCTTCGAGTAAAATATCTACATAGTAAGAAAGAAAGAAAAATCACGTTAAAAAGTCTTTAAAAAGAGGAAAAGAGTTTCATGTCACATGTTATTAATCTAAAAAATGTGCCCATGTTGTTGACTTCATGTGACCAAAAACTTGCAAATCCACTTTCATGCTAATCATTCTAATAAGCAACTGTAAAATATTATTCACTTAAGGGTAAAATAGTAATTAAATAAAGGGATGCTTTGATATCGACTGGTTACTATATGACCGAAAAGATTTAAAACACCTCACACGCAAATACTTATGACATACCCGTTCAAGAAGTTGGAAATACAAGTATTTAGATCATATTGTAATGGGAGTCAAAAGTCAACATATCCTTAAAACTAAGTAGATTGGGTAAGTCAAAGCTCTGTTTGAGAAATGTAAATCCATTTCCATCATATAATACGGTAGAAGTTATGTTATCCCCAGACTAAACTTGATGAGCAAATAATCAAGATGACCTGTGATTGTCTCTACGGCTGAATGATACTCCATGAGTACAGCTGAACATGTGTCCATAGCAAAGCGCATGTATTCATCTCGAAGCGCTTCCAGTTTTGCTACAAGCTGTCATATAAAAAACTTAAAATATATAACTTGCATCTATTGCAATTACTACGAACTTCTGAAAGTATAAACAATTTCGCTTATTTTTCCTTTTGCCGACTGAAAAGAAAATAAGATAATGAAAAAATTAATGGATTCAATAACCTACATTTGGTACAAGATCACTTTGATTTCTGTAGAAGGCTTTTCCAAATGTTGTCATCCCGGTTTGCATAATCAAAAACTCCGCACATTTTGAAGCTTCTGATAAATCCAACACAAGTTGTCAACTCTGAACATCTCCTCCTCGACTACTCTCGTTGCATGTATAACCTATTATTAAATTTAAGAAAATAAATATATATCATCAATATAAATAAAAGAATCAAGCGTAACAATAACAAGGGATATATATATGATAAACTAGAAACGCCATTAAAGCATTAGGAACCATGGAAAAATCTCCAGCTAAACTGTGAAAAGACTATCCATATTATATTAGACATTTTTGACATGTTTATCACTCTGTTTTTTCACATATTTTTTGCAGCAAATAATTTGGATAATAGAAATTAATTGCAAAAGTAACATTTCTTTAACTTTGTACATGTAATCCAAATACTTTATCAATGTTTCATAAATACAACTTAAGTATTCCAATACCGCATCTTTGTTTATTAACGTATTATTAACAAACAAGGAACCAGTCTTGAGAGGGTTTTTTCTTACATGCCTTTTTGCATAGGCAACTTTTCTTACTTATTGGCGACCAGGGGTGTTTATTTAGTTGATCTCCAGCATTATTGGTCCTAGAATTCAGTAAGTCAAAAGCAAAATTCTTATGAAGTCTTTTTAGTTTAAAATTATTTATCTCAAAGGGTAAGGAAGTGATCCGTCATTGGTCTTGGTCTCTTATAAACATGTCAATCTCAACAGACGACGACTTAATAAATGGACCATGGGGATATACTCTTCGGGCATGCCCATTCTTAATTGAAATGGAGTTATTGTGTACCCCTATGACCCATATAGCGATATAATAGTATTTAGGACTAATATTTTTTGCTTGTATGTTAGGAATAATATGCCAAAACATGCCCATTTTATGTAGGACGATATATATGGCAAAATACAAGTTGTAAACGTTTCGGCGATTCTAGAGACAAAAATTATTTTCAAAGAGACACTGCAAAGAACAAGATAAAATAGCAATGTGTAAGAATGTCGTAACTTAAGTACACATGTCCGTACTATAGATCGAAACCAAACCCACCTCTTTGTAGGGTATCAGCCTGCAAATTAAACAGATTGAGAAAAAGTAGGGTTTAGTATTAGTTTGGTTGTTGATTTAGAGAAAAAAAAAAATTATGATAAAAAACTTGAATTGGCTAAACTTACTTTGAGTTTGATTGGTTTATGATTGGGGAAATATTTTTGGGGAAGAAATAGGAGTCGGGGAAGAAGAAAACAACAATTGAAGTTTAATCAGATCCCTTGGGATCGTTCTAGATTTGAAATGGTAAATCTGCTCCCAAATATCTTACAATCCCCTCTCCAGAAAAACTTAAGTTTTTCTCATGATTAATTTCATAAATCAACTTCTTCGCAATCTCCACTGGCAACTTTATTATCAACCAAAAGGTCCCCAGACCACGTCAATGGCGAGAAAACGACATTACTACTATTATTCAACCGGCGTGGTTTTGTAAATTCTTTTTAAGTCATTAATAAAAATGACATTGAAAATAGTATAATAGTATTCAACGTCACTTTTTTAGTAAATGATGTTGTAGATATTTCAAGTATTTAAAGTTAGGGAGTGAAATTTGAAAATTGGAGCATTAACGTCATTTTTAAAATAAATGACTTTAATTTGGTGACGTTAAAACCCTATTTTCTTGTAGTGAATGGCACGGGGATCACTCTGGCTTATGGGATCTATATCAATGCTCAAGTTCGATATCGGGAGCATGTCCTTACAATACCAAATTGACACCCCTATTATCTTCTGTATAAATACTGAATATGATGTGAATCATCATCTCATGATCGTTTCTCACTGTCTACGAGCTATCTTTATTTATGTTATTTTGATTTGCTGGAGATGTTAAAGTAGATTTTGGGACTTGTTTAACCAACACACACAATGTTAGAAAGTAAATTTTCCCAATTTAATTTAGTCTGAGCTTGTAAATCATAATCGATCCCACAAATCGAGTGAGTGGTGGAGAGAATATATCTCTACTCCTAACCGAATTTTGTTGCCACATAGCAAAAACATGAAGAGAATGTAGAGAAATGGATTAGGAATGAGTTGGGCAACTCCCACCACAAACACACTGCTGGATTCCAGTAGAGGAGAATCTCCGTACTCTGCTACAAAAAGCAGCTTTAGCAATCAGACAAATATTCGTCGTACACGTGTCCCTCTATTGTTTTTTCTAAGAGATCTCCATCACAACCGTTCACCAACATCGAATTAAACATAATCTGCCAATATTGTTCAAAACAAGATCCTATCCAAAAACAACGCATATCTCGAGCCAAATCAATGGCTGTATTTGTTTCCTTGCAAGCTAAACTTCCAAATAATTGCCCTTATTCAACACGTATCTTGTAGACCATTGGAGCAAATAAAAACAAAACCACCGTCATACAATGCATACTGACGAAGCTCTTTTAAATCAATCAAGCCGACTTTAATTATAAAAAATTGGGCTTTATATAAAGCCCCCAGTTTAGAGACGAATTAAACATTTGCCCCAACAATTGTGTGGTTCACTCCCCATTCCTTGGTTTATCTCTCGGTTTACTTTTAAGTTTGACTGACTTTGACCAAATGACTTCCCCGTTTAAACGACCCAAATGACTTCTATTATGACCTTTAGATTAACAAGATCCACAGTCCATATTTTAGTGACTTGGCATTTATGCTTTGTGATTTTCCTTTATTGTATTTTCTCCTACTTTAAGAAACTTACCGTTGAACTCTCTTAAGAAAAAAATTATTAATTGGAAACACCTTGTTGAATCTAAACTAGGGTTGTCAATCGTACCCAAACACGATAACACGACCCGAATCCGACCTGTTATAAACATATTTGGGTTCACCCTTGATAGGTTTGGATCGTAAATAGGTTAACACACTAGACACGATTAGGAAGCAGGTCGAGTTAGTCATTAGTGTTTTGAACTTTGACCCACGGGGTTGACCCGCTAACCCGTTTACTATTGAAATTTTGTTTAGGTGCTAACTCCAAACCAATTGCTCAGCCCTCAGCCTCAACTACAATATCGAGTACAATTCATTATAAACTTTCTACCACTTACTCGACTACAATATAGAGTACAATTCATTATAAATTTTGTTCGAGTGTTCTACGGTGTGAGAGAGAGACAACTACAATTGTTGAAAAGAGTGAGAGCAACAACGGAATTGAAGAGTGGCTTAGAAAACACGTTGTACTGGGTTATGTGGTGTTTAAGAATTGTTCAATGCTTTGAAAAGAGATATTTAATAAAATTTGTATAAGGTTTTTCAAGAAAATTCCAGAGATTTGGAAGTATAGAAGGATTTGTTTGAAGAGGGAGAAAGTTAGGTATGTAGAAGAATAAAGAAGTGTTTTGTTGGCTTTAAAAAGTAGACGAGTTTCATTGAGATAATTAATGGCAATTATGAGAATAAATATTATTTTATGCCAACTTTACAAAATCGGACCCAAAGAATAATAAATTCCAAAATCTATACTGGTAAGAGGAAAAACTAATTTTGCCCCTACTAAAATTACAATATTACAGCAGACAACCACATATTTTTGGGCTCCACAAGTACGAATGTCACTTCCAAAATAATAAAAAATTGTAAAACTCATTTAAAAATAATATATTATACCACGTATCATTACCATTTGTTCAGAAAACTATGTTATTTGTTTAGCAAAACTTTGTCATTATATCAGCAATCAATGTCATTTGTTAAAAAATCTTTGTCATTTGTTTTTTAAGAACTTTCTCATTTGTTTAGAAATTTGTCATTTATTTCTTGAAAGTTTCTCATTTGTTCAGAATTATTTATCATTTGTTTTACCATAACTTTGTCATTTGTTCATAAAACTTTGACATTTGCTTCAATACAACTGATAACTGTATTGAATGACAAATAATATGTTTTACCAAAACAGATGATAGTTTTTCCAAAAACAAATGATAAATTCTTTCAAACAAATGACAAATAACAAATGACAGTGTCGTAAAGTTTAATAACATATGACAAATCTAGTTGTTTGAGGACACAAAAGAAGATTTTTCCTCTTAATTTTTGTCAACCTCTCTATCTCTCATGATTATATCATAAAATATTTTACATTATAGAGCTATGATAACAATATTGAATGACAAATGATATGTTTTACCAAAATAGATGATAGTTTTTCCAAAAATAAATAAAAAATTCTTTAAAACAAATGGCAAATGACAGTTACTTTTAAGAGGTATTAGTGATTAATCACTAAAAATCTAAGTGAAACTAAACAACTGAGTTTGTTAAGCCTTGTTTGGCAACTTATAAAAGACTAACCAAAAAATTAATTAATTGTTTAATAATTTTACCTACTTTTCTTATATTATTTATTACTAAAGTCTTTGTCAATGATTGAATGTATGAATATAAAATGTTATAGTTATTTTTAAGAGGTAGGTAGTCATAATATGGAAAAGACTACTCAACAACTTTAGTAGGAATAGTTTTTCATTTGTTATGTATTATTTGTCATTTGTTTTGCCAGAACATTGTCATTCGTTTGGAAATCTTTGTAATTTTTTGTTATAATTTTGTCATTTGTTCAATAATTTTTGTGATTTGATAATTTTATTACTGTAGAAGATTAGACTACTCATCAACATTTAATGTTAGAGAATAGGGGTGACAGCTAGGGGGTAGTGGTGGGACCAGTATCGATTTGTTAATTTTAGTATCGATTTTGGAAGAGGCTTGCCAAAGTATCGATTTTGTAAAGTTGGCATAAAATAGCATTTATTCTCATAATTGTTGGATAGTTAAAATGTGTAGTTGGTAGAGAAATATATCCGTTTGTGGACTTTTTCTTTTCTAAAACTCCTATATTTTTGGTAATCAGTTTAGTCCTCTTTTAGGACTCCTATTAATGTGGCGATGATTCAAAAGTTTAAGCTTCCAAAAAATGACATATATTGTCATTGCCTTTTAATCTTTTCTACCCTAAGTACTCCTCTGAAGTAGAAAAAACTTGAGGATTGGGCCAAATTGGTTTGAGATTCCCTAAAATAATGGCGATGGATTTAAAGGGAAAATTATACCAAAACTTGCTTCAGAAGAACTACCATTGAATCGTCTTGTAACCACCAAACTCATTTTTGTGCAGTTATGTATAGAGTGACCTCCCTACCGGTAGGTCAGATTACATTTAAAATAATCAGGGTGATTCGGTTCACCACACAGAATTATTTCCCCATCTCTGCTCTTTTGTCCTCTTCTGTAAGATTCTCCAACGCCATCTCCAGCACAACAGTTTCTCAAACTGCTGCACCAAGAATAAGAGTACAAAAAATATCACACCAAAAGTAGCGATCCAGTTCTACACATTTTTCTTCATCGTTCAGGCCTTCCAACTGTAACGGCCACTCTGACAAAACAGCGTCATAGGACAACAGGCGAAAGTACCGCTCACGCAGTTCGACCACCTTGATGGCTAACCTACCTTTCACTGCATGTTGCAGACGTTGAAAGCACGTCCTTACCATAAAAACTTAGAAGCAATAAAAAAAAAGTTTTTTGTTGAAGAAGAGCAAGATGAAATGTATCCAAGGACCAAGTCATTTATATAGCCAAGGAGAAGAAGATTTTTCGAACCATCAAATCTTCTGGAAAATAGATTTTTGGGACTGCATAATTTTGGGGAACCAGATTTTTGGAAACAGAATATCTTCTCTACCAATCCTAGCATGTGGATACAAATATGCATTAATACCAGCGTATATTTACCATAAAAAGAGGAAGAATATTTTACCAGGTCAGCATATACTTACCATAAAAAAAGGGAGAATATTTGACCAAATCATAGGTCACATCTACCTAAACAGCTCGAGACAATTTTCTACAGCTTCGCGCATAACTAGTTCGCATGAAATTATGCATACAAGGTCGACATACTTAAAACAGAGAATACAGAAAATACTTGCAAAAAACAGGAAATAAAAGGACATTTATTTCAAGGCGTAAAAGGTTACAAATAATTTTTTTTCCAAAGAAAACCTATTTACAAGCGATACAACCACAAGAACGGGTCTTTTACAAGTCTACAGCAGAGGTATTGTCTTCATCTTCGTTTAAGCTACGAAGACTATCCCTGTGCTCCGCTTCCAACACAAGAACGTAGTGGAATTGACAAAGCCAAAAAAAATCTTTTTCAACAAATTCTACTTAATCATCACGCATCCCTTGGTACGTCGGTTCCACAGGTATGGGAGTGGGGTCTGCCAAAGACTGTTGCCCAAAGTATCGAGTTTGAAGCTCTTCAAACTTGGCCTGCACACGCCCTACAAACTCCTCACTACGAGTCTGAGATCTTGTCTTCACCGTGATGCATAAATGATGAATTAGTAAGCACGGTGTTCCTAGAGAAGGTATTATTTATACCCTAAAAAACTTATGTTACAAATCCCTACAATCAAAAGGAATGTCATCAGTACACCTTGGAACTCTGAAAGACTAGTCAAGTCAAGACAAGTATTCGAGAATAAACGTTGGAAATGATTCCACCACATTTAATGCACCAGAGATGAGTTTTCCCAACTAACACCACTCGTGTTCTTGGTTGAGAGGGGATAATTTTAAGGACTTATTCCCAGCCTCGACCTCGTAGAAGTTTTGATATCGAGCTCTGTACAAACAACTCGACTCCATAATCGCTTGATGTTATTAAAGAAGCCGTTACATAACATAAGGATCAGACCGTTACACAACCATCATGAAGACTCATCAAAACTATATTGTAATGTTCGTCATTAAAAGAGATAATGGTCATAATATGAGACCTATAAATAAGACCAAGGAAGAACATATTAAAGACATATTTTTCTACCTAGAAAGGATATACTAAGTTACCAAGAATACTTGTTGTAATAGGCAATCACTCAATCAAATACCATCATAATTTCTAAATCCTCCAAAGAAGTTGTGGTTTTTACCTATTCAAAGGTTTCCATGCTATTCCTTGTGTATTAGTGATTATTTGTTACTACAGGTGTTCTACTCATCTTCGGTGTGAGAAACTAAATTTGAGCTCCAAATTTAGGCTCTTACACTCCCGATATCTGCTGTAGCTTCTGAATATGCTTTTAGCATTGGTGGAAGAGTTATAGATCCATTCCGTAGTGCTTTAAAGCCTGCGTGTGCCTAGTTTATATCCGTGATTATATGTATCAGAAAAGTGATCTCATTTTACATTGATCTTATATATTCTTTTTTTACATTTTAATAATCGTTGTTTATTTGAGAGTGGAGACCTCACTTTATAAATAAATTTTGTAGGGAATTCAAAAGTTGATGATGTTGTGGAATCAGCTATAAAGGAGCTTGTTAAAGAGTTGTCACTTCTGAATGTTGGTAAGTAATGAATTTTAGAGTTTCACGCTTGTTTCTATGGTTGTTTTAGTAAGTTGATAAGTTTTACAATTTACATTTACATTGACTTTATGATTAGTTTTATTTAAGGTTATAAGTTTAAATATCTATATGACTGTGTATATGAAACAAACCATAGTAATCATTTGCCATCTTAGAGCCTTATTAGCATAAAGAACAACACTAAAACTCCAAAAGGAAATATCATATTTTTGCCTCTTTTTTTTTTTGGCAGGACAAGCCAGTTTTATATAGGGATCCGTAACCCTGAGTTTCCAACCCATGAGGTTTCGAACCCACGAACTCTCTCTAGGTAGAGAGGTAACCACCACTGGGCCAAGGGCTCAATAGTATTTTTGCCATTCTTGATGTACTATAGATGAAAAACACATTAATATAACAAGGTACATATAGACATAGCAAGAGTTGGTTGCATTACACTTTTCTAATTATTGTTGCATATCAAAGCAAATGTATAGACTATAGATAGATCTCACTACCTGTGGCCATTAAGCAGTATCCATGGATGAAGGAAATACTCATGGAGTTGCATTTGTGTATCAGATCAGATGTATAGACTATAGTCTATAGATAGATATCATTACCTATGGCCATTGCATATCAGATCAGATGTATATAGACTATAGATCAGATGTATAGACTATAGTCTAATTATTATTTATATGGCCTATATAACTTTGCGTTCTAAATATTTTATTTGATATGTATATAAGACAAAATGCTCATGGAGTTGCAAGTGACGACGTGGAATCACCGGAGAGTGCAAGTAATGGCGGTAATGGACCAAGTGGAAGTGATGCTTGTGTAAGAGATGAATGCTTGAGTGATGGAACTCCCTATATAAAGTTTTGAAGACTGAAATTCACTTCTTCTTCACATTTTGAGTGTTTATTTATTTAAGTGTTGAGCTTTGTTTGTTTAACTTATGTTTGAATTTTGAAGACCAATCCGTAATCCATACCTGAACTTGTCTTTGCTATGTAATGTATTATGAATTCTCTAAACTCGTGGTTGAGTAGTCTATGGACTGAAGTTATTGAAATTATGGTTAAGTAGTCTATGAACTATGAAGTAAGTATGAACTATGAACTGATATTTGCTATGAAGTGATGTATTATGAATTCTGATATGTTTGAGTTGAGTAGTCTATGAACTGATATTTATTATGAACTGATATGTTTGAGTAATCTATGTCTCTATGATATGTATTCTGAATTCTGATATGTTTGACTTTGAGAAGTCTGTGTCTATATTTTATTTATGGAAATTGTTATGTCGCTTTTAAATATGTAAATGGGTCGGGTTGACCTGGTTAGCCGAGTTTTCGTGTTGACCTAATAGTTTCACGGGTCTAATGGGTCGGATCGTGTCAACTCGATAATTTGCAGGTCGGGTTCAGGTCCAAAGTTCGGGTTGACACTTTCTTGACCCGAACCCGAGATAACGCGGCCCGACCCGACCCATTGGCATCCCTAATCTAAACATCATGGACTAGGGAATTTAATTAAAAAACTCTCGGCATTATTATAGGAGAAATACGATAAAAAGTTTGGTCCCAAGCGCTTCTTCATCTTACGCATGTTATATTAACCTCCCCTATTAACCACAGTTAAATTAGTTGTCAGCGCCTCAATTAGAGGAGAGATAAAATGAAGTAATAAGAGAGTGTAGGCTCTCTATAGTTAAAATAAATAGGAGAAAGTACTAAAAATTATGTTTTTAGCCTCCCCAATAGGGTAATTATTTTAGGTTTCAATACTCTCTCCTCAACAATGAGGAGAGAAAAAAAATTGAGTAGCCACCTGTGACAACTTTATTACATGGAAAACATTTTTTTAACTAAAATTAATACGTAAAAAGTGTTGGAAAAAGTTAAAACTATTTTTTTTACTTTTTTGTTTACACGTCATACTTTTATTTTGATATGGAGTAGTTTTTGGGAGTCTATTTTTTGACTTTTTCAAATATCATTTTCCAACTCATCTTGCTAGCTATACTTTAACTAGACTACACCTGATGCTCTAAAGGAGGAAAAAATAAATGGAAGAAAAATCACAAAATATAAACACGACGCATCTAAAATATGAACAATAGATCTTTTTAATCTAAGCGTCATAAACAAATGTCATGGGGAGTTGAAGCAGGGGAGTCAGCCGGTCATAAACAGTAGTCATGGGGAGTTGAAGCAAGGGAGTCAACCGATCCCGCCATTTGTTTAAATTATGTTCCTCTCTATAAAATTCTCCTACTTCAGTTCACATTATCAAAGGGAGAGTTCTCAAAGTCGATAAGTAATTAGTTCATTCAATTTCTGGGTTTAATTTCCCGGTGGTCCAAAGCTTGGGGAGTAAAACACGAATTGCAAGAAAATTAAGTGATTTATATATGAGATGGAGACACTTCGACGGTAACATGGGATAGTTAGAAGTTGGGGGTTAAAGGTCAAAGTTGGTCAAACAAAACCGTTGTGTTAAGATTTTGTTAGAGGGTGAAACACAATATTTGACAATTATGGGGGCAATCGCGAATTAGCCGTCTCACTTGGGGGCAATTACTAAAACGTCCAAAATATAAAGTTTCCAAAAACACTTTTAATTCAAGGTCAAAAAGGCAATAAAAAGCATTAAATAATGTACTTCTATACCTACTCGCCTCTTTATAAACAACACTCCCCCTGTTTTTCATTCTCACTCTCATAACCAAAACAAAGCTAAGACAGAGCAAAACAAACAGAGAGAATGCAGTTTATGTTTGATTGGCAATCAATGGGGTCGATGATAGCCACGATAATGGTCATACAAACCGCGATACGCAACTTTCTTCCTCCATGGTTAGAAAAACTCATCAAGGACTTTTTCGCCAAGTTCATCACTTCTCTCAAACCCAACACGCCATTGTTATCGAAGAGTTCGATAACGGAAACTGTAATGACCTTTACGATGCCATACAGTTGTACCTCAGCTCCAAATGCATTTCTTCGCCTAAGGTTCTTAAATTCTTTAAACATAAGAACGCGCCAAATGTTACTAAGAAGATGGACTCTGACCAGAGTTTCGAGGATAGGTTCAAGGGTATGAAAGTTGAGTGGTCATTGAAGCAAGTGACGTCTGGGAAAGGTTCGCGGGGTCAAGAAACGACTCAGTATTGTTTTAAGCTTTCTTTTCATCGGAGTAACAAAGAGATGATTCATGATGATTATATTCCGCATATAATGAAGGTCGCGGAGGAGATTCGGTACAAGAATCGTCAAAGGAAGCTTTACACGAATAGCGTATCGGATCATCTAGGACGTTACTGGTTGCCCATACCCTTTTCTCATCCGTCCACGTTTGAGTCTTTGGCGATCAACCCGGTGCTGAAATCGGAGATTCAAGAGGATCTGAAGAGGTTCATGGATCGGAAAAAGTTCTATAACAGAGTAGGACGCGCTTGGAAGAGGGGTTATCTTTTGTACGGTCCGCCGGGCACAGGAAAGACTAGTTTGATCGCTGCCATTGCGAATTTCCTAGAATTCGATATCTACGACCTGGAGTTAACTGCGGTTCATAGTAACTCTCAACTCAAGAATCTCTTAATCAATACTTCTAGTAAGTCTGTGATTGTTGTAGAAGATATCGATTGCTCACTCGATCTTTCCGGGAGGACGAAACAGGTCGTTAATAAGGAAGTGAAGGAAGGCGACCCCGCTAAGATCAGCTTGAGCACAGTGAGTTTATCCGGGGTTTTAAACTTTGTCGATGGGTTATGGTCATGCTGTGCAGGGGAGAGGTTAATGATTTTTACAACGAACCATAAGGAAAAGCTTGATCCAGCACTGTTGAGGGCGGGGCGGATGGATAAACACATTAACCTATCTTACTGTGAGATTGGCGCGTTTAAGATGCTAGCTAAGAACTATCTGGATATCGAAGAGCACCAAATGATTAAAGAGGCTGAGGAGATCTTGCCTCTTGTGAAGATAACGCCAGCTGACGTTGCTGAGATATTTATGAGTTGCGAGGACAATGAGGAAATGGGTCTCGTGAATGTGTTTGAGGAGATGAAGAGGAGGTTGTCGAAGATGGAAGATAACGAAATTGTTGCTGAGCTGGGGTCACCACAATCACTTCCCATCGAAGACGACGAAACTCTGGACGGTGATGAAACAGTGGAGGAAAACTTGTCCAGCGAGCGGGAAGAGTGGGCCTAGATTAAAGGAACTTAGGAATGTTTTAAGAGGTAATCGATAATTAGTAAATAAGTAGACATTTATGGTATGTGATCTTATTTAGCTTGGATTTCACAATCAACTTTATTATAATTAAGAAAGTTTATGTAATTGATTTAATACGATTATGCAATCCGATAAAATTTAAATCTGAACCCCACTCTCGAACTCTTTCTCTACTCTCCTATTTATCCCGTATTAAAGGAACACAAACATAAGCCATCATAAAAGAAATTCAGATGTCCTCAACTTATATAGCAACGAATACAGATGAAGTAAATAACTACTGCACAATCAAGCTATATATATTTGAACTATATAATTCACATTAATTGCAATTTGCTAAATGCAGACATTCTTATTAAAAATATTCAAAGGTTCAGAGATATATAAAATGTGAGATCCTCTATAAACATGGAACTATAAAAACATTCATAATTATAGTAGATGGCTACATGCTATACATACCTCAAAACTGATTAGAATGTGCAAGCTTCAGAAACCTAAGTGTGTAAATCTCATATTCGTGGTCGGGATGAGGAGGGACTATCACTAGTTAATGGTGAAGGAAATATTTCTGATATAATCTCCCATGATATGATATCAGCTATTGAACGCCTTCGATCCAAGAATGCTGGCTTTGTTGGGATTGAAATGAGTTCTGCTTTGCACGTTAACATAGCAACAATTTCAGACATTGGAGGCCTCAAATGTGGAAAGGTTTGAAGGCATAAGAAGGCCACATGAATTGCTTGTAAGACATCCTTCTCCACAAACCCTTTTTCTTGTAGTTTGGGATCAACTAGATCAAGTATTCTTGATTTCTCATAGAGTTTCCATGCCTGTAAACAACAACGACAACAACAAAGTTCAGATATAGGTACAAGTCAAGGGTGGGTGCCCACAAGATCATATACATACATATAACGGTAAATGTAATATATTTAAATCGAGAGGCAACATTTTTACAACGAAATCAGATATTAGTGCACATTCATAAATGCTGGTTATCAAGTTTGTTGTCATATAATTAGTTTCATGTTCTCATAAATATGTAGCAAATTAAATAAAAGATGTCTAAAGATGAAGTAATCAACCCTACATATTCAGGAAGATATTGCATATCCGATGATAAAGAAAGATCTGTATTTTTTCTGCAACCAATAATCTCGAGCACTAGAACTCCAAAGCTGTAAATGTCAGCCTTCTCGGACAACTCTCCTCTAATAGCATATTCTGGGGCAGTATAACCTCTGGAAGAAAACAACCATTAAATAAGAACCCCTAAGGAATGGTCATCATAAATTTTGTTGTTATACAAATACTAGTGATAACCAACATAAACTGATAAAAAAACTACTAATGCGGAAACGATTAACAAAAAGACAAACTACTTTGATTGATTTAAAAATTAAAAATAAACTAGATCTCTCTACCTAAGGCTAAGCTTCTCTCACTAAAACTAACATTAAGAAATAAAGCTAGAGGAGCTCTCCTTTTATAGGAATAAGGATGCTCATCACAATTAGAAAGCAATTAGGAAACACAATTTATAATAGAAAAACCTAATTAGACTCATAATATGAATTACTAAATATAATAAAGCATAATTACTAAAATAGAGAGTGGTCGGGTGAAATGCGTGGAAACAACCCGTCGTGCGTGCGTAGAGACGACCCCACAACCTATCAACTCTCCCCGTCTTTTAAAAAATTCGTCCACGAATTTTGAAGACAGAAGGAGTAACCCTGAGCACACAACAGCTGCAAATTCTTCCATGATACTTTCTGTACCCATTAACTCTGGTTGCATAACAAAACAAGATCTTGAACTCGGAAGAGGTACCTTCAAGAAGATGACGATTGCCAATCCGTTCACGGTACTTTTTGTACCCATTTGGTTTGCCTGCAAATAAAGAAACTATTGTTTCACCAAAAATACCGTGCTTGGCTCCGAGAATTAGACGAGTCTTAATCCGTCCACGGTACTTTCCGTACCCGATGATTTTGCCTCCGAAACGATTAAACTTTGTAAGGTCAAAATTTTCATGTTTATCCAGAATCCCCAAGAAACTATACATCGCCGTCTGTGATTGATTGTAGGACTCGCTCCAAAACGGGTTAACATATTACACAAAATTTCTCCCTCTTGGATTTTGTATTTGGATCGGCACAAAAAGTGAATCTTTTGAGGTATGTTTGCCCAACCCAATTGCTGGACTTGTTGTGTTGGATGGAAAACACCCAATTATACGAAATCACACCCTTCAATGTTTCCCTCACAACTCTGCAAGTCTCCTTCTTCAGTGGCAAGTTCCTCACGATGAAAAAAACTAACCCATGATTCGCAACTTCCGTTCTCCTCCAATCTTCTTCGTACCGAAAACCTATAAGTTTCACAATCGCAGAACTGGGCTCGCGAAGCCCCACTCCTCAATTTGTTCGACTCGGAGTATTGATTTTGGGGCGGTATTGGCTTTCTTGGGTTGGACATATCGAAATCGTCAATCGGGTAAATTTCTCGTATCAAAGTCATGACCCTATCATGGGACTTTGATCGAAAACTTTTCAACACGTCTCTGTCTCCCCACCTACAACATCAATTACACGGTGACCCTCCCTCTCCTTCATCTCTTTGTAGTGGTTCATATTCAAACCTACTCCATTGAATCCTCCATTACAATACTCGACTCAAGCTTCGCAACCCTTATGATTGCTTCTACATACATCTCAAACCTAGGATTAAATATAACTTTGATGCATAAATTACTGTAACAATGCATAAATCATTGTAGTAAATACCGAAATTACTATAATCCCCACGGAACGAACTTTACTCTGGTACCAATTGATAGAAAACTACTAATGCGAAAACGATTAACAAAAAGACAAACTACTTTGATTGATTTAAAGACTGAAAATAAACTAGATCTCTCTACCTAAAGCTAAGCCTTTCTCTTACTAAAATTGACATTAAGAAATAAAGCTAGAGGAGTTCTCCTTTTATAGGCATAAGGATGCTGATCACAATTAAAAAACAATTGGGAAACACAATTTAGAGTAGAAAACCCTAATCAGACTCCTGATAAGAATTATTAAATAAAATAAAGCGTAATTACTAAAATAGATAGTGGCTGGGTGAAATGCATGGAAACAACCCGACGTGCGTACGTGGAGACGATCTCACAACCTATCATAAACACTTACAGTGTTCCGGCAAATGTAGTACTGAGATACGATTCATCTTCAGGAAAGAACCTAGCTAGCCCAAAATCTCCGATTTTCGCTTGGAATTTTTCGTCAAGGAGTATATTACTTGCTTTGATATCTCTATGAATAATCCGTAGATGTGAATCTTCATGTAAGTATTGTAGTCCTCGAGCGATCCCAAGAATTATATGGAACCGAGTGTTCCAGTCCACAAAGCAATCAACTTTCCCTGTATCATGAAATTTTTTATTGAGGGTAAGATCATCTTAATCAATATATAAACTTTAATGGCCCAGAATGAGTGTATGTTTTTTTGTTTCTTTAGGCATGTGCGTGTGTTTTTTTTCTTTCTTTGTCAAGTCCTAAATCAACATGTTAAGAATTTGTGGAGCATGATTGTACTAATCAATGTTTTTTCCTTACTTTTTTCACGTGAAAGTTTGGACAGTTAGCAATAAACTTTATATATATATATATATATATATTATTATTTTTTACGAGGCAAGCCGGTTTTATATAGGGATCCGTAACCTGAATTTTCAACCCATAAGGTTTCGAACCCACGACTCCTCTCTTGGTAGAGGGTCACAACAACTTTATATGGTTTGCACATAAATCTTTGTGTTGTGTGATTGTGCCTTCTTTGTTATACTCTTTGTGGGGTTGACATATAAAGAGATTTAGAAGTGAGACTAACCATAAACTATCAAATCCAAACTTCGATTCTTCATGTACTCATAAACAAGCAGCCTTTGATCTCCATCAGAGCAGCAACCAACTAGGCGAACCAAATTCTTGTGTTGGATGCTAGTGATCAACCTGACTTCCGCGAGAAATTCAGTTTCCCCTTGTTGAGATTTTCCAAGCGACAGTTTCTTGACTGCAATGAGCCTCCCATCATCCAATTTTCCCTGTTACAAAACAGTATCTACCTTTGAACCACGTACTTAAGTAATGACCAATATCAGCTTAGTCAGTAACTTAGGACTAATGTTGTTACCCATACAATGAGAAAAGCTATTATAAGCTCATTGCCAAGGCATACAATATCTCCCGACAAACCTAATAAAATGGGAACGAGCGGAATGATAATTTGGGGCTAATGTATAGAATGATACAACACTTATTAAGTGTACGGTGGTAATTTAGGAGAAAAATAGTTCAAGTGCTTTGGTGTTATCTTAGTTAGAAAATTGTCATTTGTCTTCAAAGTTCAATGTTTAATGTGAGTTTGGGCATAAATAGAAGTCGATACTTTCATAAATACTATATATAACTCTTCTTTAGTACCTTATATACAGGCCCAAATCCGCCTCTTCCAAGCTGATTACGGTGGTGAAAATTTCTTGTCGCCTTCTTTAAAGTCCGGAAACTAAAATAGCTTATCGTCCGAAGATTCCCGCTAAAGTAATCTGGTGCTCCTACAAAATTCAACCATTTTCCACTTCAATAACAAGTCCTCTTTCTAACAAGTATATTCACTTAACTTATTCTTTCATAAAAACAATAAATGAATTTAAAGAATTACCCGGTTCTCTTTTATTCCGCATAATCATCTTGAGCTGTAAAGGTTTCACATATTTCCAGAAAAATAATAATAGAATCAAACAAACCAAAAATATTACTATCCCTCCTAAGAGAAAATAAATAGCCGGTGACGGTGACGGTGATGGTGAGTGGTGTATTGGCGTCGAGATATCTATGTGAAGTGCCTTGGAAGGCGTTGGAACTATACCTGTTCAAATTCATAGGAAAAATGTAACAAATAATTAAACCCCTTTGCAAATAATAAAATCACATAAAAATCTATCTATATTTGAATTATAAAAAATGCATCATAAGCCCATCGTGGCTGGCACAATTTACGCACTCTTCGATCACTAGAGCATTGCATCGAGCACTTGGAAACGTGTTTGATACACAGATAAGTACATTATTTACACTGAAGAAGAAAAACTTACTTTCTGCTATAAAACGACCCATCTCTCCCTCTTTGTGCTTCAGCTAATCAGCAACTGTAATTGAAGATCTCATCGCCGAACTGGTTGAATCTCTCTCTCTCTCACACACACAACAGAGTCTCCCTTAGTTTCTCCCTCTCTAAGAGAGAGAATTGAGAGAGAAAAAGTTCGATTTTTTCCATGTTTTGGAGGGAATATTGTAACCGTTTATCGTTGGAGACGAGGGGAAACGGTTAAAATCAAGTCATAGTAGATGACGATTATCCCAATGCCTGTGTTGCCTAGTAATAACTCGGCGACTTGGGCTTGGTTTTCTCTCAGGCATTTCTTCAAACAGTTTTTGGGCTAACTCAGTTGCAGTGACTCAACTTCTGTATTAGTCTAGTTTTACAATGCAACCTCAACCCCTTGGCTTCCTCTTGTCGAAATTTGACCACTGGTTGTGCACAAACTCATGGTTTCTTATTGTAGGTGATTTCGATGAAAATAGGACTACCCTGGGCTTTGCTCAACGTCTAGTGTCTTACTAACTGGCGTTTATAAATGTTCCGGTGTGCAGACGCTATACATTGTGAATATGTGATCATTTAGGGAGTGTATGTGTTTTCACTTGAAATCGTTGATTGCTGAATAGGTAGAGTACATGGCATTGTTTTTCCATGTTTAGTTGCTATTCTGCACTCCTAAATTTGTGAATTCGGAGTTTCCTAGGCTTGCACCCTATTCATATTATGCAAGTTAATTTTCTCCTTTGTGGCTCTCCTTGGTACACCGAAAATGTTTATGATCAGAAACATCGGCAATTTATGCAATTGCTTAGCATGAATTTAAGGGTTAGCATATGTCTAAATCACGGGAAGTGTTTGTGGATTCCCTTCAGCATATATCTTTAATGTTTTGAACGGGTGCTAACGACCAATATCTCATGTAAGATAGGCTGCTTCGTACAAGAATAATGCAGTAAACATGCCATGGCATCCGTTAATACCAATCAAGTCTTTTTGACAATTAAATAAACTAAGAGCATTTCCAACATAAGTAAGTGGGAGTGGGAATCCTCACACCCACCTCTTAAATTACTTTCAATAGGTGAATGGAGATGAGGATTCCCACCCTGATTGGCCCCCCCAAAAAAAATCGCACACAATAGAAAAAAAAATCTCCACTTGTTATAGGCGCGCACGGCTTTCCAATGGGTGCCCACAATGAAATTATGAATACTTTTAGTTTAAAAAGTCAATTTTTTATTTTAAAAATCGGGGAATCTTTGGTTTGATATAGGCATCTACTCTTTTTTTCTCTTATGAGGTGACAAAATTTTAACCACAATTTTTTTTCAATTCCCACTCTCATTTTGGTTATGGGTGTGGTGTGGGAATTCACACTCAATAGAAATCCCCCACTCAATTTCTGTTAGAGATGCTCTAACAAACATTACAGCTTCTTCGTAGGCTTCTTTGCAAATGTTAGCCAGCAATTTATATATAACCGGCTGTCTCCTTAATTTTTGCCAATATCTATTTGATCTTGAAAGCGGCATTTAATAATAAAAATAGTAGGAGACAAGGTCAAGATTATGGGAATGACATTATAGGGGGCTATGTTCAAATTATTGCGGTTGTCGTCATATATTCAGAGGTCCCTTTAGATCGGCAAAGTGAACAATAGTTTATGATCTTGCAATCTCAAGAACACCTAGAGGAGGACGACAATGACTTCAGTCTTCCGATGTGTGTTGCTCGTTCAAAACTCGAGCTAAAAAAATAGGCTAAATCATTGTTTTGCATCTAAGAAACATTTGTACAAAGGCGAAGCATATGAACGATCTAAAATCATCTGTACGTACTGTAGTGGTTTATTCCGCATCTCGAACTCAAGCTTCATCTTGGACCATCATACGACCATTCGACCTCGTCAACGAAAACGTGGCACATTTATGGTAGATTACGAAACAGCTACAATTTTTTTTACTTATTATTCTCGACCTCTACATCAACAGCTCGAATCAACAAGCATTCCTTCATTAATGAAGCCGTTACAAGACAGGAAAATCAGACCGTTACACAGTCAGTTTAAAGACTCATCAAATATATATTATAACGTTCATCATTAAAAATAATAATGGTCGCCAAACGGTCATATTATAAATAAAACCAGAGAACTACAGATGGAGGAATGAATCCTCACTCAAAAACTCTATACAAAACTATTCAAAACATCTTTTGTAATAACTAGCAATCTTCAATAAAATCTCTCTCTCTCTCTCTTTCTAAATCCTCAAGGGAGGTTGTGGTTTTTAACCTATTCAGAGGTTTTCCACGCTAAACTTTGTGTTAGTAATTACTCATCGTTCACTAACATTTTGATTATCATTGGTGTAAAGACTAAGATCGGATTACGAAATTAGGCTATTACATTTGGCGCCGTTTGTGGGAACGAAGCTTTTTTAGCCACAGTTATCCGAAAAAGCTGATACCTACTCTCTTCACAGAATGCCAGACCAGATTACGCCGATTAGCCCAACAGAAGGAAGTGTCGTCCTAGCATAATTACGGGCCACTCTGCACTCTGAGACAAAAAAATGAGCCGCTCTGGAACAAGAACTGGCGGGTGTGTAGGATGCGTTAAAAGTTCTGTAGGGACAACATATTGCAGCCCAGAAGAACAAAAACATGCTGTTAGCCACCTCACGAGTTTCCGTTCGAGACAGGCTAGGACCCCAAGCTAACTGCCTGGGAGGTGATATCTGATCCAATCATAATCAGTCGGGGGTCAAGCTAGTTCAGGTACATGAAGTCCACCAAGAAGTTGATGGCATTCCTGCTGGAGTCAAACAAGCAGAGGATTCACCCCGTGGAAAAGTTCGTATTCCAGCGCGTGATCGACTAAGTGAAGAAAGTAGCAACCACAATCTTCGCGAAGGATGCATCCTACACCAGACCACCACAGCTTGTCAGTATGTGACTCAGGAACATGTTGAAAAATGTATCAAGGAACTGTTTGAAGCCCAAGTTCAAGCCGCCAAAGGCATCCGTAACAGACTGCAGAAAAGCCCGATTGCTTAGGAACTATTGGACGGCGAAGTTCCCATCGGTTTCCACACCCCAAAAATTCAAAAATACAGGGGTAATGATCCCGCGGAGCACGTTCAAGAATTTTAGGACACTTTAGGCTTACATTCTACATCTAACCACATTATATGCCATCTCTCTCCTACCAGCCTACAAGGCAAACCTTTGGGATGGCTCACTCACTACAAGAAGGGTCAATTACAACTTTCAAACAGTTGCGAGAACTCTTTGTCAAAAATTACTCGTACAACAGAGACAAAGAGGAGAATTTGTATTCTCTATTCAGCCTTAAGCTGGTGCCAGGAGAGAAGCTTAAAACATTTACTAAGAAATTCTTGAAGTTGGCCAGAAAAGTAGATCGACTTGATCAGAAAATTACTATTTTGGCTTTCACCAATACTTTGCTCGTGGATAGAAGAGCGAAGGAATACTTAATTCTAAACAAACCTACGACCTTAGAGGACATGATCGAAAAGGTCAATGAATAAATCAATCTCGAAAGGATGGTATCCGAAAGACAGAAACCTCAGAAGTCAACCTTGATAGCAAGAGATCAATTCACATAACAAGATTTCAATCGTGCTACTAATCACGGAAGAGACAGGAAGCGGACCAAATCTAATGAAGATCGAACTCGGAGAGATAGTAATTTTCCCAAGCCCTGTATTCTCAAGATGACTGTCACAATAGCCAACCTATATTCCACACTTCAAAAGGATAAATTCTTCCGCAATACCCAATAACTTCAACCCATCGAAAGCAAGCCATATTGCATACACCAAAAAGTTCGACATCATGACATGGAACATTGTTTCCCTTTACAGTGACTATTGGAGTATATTTTTGCAAACAGACGAATGCATGAGTACATAGTGGATGTTGAAAGTTATAAAAATGGGAGTTACGAGCTTACTGCTGAGATCGTATAGATAGAAGGAGTGGCCGAAGATAAAATATTCATACCACATCTCCCTCAGCCACTTTATCGAGACTCATATAACTAACAGATCGATCAGATTCAAAAGACGACGTCTCGACCAATACCACGATTTATCCATAGTCGATTATGAATCCCGGTTACTCCCCGTATCTAGTTCTTAACGCACAGGAATCTCCTTCTAAGATTACGACGTTCACTACGTCGACTTTCTTCATCATGATCCACTTGTGATCATGCTGAAAATGAAAAATGTCGTACTACATATAATGATGGTTGATACGGGCAGTAGTATTGAACTACTCTTCTAAATCACGATTGATCAGAGGGGGCTGGCCGACAAAGTACAGCCTAGTAACATTGATATCAGTGGCTTCAATGACTCTAAACGTGTAAGAAAGATCATACTTCCTATTACTGCTGGACCAGTAACGATTAACATATTATTTTATGTTATCAATGCAAAATCCTGATATTTGGGAATTATGGGACGCTGCTGGCTACATAATATGCAAGCTATCCCATCGACTTATCATTGGGTGCTACGTTTCAATTGGAATGATGGTATTTACGAAATCAAAGGCAGTCAGAAGCTAGCTCGAACTTAGGAACTCCCCGAAGATGTTAATGAAATAAGACGTCTGATAGACAATGATAAACGATACGTCATGGACAACAACCTCCTTTACAAAAAATCAGTTCCAAGACCATATCTCCAATGTTTATCTGACAAGGAGGCCCAAGCCTTCCTACACGATTTATACGAAGACACTTGCGGATCCCATGCGGTAAAATGGTCTTTAGCAAACCGAGTTCTTACTCAAGGAGTTTTCTGGCCTAAAATGAAAGCTCAAGCCATCGAATATGCCAGCAAATGTGATGCCTACCAACAACATGGACCTAAAATTTGAGCTCCAGCTTTGGAACTACATTTTAGCAAGGTTGTTTGGCCATTCAAAAGATGGGCCCTCGATCTCGTAGGAAAATTTTAAACTGTACTAGGAAAAAGGAAGCACCTCCTGGTGGCAACAGACTACTTTACCAAGTGGGTAGAAGCAATTCCTTTCTGTCGAACACGCGAAGATAAAGTCATCAAGTTTATATGAGAAAATATTATAATACGGTTTGGTTGCCCCCACCTCATCAGAATCGATAATGAACCACAGTTCGTTGGTTCTAAGGTCATTGATTTTCTCAACCAACATAACATCATCCACTCTCCTTCAAATCTGTATTACCCACAAGGACATGGACATGCCGAAATCACCAGCCGAACTATGGTCGACAGAATCAAAAAGCACTTGACATAAAAGAAGGGTAATTGAGTACAAAAATTACCACACGTATTATGGGAATACCGAACAGTACCTCAAGTATCGACTGGATATATGTCATTCTTATTAGCATATGGTACCGAAGCAATCATCATCACTCAATATCATCACCCACTACATGATCATACCATGACAGACGAAGAAAACGAGTTCTATTTGCGTGTAACATGAACTGGATCGAGGAAACAAGAGACAGAGCAGTCATGAACTTGGAAAGGTACCATCAGGCTTTAACAAGGTCATATAACAAATGAGTTTGTCATAGAGAGCTTGATATTAAAGATCTTGTCCTATGATAGATACCAAAACACAAAAAGGAACTCAATGCTGGAAAACTTGCAGAAAATTGAGAAGGACCTTTTATCGTTGTCAGTAAAAGCGGACTTGGCTCCTACGACCTCATCACAGAAAATGGAAATTGAGTCCCTAATCCTTGGAACACAAGGAGATTAAAGTTATATCGTTGATAATATTCTATCGCAGTGTACTATTCTACTATTTCTTCCAATTGTGTACGTCGTTCTTACATCAATGAAATACTTATATTTTGTCGACCTACATTAGAGTAATTTTTACTATTTCATACAGTACTCTTCTACTATCTCTATCATTTTGTACGTCGTTCTTACATCAATGAAATACTTATGTTTGATCGACCTACATCAAAGTACTTTCTACTATTTAATACAGTACTCTTCTACTATATCTTATATGTTTGTACGTCGATCTTACACCAATAAAATACTTATGTTTGGTTGCCCTACATTACAGCAATTTCCTACTATCCAATACAAGTACCTCTATATACATAACACATTTTTAATATCACAGATAACCAATGGGTTTACCCTATTTTTCTATGACAGATCGTTTGTTGCTTCAGTCAATTTAATCTTTTATTATATTATAGATCGTTTGTTGCTTCAGCCAATTCAATCTTCTATTACATTACGGATCATTTGTTGCTTTAGCCAGTCGATCCTCTATTACATTACAGATCGTTTGTTGCTTCAGCCAATTTAATCTTCTATTACATTACGGATCATATGTTGCTTCAGCCAGTCGATCTTCTATTATATTACAGATCATTTCTTACTTCAGTCAATTCGATCTTCTATTATACTGCAGATCATTTATTTCTTTAGCCAATTCAATCTTCTATCATGTCACAAGTTGATTATTGGTTCCCCAATCCGGCTAACAGACAAAAGACTTCTACACCACAATTGGTTCATCAAAAGGTCAATACAAATACGTATGGATCAATACTTCTACTATCAGTTAAATTTTGTTGTAGCATAACCTTCACACTCTATCTACTATATTTCAATTGGTATAGTATGAATAATTCCTTTTTATATTAATAATAACGCCTCCTCAATCACTCAAACTTTCAGACAGCGCATCACCACGCAAACTTTCCCCACGCCCCGACAGTCGCAGACACATCAGTTCTGGTACCCTCATTGTAACAATTTTTCTTCCTTCATTAAGCTTGCTCTTAGAAAGAGTACCAATTTTAACATAATACGATCCAGATACTCAGTCCGCACTAGCTGCATGTCACACTGCACGCCATTTGCGACCATGCTGTCATGAATCGTATCTCTTTCTTTTTACAGCCTCTTAAACTCGGACACAAAAAAGGAGAACACCACCATCATTTCTCTGTTATACACATCACTTACCTTGAGCTTAACTATGTCAGGCACGACAAGCTCCGCAATTTTCCTCTTAGCTTCATTCAGCATCACTTCCAAATTTTTACAGCGATCTTCAATCACCCATTTTTCATCCACAAAAGCTTTATTATGTGCTTCCATTTCCATCATGAATTCGTAAATTTATCTCAACAGAGTCATTGATTCCTCCATAACCAACTGATTATGATCCCTCTCAATAACCTATGCATTAAGACTTCGTTCAGCCATCTCAAGATTTGCCTCCAATTTAGTCTTCGAGCTAATCAGTTCCCAACTCCAACACTTAAATTGCGTCCTCAAAAGTCCTTATCTTAAGCCAACGCTTTTTTACTAATTTATTATATTCGTTGTTAACTTCCTTTAACTCTTTTACCCTAATATTAGCAGCATGTCAAATTCTTTCAAACTTACAAGCGCGCCCATCTGCCTCCCTCACAACAACTCACATGTCAACTACTTCCACTTCCAGCGTATTTATCCGAACTTACAAGCATTTAGCACTGTCTTCTTCTTTCTTCAACATCGCAAACAACTCTGTCATTTTAATCCGCGCAAGTATAAGTTCCGCCTCCTGCTGGTTTACTTGTTCCAAAATATTATCTGCATGACGTTGAACTTTTTCGATGTCCAAATCTTTTTTCTTTACAAACTCCTTTAATTCCTCCATTTTTTTGCACAATGGCTAGTTCAACCTCTTTATCTTCCAACTGTACGGTCAAACAGCCTATTATACTTTAATCTTCGGTTTCCCTCACCTCCATTTTGCATTTACCTCAGTAGCACTTTTTAGTTCTTCCCGATAAAAGTTCAAATCAGTGTTCAGTTTCTCGTTCAAAATACGCAACACTTCACACTGACTTTGAACCTCTGCCAATTCCACCTGCAGCAATTGTTAACTTTCACATACATACTAGTTCGTATATCAAGACAGCTTACATATCACAGTTATCAATTTTACTCAATAATATAATACTTGTATATAATCATTCTACACCTCTATTTATGTTTATTTTGTCATCACAGAGAACATATTTTATTTATGATACCACAAAATGACTAAATGTTCTTGCCAGTCTCTACCTCAGACGGAGTATCTACTTCCGTACCAGTAGCTGGAACTTGCTCAGTTTGCAGAGAAGGTACCTTAGCTGGAGCAGTAACTTCAGCCAATTCGTCTTCTGCATCTGAAGCGAACAAAATCTCATGGTACCTGCCAACTAGGCCCAGCTTGATATCGGCATCGGTTAATCCAAAGTGTCAATAAGATTGAATCATATGGTTTCTCTCAGCGCTTATCTCTAAAAATGCTTTTGATAGAGTCTCCTCACGTTCAGCCAATTTTGTATACCGCTCTTCAGCAGCCTTCATTTCTTCTTCCTTGCTCTCTTTCTCTTTCTTGAGCTCCTCCTCGAGCTCCTTTATTCGAGCTGATTGAGCATCGAACCTTTGAGTAAGCTCTCTGAATTCCTTGTTCCTCTTCTCAACAAAACTGGTAGCTCCTTTACCAATATCGAGAGTTACCGATACAAGAAACGAGATCAGTAATACATGTATCAATAACAAAATAACAACTATAGAATTTTAGTACGTACGCTTGTTATTTGCTCCTAAAACGCCTCTCCGAGCTTCTTCGGCTCCGTCCCCGCTATTCTAAAACATTTATGTTCTACGTCTCTCAGATGGGCAACACCTTAGCCCTAGTTTGGTCACTGCCCTCGCCCTCGTGTTGTTTCCTTTTCAGAGATCTTTCTCTACATCTAGAGGAACGACCACATTCACCACTTTCTCCTCCACTACACCATCAGTAGCAAGCTTATCGCCCTCTTTCCCTAGGGCCACCACCACAGTAAAGTGCGAAGCTTCTAGCACTATCTTTTTTAGCCTTCAAAACTTCTGTAGCCCGCTCGTGCTCCCTGGCGGAGGCGAATATCAGTTAAATCCCCTAGAGGAAGTAAAGTCTTCTTCTTCATATCAGCCATAACTCGATTTTTGTAAGCTCGTTGTACTTTGGGAACTCTAGAATCTACCCTCTTAGCCTTACGGATATTCGACTCACCAAGTACTTGCTTCAACTCGACCTGCTTAAGGGCTACGCAATCAAACTAACTTATATTATCAGGAAAGAATTTGGGATCAGGACCTGCCAAACAAAACTAAGAAAATGATCAGCAGCTTGAAGATAAATAGATATTTGATCAAGCTAGCAGGTGTTACTTTCTCGGATTAAAATATTTATGGTCCAGGTCGAACGTTGGTTCATCTGGAACCTACATACAATTGCTCCCTACCCATAAAAAGTGGTCGTTCCATGGTCTACCAGTAGATTTGAAGTCAACAAAATTTAGTCTAGATGAGTCACTAAACAAGTAACTACTATTACGGCCTTTGACATACTTCATTCTATAAAATTTTAGCACATCAGTTGCTACGAACTGCTTGGCAATTTCGTGTTTTCTCTACTTTTCATTTAGTGCCTCACGTACCCTCATCATCTCAAAAACATTCTCATTTAATTGGGCAGGACAACACTGCAATTCATTCATAACCCCATTCTGGAAAAATGTCAAAGGAATCTTAAAGCCATATACAACCTGGTTCTGATATCACAAAAAACCATCATTTGGGTCTGCCATCCTCGCCCTATTATAGTACGTAATTTCTACGTCTTCACTAATTTATCTCTCCCTCTTCCACAAATCCAGACTGGGTACTTGATAATGTACCCCCTCTTCCCCTTTCCCTGGTACCAAGATCCTAAACCATAGGCCTTGCTCCATCACATAATTTCCCCATACCCCTTTTAACTTCTTTTTCAATTTTAGATATTCTTTCCCTATATCTACTCTCTTAGGATATATGTAAAATAACTTATCTTTCGCCTTTGTATGACCTTCATCTATAACAATACTTACTTCACTAGGTTCTCCAACCTCTACACCTACAGTAACTTCCCTCCTATCTACCGTCTCATCCATGTCTCCACAATGGTCCTTCCTACCTGACGATGAGGTCTTCTATGAACTGGATGACACTACAAATTTATTCATAGGCTTTATATTTTTTGAACACATACTAGACCTACAGGTACACAAAATCTTTTATCATTTTCTCTACCTCTATGATTCAACACTTACACAATTATATGTTATACCATACACACAACAGAAAGAAACCCCACTTATATTTTTTTACCCAGTCAAGGCATTTATTTTCAAAACTTTTAAAAACAACAAAAAATCATTTTCAACTTTCCCTCATCTTCTCCAAAAATAATTTTCTCTCTCTAGATTTTTGTTACCATATCCAAAGCTTTTGCAAACAGTAACTATATACAGGCGAACAATCATTTCTTAGCTCCCTACATTCTTAAATTTGACATCCCCAAACCAATCACATACAAAGGCAATGAAAAAACAAAATCATGCACAAAATATCAGACAATACAATCAAAATAGAAGAACAAAATTTACTAACCTGTACTAGAAGATCCATAATCTTCTACTTTGCCAACAGCTTTTACAGAGAGTGATTGATTACATTGTTTCTCCAATACAGTTATATCACCAAGTGAAGCTTTCTATACAGGATTACACTCATAACTCAAATGTTTCATCTCCCTAGAAATACTGGTTATACCAGTATTTTCTCTCTCTATAACTGTAGATAATTTATGAAGAAGAGAAAGACGAGTTTTTATACTCTCCATCGATTTATGAAACGGCGACCCTTTCAGATACGTGCCATTCACCCATACTGCCTTACATGCAAGCCTTTTCGCCTCACAACATTATCATGACATCTGTGATAACAATTGTTGTTATCACGTATCTCTGCCTTCAGCCATTAAACAATTCAGTCCCTCTTTCTCAAGACAATCTACATGATCTATCACCTTGTTTTTATACTTAATCAAGATCATACCATAATATATCAATCCTAAAATAGCTAAATATTCAAAATTCAAAATTATCTACACAACTGTCAGAATCAGATAGCTGTAATCCACAATATTCGCCACATGAGTAGTTCAACAAACACATTGGTCATATTTTTCAGTTCACAAATTCAATTTGCATTATTACACATTCAATAGATAATAAAAATAGAATACTGCAAACAGATTACTTATTTATTTCGAGCTCTCAAAGTTTGAGCTTATAATCACATGTAGTTACATTTAAAGCAACCCGGATGATTCACTTCACCACATGGAATTATCTCCCCTCCTGCTACTCTCTCATCCTCTTCAGCAAGTTTGCTTCGTGCGATCTCTCGAATAGCTTCTTCTCCTAAAATTACATCCAACAACAACTCACAGAACATTTCACACCAGAAATAACAATCATACTCTGTACGCCTACCTTTGTCATCTAAACCGCCCAACTTCAACGGTCACTTCGGTAATACAGCATTGTAAGGCAACAGGCGAAAATAGTGCTCACAGAGTTCAGCCACTTTGATGTTTAACCCGCCTTCCGCTACACAACGAATATGCTGAGAAAGCGTCCTCACCAGCCTTCCGCTACACGACGAATATGCTGAGAACGCGTCCTTACCATGATTACTTCCAATCAACCAACAGTAAACTTTTCATGCAGAAGAATGTAAGGCATAACATCAACGGATCAACATCTTACACCACTAATGTCGCATACCCATCAGATTTTCGAGAATATTTTGACAGCTAGTACTTACGAAGTATATTCTCAGATCTTATTTGCATGCTTCGCGCAAATGACACATCCGCAAAGATGTAGTTCCCACAAAATATTCAAGAACCTCCAACAGTAGTTCCAACAAAGCACCTACAAACCGATATCATTTACATACCTACATCAAGACATTTTCCAAACAAATCGAGCATTCTACAACCAGATCATATTAGCCACTTATTTGCTTGTATTCACCAAATGACCTCATTTACATCTTCGAACTTCCCTTTTTTCAACCTCACTTTCCAATATCTTCATTGGTATACACACCAAGTTCACTACAGTTCAATTCATTCAAAACCATTCTACCGCAATTAGATGTCTGATAGCTCGCACTAACTAAACCCATTTTAGTTCGGCACAAGTGTCTGTCACACTTCAACATATGTCCAAAATTCTTTTTTGCCATTTTTTTACTTCCTCACATTTTGATTCCTCAACAGTTCGAGTTACTTTCTTAGTTCATAGTTCTCCTTATCAAACAAAGCAATTTATAAGTATGCTAGACATATAAATATCAGTTCAAAATACAATACAAAATTGGTAAAACAAGAAGTTTTCATTAGCTCGAATGTTTCTTATATGTCAGAATTTATAGAATGCTTTACAGATAACAAGTCTTCTAGACAATTCTACAGATTATTTATAGACTACAATACATCAGTTCACAACCCGAAAGTCTTCTTCAAGAAAAAAAAAAGTGGCAACAACAGATCCTGAAGATGAAAAATTGAAGCATTTCACACCATTTACTTCCTCAAGAAACTGAGGAAGCTAAGGTATATGTGTTTGAACCAACCTCAAGAAACTGAGAAAAGACGATGATTGTACGGAAGAAAAACCTCCTCCACCACCGTCTCTTCCACCATAACCCCCACCACCCCGCGTGACAGAGAAAGGAGAAGGGACATATTTTTTTTGCTAAAACCCACTTACCAACAGGGTACCAGCGAAACTCCCTCGGACGAATGCCTGCCGCTTCATCTTCAATTATAACAGCCTCATCCGCCAACAAATACAGCCCATTTCTACGTTCTTCCTCCGATGTCAACAGATAATGAAAGTGCATCATTTGATGATTATCTTCATTGGCCTCCTCCACCTCTTTAAATATCATACCGTGGTAGGTGGGATACACTGTAAGTGACGTAGCAAAACTCAAAGACTGATTCCCAAAGTATCAGAACCGTAGTTCTTCCACTTTCGTAAGAATCCTAGCCTCCAGAGATTGTCGTCTAGTGGCTACCATCCTCTCAATAGAAGGAAGGTTGCAGACAACAGAAGAAAAAGTACATAAGAGAAAGGTTATGGAATTAGAGAAACACTTAGTTAATCACAACTGCAACAGTAAACCACAATACTATTTATACTGTAATTAACATTAAAGACGACTTTCCAAATTCCCAAATGCCAGAAGGAATTCCCATGCAATAATCTTGACCAAAACCATTGTATATAGGGAACCCAACAGCCACAACAGATTCATATAGAAGTATTGGAAATGAGTCATCGCTATTAATTACAGTATTAATGAAGCTTCTCAACCAACACCACTCGCCCATAATGCCTCTCGTGTTCTTGGCTGAGAGGGGGCGGTTGTAGTGGCTTATTTCGCATCTCAAACTCAAGCTTCATCTTCGACCATCATACGACCATTCGACCTATCAACGTACACGTGGCACATTTATGGCACATTACGAAACAACTATAGAATTTTTACTTATTATTCTCGACCTCTACATCAACAGCTTGAATCAGCAAGCACTCCGTTATTAATGAAGCCATTACAAGACAGGAAGATCAGACTGTTACACAGTCAGTTCAAAGACTCATCAAATCTATATTGTAACATCTATCATTAAGAATAATAATGGTCGTCAAACGGTCATATTATAATACATATAAATAAGACCAGAGAACTACAGATGAAGGACGAATGAATTCTCACTCAAAAATTATATACAAAACTATTCAGAGCATCATTTGTAATAGTTAGCAATCTTCAATAAAATATTTTTCTCTTTCTAAATCCTCAAGAGAGGTCATTGTTTTTAACCTATTCAGAGGTTTTCCACGCTAAACTTTGTGTTAGCAATTACTCATCGTTCACTAACGTTCTGATTATCATTGGTGTAAATACTAAGATCGGATTACAAAATTAGGCTATTATGCGCACAATAAGGTTTAGATGAGGAAAAAAACGGGGAATGTAAAGGAATTAACAGGAAATATGCAGATTATGGGGGTAATTTACGACCATGAATTACGAATTTTCTCTTGTAACCCCTTAGGCATTCTACCGTATCTCCTAGAAATTTATCCAAAGTAAACTATAGACCCCTAAATTCTGAAGTGTTAGATCAAAAAATTTGGTAATCGGAAAGAATTTGAAATCAAATTATCAAAACCTCCAGCCACACTTAGTTTTTTTTTTATATATACTGATTGCTTATTCTCAAACTTGATTGTTGGACAGAACTAAGCCGGACTATACCCGTGCTTAAGCAATACCTGGTGAAAAATCGAATTATTATCATCATAACACAACACTAATAGTAGAAACTAATGCCCAAAACACAAAAACTCCCTCTTGCCACATTATAATGGAGGCCAAAGTTTGTTTGCTCAAACCTATGATATACTTGGTGAGTTGGGGTGAAATTCAAGTCCATGAAGTGCTGGAGTTGAAGGAATACTGTATTAATTTTGAAGTGACAAAAATGAAATAATAATGAGCTCATGATCTAACGTCAATGTTGGAATTTCTCACGAAATCCAAAGCCCTAGTGTAGTCAAAGAAGCCCAGTCTGTTTCTGCTTCTTCTTCCATTACACAAAGCCCAAGAAAAAGAGAGAGAGAGAGAATTGAAGGAAGGTTGGTTGCATTTAGAGCATCGATTGCTGTAATATAATTGAAATATCACAGTTTGATGCATCTCCAACAGCATTGAAGCTCTATTCTGACACTCATTTATTGCACTTTTTTTCCTTATCAGGTAACAAAATCCTTCCTCTTTACTCTCAACGGATCCTGCCCCTACAGACATGGTTAACTGGCCAAACTTGGAGGGCATATAAGGCTCCCTAAGAGCATATGCAGCAGTAAGGTCCCCTTGAGCCGACTAAAATGTCTAAGTAACCAACTTGATTTTTACATGGTAGTTGAAAACCCATCCACCTATTTTTTTAGATTTAAACCAATCACAAAAAGACACGTAACATGAGAGAGAAAAATAATGATGCGTGGCATTTTTAATTTTTAAAAAAATTCTACGCATCACGAACCGTTGGAACTTGTGACGTGCCTTAATCTGAAGTGTTTATTTTGCTGTGTAGTTCTGAACTGTGCGGCATTGAAAAAAAAAATAGAATCCACCCTGTGGATCTCTGAACCGACCATCAAGGGTGGTTTTTTGGTTGCCAGCTAGGCGAGACAACCCAACTACTGGATTATCGGTTGGGAAAAAAGGTCGGTTGCCTTCACCTAAACAACCAACCAGGCGCCCCGAGGCCTGCTGCAATGTCTATACTCAGGGCCTCATGGGATGGATGGCCTTGCAGAGGCTGCACCTCGTTACTCACTAGGATTTATCTTGACTTACATGGAATGATGAGTTCTCACATGCCCTTGACGAATTATGACCTGAATCCGTAAGGGACCATTTCCATTCTAAATTACAAAATTGTGTCTGGCATTTTATTTTTATTTTTATGCATGAACCACGGTTTCACCTACCTGAGTCGTGGTACACAAGCAAATGTACTTATATGATCTCCCGGGAAATTCACGGCCAGTACCGATTTGAATATGAATAATAAAGTGGCATGCAACCATACTAACGAAGCGACACGTTTTGCTTCTTACTTAAAGAAAAACAATGCTCACAATTAGAAACAACAATCAAAATTTCAAATGTGGAAACACCAATTTGAAATTTGCTAGTTTTGAAGTGCAGTAACCATAAGAGTAAACATTAACCTTAAGAGACTAGATTGAGTTTTTCCTCCACTAAAAACCATGACAAAATGGAAGAAAGAATATATAAATTAAATTTCTGTTTGATTGTTTTGATATCTGCAGTCTTGAGTTAAGTAAGCCTGATTGATTACTCTAAAATTACAAGCATTTCAACTAAAACCACCCTCACCCTTTCCAATCCTAGAAGAAAAGAAACTGCACCTGAGTCTAGTGGTGTTCTTCTCCTTTCTACTCTTCCCTTGTTATTTAGCTCTTCTTCATGGTCTATCTGTTGTGCAAGGGATTTGGACCAGTGGGCACAACTCTCTTATCATCCAAAGTGTTGTTGAGCTCATTTTGAGAGTTAGATATTCAAAGTGGCATGATTCTTTCTTCTTGGACTTCCACTTTTTAACAACACCAGCAACAACATTCTTCTTCTTCTCATGAGCTTGGTTTTTGGCATGTAGGAGGAACGTGTGTCTCCCCACTGCATCAGACCCAATAATAGAAGAAAGAATCAGAAGAAACCCCACAATTACAACCACAAATACACCTAACCTCATAATACTCTTTCTCGTCTGAATCACACTGAGATATCTTAGAACAACCCCAAATGAGTAGAGAGAACTTAAAACATAAACTTTGAGAGAAAAAGGGAGAGGGGGGGGCAAAAGGAGAGGAGAGGGGGTTGGGGAGGTTGTAGATATTAAGTAAGGAAGAGAGGAGGAGTAGTACCTCGGATACACACAGTGAGTGAAGGCTGAAGGGTATCTTGAAATGTCAACATCTAGAGAGAGCTTCTACCAGACTGCATTAATACCTCAATTCAATTCCCATTTCAGAATACCTCTCTCTCCTGCATGTGTTAAGCTGTATTTCACTAAAACAAAATGGAACTTTGTATTACACACACTTCACACTCTCTATGACTAATCTCTCTCTCTCTCTCAGTGTGGGACAAGAAGAGCAGCAACAAAGGAGGCTTCTTTGGGGACTCTTATAGTGCCCACGTGCTCTTAGGTCTTCCACTATTATTATTATTATTATTATTAGGGTTTGGTTTTGCTTGCTAATAAGGTAACCAAAACCAACTAGGGATTCTCACCGCAACAACAAAAGCAAAAGCAGAGAAAGAAAAACAACTTTTCCGCTAAACATGCAGGGAAGTAGTTGACCTTGACCTTGACTGACTGTTGACTTTGAATAATCTGTATTTGTTAGGGTATATATACAGTAGTAATTAAATGACGTGTAATTAATCTCAACAGAAAGTAAAAGAACTTGTCTTTTATTGTTGTCTTCTTGCATTTAAGTCCATGTTTTGGAAATTATTTGTCTTTTGTTTCTGCTTAGTCTGCAGTTTTTTGGTTCTGAGTTTAAACTGATATTAATTCTGGTTTCTCTTAAACATCCTAAGTTTTATTTGCTTTATTTCTTTTGAACCGTAGATTAACAGGTTTTGCAAGCGAGTGTACTGGAGATGTGCCTAACTAATAGAGGTGAAAATTGCTAGTGGTTTAGTATGCATAAGATCTCAATATCTTACTTTACTTGTCACTGGCTTTTTTCTAGTGATACCTCACAAATCCTTGGGGTGGTTTAAGTGGAGATAATATCAGTGCGTGTAAAGTAAGGGGGTGGTTTAAGTGGGGATACTATCAATGCATAAAGTAGAGCTGTGAACCACTATACTCCGATAAATCCCACCAGTTGTGTTGTCCGACAAGCAGACGTTACTCTTATTTAAGCCCGGATGACAGCATAAATTGTCATTGACAGACATTATCACTAATTCAAAGTGGAAAAATACAACTTTTTTTGTGAAGAGCCATTTCTTCCTTTATACTAAAATTAGGATTCAAGAGCATCATGATTCGAGTAAATGATTCTGCAGGAAAACAAGGACCAAATGAAGAAAAAGGCTCTTTTTTTTTTCTTTGATTCAGTCTTCTCTGCTCATCATTTAAGCTTAGGCATGCGTTTTACCCACACAGCAATACAAATTCAAAAAAGTGTCATTATAAGGTCTACTCTCTCCTTCTGCCTACTCTTTTAAACCTTGCAATTATTTCCAGTTTTGCTCCTTAACCAGAATATGACCTACATTGGGTTCACATCCTCATTAACTTCTCTTGTTAAAGTAAAATCGCTAACTATGCGAGTCAATGAGTAGGTAAGAGGTCTCACCTATGACAGAATAGAGGTTACAAACACCGCTTTCTAAGTTCTTATTTGTTCTTGTCCTGATCAGGGAATTAAAACAGAAAACGATATGTCTAGTAGAACATGATATTGAGTATTGGGACATTGCTGGAACCCACTGTCGGAACGTCACAAACGTCAATATCTCAATAAAATTCTATGGCTGACACGTACAAATATAAATTAGAAATATCAGGAGAGTAGTCGATCCACACGATGGATGATCTGGTAAATGCCCTAAGCTTAAAAATGATAATTAGGAACAGTTGAACATAAGAAGCTTTGACTAATTATAGTACTCTGAAAACAAGGACACCAAGAGAGGGTTTTCATTCAATCTATGGCAAGACTGGACACCGTGGTAGCTAAGACAAAAGGGAGATCAGAGAGACACAAAAAGAGTCATAACAAGAGGGGATACAATCATACAAGTGAAGTCATAACCCAATTAGTATAAAAAGTGCTTAAATTTTACTGTTCTAGTCTCTAGGAACCAAGAAAAACAACAGGCATGCCATTTCTGAGCAGTCATTGCCGATGTAACCAGAACAACCACGAAAAAGAAAATGAACACTAGACACAGCATGACCCTCAAAGAAAACTCAGCAGATTTCCTGTCCGTAGCTGTTTTGAACACCAAAAATGAAGGATTTTATTATGGAAATTGCAGTTGCATGAGAGTGCAATTCATTTACCATGTAATTACTTGCGGTACAGACATTTATTAGTTATAACACATAAAACTTACTTTCTTAAAGCACACAAACCCTAGTGTTTATATAAAAGACATAAAGAGCTATTGATACGCCTCAAAATGAAAAACATACAAACCTAAAATAACTTCCTGCTATTTCCATGATATGATTTCATTCTTTAGGTAGGGATTAGGGAGACTGAACTACTCAGTACCCATTAGTCTCTAAATTGTTTTCTAGTACAACACTACAAGGTTTTGGTTTATGGAGACATAACAGGTCTATGCTAGGAAAAGAGTCTTGCAACCGCATTTTATCCTAACTGGAGACTCTTATAATAGTGTTCTGGCCTAATGGAGACACGGGGGGACATGGGAAATGAGAACATAAAATCGAAAATGAAAAGTAAAGATAATGTATAAGAAGGTGGAAATAGAGCCGAGGAAATGATGGCATTATGAATTTTCTTTCATAGAGCCATTGGGGGAGGGAACATCTGACTTCTACCAGACTACCACCACAAATGCCTCAAGCCTGCGCAAAACGACCTCCTCACTAACTGATTTTCTTTCTTAAATGATAGAATCCATGAGAATATACATATGATCTGATCTGACAATCACTACCTAAACCTAAACATGGGGACAAGAAAAATTACCAAACGCGAATAGGTGCTCTTTCAAAGATCAGTCCCCAGAACATACAGCAAACAAAAATGTCAAATCAATGCACACTAAAATCTTGAAATAATAATAATAATCACCTTTGTTATCCAAATAGGCTTCCCTAAGCACTCCTGAAGCATGTACAACATGTGCTATACAAACTTCCATTAAATCCACTTCTTTTTTTGACAATTTTCTGCTCCCAATAACACTTCTAAAAAACACTTTTCTCGTCTTAAAACCTCAAAAGCCAGTTATTCATCAACACCATACATGTCGCTCAGTTTCCTGGCTTTAAGCATATTAAGTTTGGCAAATAGTTAAGTGGCTATGTTCTTAAGAGAAATGTCTCAGTGTAGGGGTGTATGGGGTAAGATTTCAACCACATATTTTGGTTATAATGCTACCAAACAGACCGTGGTTTCTACTTTCTATATCACCAAGTGAAATTACAGACCACCAGTGGAAAGGACACCTACAATGGCATCAACAACCTTGCTATCTAACCCCATCAAGACAAATCCTGAAAAAACACTTATTTACTGAAATTATTCAATTCTATGTATTCACCAGTTTGTAAGATTTGTAATATGCGAAATCTTCAATAAAGAACTCAGGAGGTATCAAATTCAATTTTTAACTAAATAATAGTTAGTTTTCAATGACCCTATACAAGTGCTCATTAAAGCCGATAATGAAATCTATACTACATTATCTAAAAAACAACTAGTCTTGATTTCTCTATTAGCTAGGTTTCACCACTACAGTCATCCATATTACCTAATATCTATTGTGCAATCAGTTGTGTAAAAAAAAAATTTATTCATTCTGATGACTTGCTAAAACTGACTCATACATACGCATACTTCTCTCCAACCTTGTCTTCCATAGACGCTCGACAGTAAATGAGTCGTGTTCTTTACTCTCCACCTAAGCAAGTTTATTCTCTTAATTCCTCAATTCTCCTGAATCACATGCGCACAACCAATCTCTGCAATATCAGCTAGTGCTATCTTCACAAAAAGCAAGACCTCAATCACATCCAGATAATCTTCGCTGACATTTTAAAATACAATAATCTCATGATATGACACATTAATGTGTTGCCCTTACATCTTGCAGACCTTGCACTGTTAGATGATGAAGATTGCTAATGAAAGGTTTCATGTAAATGTAAGAGATAAAGTTAAGGGAAAACATCTAGAATATTCTTTCGTGATCCTATTCCAATTGCCTCCCTACTTCATCTTCTACCACCACAACTGTCTCAACTTTTTCAAAAGCACCTCCCAGTAATTATTTCCTTCTGAAACCCAGATCCCATGAGAGAATAAGCTACCACGCTACGTCAATAATGTATTTTAGTATAGAATACAAAAATGAAGAATCTCCAAAAATAGCAGGTGTTTGTTAAAGAAGTTGCCACAAAAATACAGATTTACTAAAATTCACTTTAGTACTCTTACTAATCTTATATATTTTACCCTTGGTTTTTACAAGAACATACCACCTAACGACATTTCGCAGGAGCACTTTTCTTGTCTTAAGACCTCAAAAGCCACTTCAGTCATCAAAACCATACCCATATCTCTGACTTGCACTAGCTTTAACATGACAAAAATAACCATATACTTCCATGCTATTATATTTTCAAGGTCACTAGTGATGATGTAGTATGAACTGTAAGGGGCCTTCAGGGCTGTTCGTTGGCTTCAATCTGCTTTATAGTTTCTGAAGTAGTACCTAATACTTAAAATTTGTATATTTTGATCTTTGCAGAGATGATTTACTTCAGTATTACGTCATATGTGAAACATAAATTGCAAATCAAGGTGATTGAAATGTACCCTTTTCAACTAACTCCTGATCAGCACAGAGCTACGCCTTCAAGCTATGGATATGCATCAATACCCCAAATACTACGTCGAAGCATAAATGTCACAAAATCTAATATGCAATGCTTCACCAGACCACAGTGTGCAAAACAAAGGAATAACCAAGCTAATTTTTCTGACAGAGAAGTATAGAATGTGAAATGGGACGAATGACAATCAATACTAACATGATGATCGTGAATGCACTAACCTTGACTAAAAGATAGACACAAAGAAATTGAAAATAAATTCAACTAAGAAAAAAAACTAACTCACTGTGTCAAAGGTTGCAGAGTTGATGAAAAACCCGTCCTTGAGATAAATCTGTTTAACAAACTATCACCCATCACAAATAATGACGAAATTGGCACCGCGTTTTTGACAAACAAGTGTGATGTGAACAAATAGCTAATTAAGCAGAAGCTGGCCTCAATTTCCTCAATCGCTTGATGGTTGGTGTTATGAGCCTTGGACTCTTCCGCGCCTTTTTCGCAGAACCAGACCTTAGCTTCGCCTTTTTGGGCATCTCCCTGACAGGACCTGCTGGTACACCTTTTTTAAGAGCACTACCTCTAGGAGTAGCGGAGGGAGGAACTCTCACACTTTGGGGAGGTAACGGACTGTGAGGCTTCCACACGAGATTGCTGTTCATTTGAAATCTAACCTTCTTAACGCTCGTTCCGACACTTTTTCCAACGTCACTGTTTTCATTAACACCTTCACCACGAGATTTTTTTTACCGTTTGAACTTTTTGCTCTCTTCCTTTTCTTTAAAAGAGTACCATTTACCGGTGTAAGAGGTGAACCAAAAGAGCTTCCACCATCCACATCCATTCCAACTTCCGCAGCAACCTTTTCAAACTGCATTTGAAGATTAGAAATCACTGACTCATTAAATACAAATTCTCCATCTTTACTCAAACTCTCCTCGTTAGCAAGCACACCATTCCCAATCATCTCTTCTTTTACTTCCAAAGCATCTGAATCCGTGGTCTCATTCTTTTTCTTAGAGCTTTTGGTTTCACCCGACGCTTTTTTGCCCTTCTTGGTCTTCTTTGAACCCTTATCAGCTGACCCATTAGAACTTTCTGTGTCGACCTCACTGACCATATCATTATTAGGGACCAAATCAGGGACTTCGTCCATCTTGCCATCCTCGTCAACTTCTGGACCTACAATTTCAATACCTGAATTAGCTGAACCTTTCTCCAACTTACGCTTCTTCTTTTTCTTAGAAGTCTTATCCGCAGACCCATCTGCAACTTGTGTTTCCACTCCATTAATAGCGACCAACTCAGGAACTTCATCCATATTGGCATCCTCATTAACCTCTGGGGAAACAACCTCAACCCCTGAATTAGCTGCACCTTTCTCCAACTTAAGAAAATCATCGTGCAAGCTAAAAAGCACTTTACGGTTGCCTTGAAGACAATCAGAAGATGACCCCAACTCAAAAAACTTCACGGAAAATCCTAGCTTCAATGCAGCAGCTCCATACACCTCCACTTCAACAGAACCCTTCGCATCAGAATCACCCCCTTTCTTAGTTTCTAAATACCCATTTCCGTGTTCAATCAAGCGACCGAACATATAAGTTTTAATCTTATTCAACAAAACTTTATCATGGGACTTCCCCATCACAGAAAAAAACGGCTTTAACAAAACCTCAAAATTTTCCAACTTAATTGGTAGATAGGGTTTAAGTTCCTCCAAATAAACCTCTGCAATATGATAATTAACACCCTGAGCAGGACATTTATCAACACTTAACAAAGTCTTCTCTTCCAACCCCACCATCAAACGATTTACCAACTCCAAATCCCACAAATTATTCTTCAAAACTAAGAACAATTTACTCAAAAACTTACGAATCAAGAGATAAAACTTGTCTAATCTCAAGAAATCAATACCACCCCATTCTCGACGAATCGAAATCAAAAACACCTCAAAGTATTGAATTGAGAGAGGGAGATCGAGAGTTACCAGTAACGATGAGAGATTGTCTATGAGCTGCATCTGTACTTGTTGCTTGTCAGAGTGCCAAACACAGTAGAAGAGACCTTTCCAGATCTTCTTCATTAGGTCATCTGAGAGTTGGGTTTGTGAAGGAAGCCATGATTGGAAGTGACGAGTAGCTCTGTCTCTTGTGGTCTTGTTGCATGAGGCTAATTGCTTTATGAAGATTGGTGCTTTTAGGGTTTCCGCCATTTTTACAGAGAGAGAGAGAGAATTAGGTCTCTCGTGTATGTTGTTGTTGTGGTGAGTTGTTTAGCACTTCGTCTACCAACGGAACCAGACAGTTGTTCTTTAGGGTTTAAAACTTGTGAAACAACGACGTCAAGTGTTGTTTATTATGGGGTTTTGTTTTAAAGAAGCCATGTTGTTGGGCTTTTTACTTGTGACAAAATTGGTCAAGTAGAAAAGCGGTATATGCGGGCTGAGGAGGTAGAGGTACGGGTATGGAGAAGATCATCATTTTATCGGACTCATCCTCAAGGCCTTTGCAAAAAGAACAAAATGGTCTCGCCTAAAAATATAAGATCATGGGTTACTCCTGTCATTGCCAATTGGTTTTGAGATAGAGCATCCTCCAGTTCTAATATGATATGGTAACAGAGTAGCTCAAATATGGATAGTTCTAATAATGTTGTCAATGGTAAAAGCAATTCTATTTTTTTCAACTCTGAAAAAGTTGATTTTTTGGCTCGTTATGATACGATTTTTAATGTTAAGAAAAACCCTATTATACATGTCATTTTTCGACGAGACTTATTGATAATAAAGCCTTAGGAAATTTATTCTTGAATTACACTGTATTTCCTGTCTGCAACAATTACGATGTCCATTCGACACACTTGTACCATAATTTTTTGGAATCACAGTGGCAAAATCAACTAAGCTATAAAAAAAAAAACTAAAAAAACACGGTTGGCGGGCAATCGTAATTAGTTGTGGACGACAAAAGACTATCTTCGGCGTAATTGTTTTAGTTTGCCTTATGATATGGCTCTCATAGATTCCAAATTTTGGATTATAGGATAGCCAGATGATATCATGTTGTGGAAAACGCATTTTCCATCAAATTCGGCGTTTCCTAGGGAACCCGTTTGGGAAACGGGTGCGATTCGGATTCTCCGAATTGGGAAACATTTGTGATTCACGTTTTGGTTCGGCCATGATTCAGTCTAGAAAACGCTGATGATTCAATTTGAGAAATGCTAATGATTCGATTTTTGACTAGCATAATTCATTTTTTGATGCGGTTTTTATTCGGTTTAGGCAACTTTTTGTAATTTATATAGCAAAATGTATGTGGTACAATGTTTTTATATGTGATTTGATGTTTTTATACCCACAAATGAAAAAATAGGCAAACACAAACTTATAGATATATCTTCCTTAATAAATGAAGCTTTTGAGCATACTTAACCTTTCATATATTTTTTCCTCTGGACTAAGTTAACAAGTATTGTCTTTGTATATTGATCTCTACTATAAAATGTATCACTCTTTGTTTTCTTTGACATTTCTCTTTTCGTTTCACATTTCGTTTCAATTGTCGCATTTAACCTGTATGCATTTCCCGTTTCCCGAATCATGTATAGAAAATAATGAACGTTTCTCGCATTGTTTTTTGTACCCGCTTCACTTTCAAGTACACATAGGATGATATTAAAACAACGAGCCCAAGTCATTGAAGACGACTAAGAGCATCTCCTAAAGTATCTTGCTCACTTGGTTTTGAGGGTGCCACGTAGGATTTTCTTTCTCCAACAATACTTCACTCACTTGGGTTTTCTTCTCAAAAAGCAAGGTTGAGCCTTGTTTTTCAAAGTGTCTTGTATTTTTATGTCCCGAACAGGCGCCTTAGTGTTGGGCGTCTATTTGTTTTATAATCGACGCCTAAAGTTTAGGCACCCAATTGTTGTTGTTTTTTTGTCAATTCCTTTTCAAATCGGGCGCCTAACATTAACATTAGGAACCTGATGTTATTTTTATTTTTTTGAAAAGAAATGAAACGGGCGCCCAACATTTAGGTATTTGTTAAAAAAAAAATGAGATACTGATTAGATGGAAATGGACTAAACATCGTAAGAGTATAGGGATGGCAATTTGACCCGCCCCGTTGGGGATCCACCCAGCCCCGCCCCTAACGGGGTGGGTTTTGTTAGGATTACGACTCAAAACAGAAGAAAGTCATTCGAACGGCAGAGTTTCCGTTGAAGTCGTTCGAATGAAAAATGCTTTGTTTGTTTGTTTCTAAGCTCGTTTTGAAGAGGATTTATTATAAAACGATGGTTTATCTCGTGATGCGCACTTCGGAGATGACCTAATAGAGAGTCTATAAATATATAGTATGGGTTCAAAGCCTCCTAACACAGTATGTGAATTAAAAGCCTCTGTGTGAGAAACTTGAGATCTAGTAGAGATGTAGCCTCTGCGGTAGACCTTGTAAAGAGTTGGTCTTTACAAGGAAGAAGGTAGAGGGTGTTGTTCTCTTGGGATTTGATGGTGAGAGGGGAAGTACCTTTTGGTTGCTAAGAAGAGAAATCAAAGTAGAGAGAAGATTGAAGGGTTTCAAGAAGAATATATGCAACATGGTCTTTGTTGAGGTAATTTTCGATGTTCTTGACGAATCTCTTATGTTTCTTTTATCTCTTGTAAATCTACTAGTACTACCCGTGGCTTGCCACGGCAACAACATCAACGCGCCTTCGGCACTACAAAATAGTCCATTAATGCGCATTCGACGCTAAAACTACCGCTCATGAAAATAATGGATATCCTAAGATGATTAGGGCGATGGTCTTAAAAACACCTACATAGTTCAATATTAGCTTGTTATCAATAAATAACAGTCTTCCCTTCTTGATATACCATTTAAGCTTGTTATCAAATACAGATAATTAGGAGTTTGATGTATAGATTTAGTATGACATTTAATTCGGCGTTTTTTGTTATGCGCCTAACCAAATGATTTGTTGTTTTTTGCTATGTCCTGAGCGCCCAAATGGTTTTGCTAAATGATTTGGCATTTGAGCTAAGACATGCCAAATGATTCTGCATTTTCAAGATAACTAAATTGAAACAAAACTTGCGAATGATTTCGAATTTAACATAACATGCCGAATGATAAGGCATATATCCAAAATACAACAAATGATTTGGCACTTTTCGGATCCATTATTTGAAAAACTCGCCGAATGATTGGACATTTAATTTTAAACATGCTTAAAATTTAAGCATTTTCGAAACATCCACAAAAAATCCCCAGAAAAAAAAATACAAAACAAAAATAATCTCCCATTCTCTCTTTTTTACTCCGTTTGAAGAAAAGAAACGGCCATAACTTGTATACACCTCAAATGTATTAACATGGCCTCGTCCACAAATCAGATGCCCATAACATGTTTTCCACGAATTGGATGCCCACAACACGGCCATAACAGAGCATGCCTGATATAATTTATAAGCAACACAAAGGACTCACAATGAGGGACTAACAATCCAAAATATGCACAAACTGGCCTCTTTGGTGTATTGCTATGATCGAAACTCTGTAACGCATATAAATTATAACCACTAAAAACAAAGATTGCATGTACAAACAGCTCAATAAAGCTTGTAAAATAAACTGTATCATAGCAGAGTTGCACTGTATGTTTACAAAGCTATGCAAAAATACCCTCAAATTTTCTTGGGGGGCTTCTGTAACAAACATGAAGATATATGAGACTGACAGAGGTATACTTTGACCAAAACGTAAAAGCTCCCTGAAGGCTGAGTAAAAGCAATTTTTTCTACTATATACTTGTTATCATTCTAGTGATGGTGTATCCATCGGTGTATCCATAATAACTAATCCTCTCACATCATAGCAATCCACTACTCCCAAGATTTAATCATACCCTCTTGACGGTGTCGCCGTGAAAAACAACAAATCCCTCAGTCGCAAGAGTTCCAAGAGCAGTTCGTAGCTGAACAATCATTAAGTATAAAAGTTACTTATTGTTCATATTGGAGAAGTATTTGCTATAGTTCATCCAACAGATTAAACCAAAGAGGACACGATGGTGAGACAGTTTTAACTTACATCATGAAGGTGGATTTCCGCTGAGCTTTGCTTCTTAAGCTCTTCAAGTAACTGCATGACAGTGTAATACATAAGAATAATTCAGGAACTATAGACAGTTGGGCTACATTTTCTTTATGAAAATAACACAAAAGGCAACTGTTTGATGGAATGATTGGAATCAGAGAGTATATAATTGTTCCTCGCAGCTTTCATATATTGTGGTTGATAAATAATATAAGATGCATATGCAATAACTATCAAGTGCAATCACTAATTTTTTCATTGAAGGCATACCTCATTCAACATCCTATGCAACTCGTCCCTTGCCTCAACAACTCGATCTCTATCATTGGTGTCAACCACGAAGATCAAATCTTGAGTGTTTTGGAAGTAGTGCCTCCACAATGGGCAGATCTGAATAAGACTTCATTGGTTAATTAAGGTGCTCACGACATTAAGATGCACTGATAGTAATAGCACATGTTGATATATTCATGAAGTATATAGATCGTTAAAGCAAAACACACCTTGTCCTGACCCCCCACATCCCACACGGTTAAGCTGATGTTCTTGTATTCTACAATCTCCACATTAAATCCTGCATAACATTAGCTAATTGCATCACTGAGGATGTCCAACAGCATTTGACAAAACAAACTAAAAGAAGACAAATTAAGTTCATATGTCAGGCATTAAGATATTGTACAACATGCTTCAAGGGAGTTGTGGTCCACTACTAAAACATATATAATACAACAATTGTATTATAATGGGCAATAAAAAGGTCACATAGCAATGAGAAAATTCAGAAGTTGTCATTCACAATTAACAGATCCAATAAGACATGATGCCTATAAAAGTAACAACAACAAAAAAAAAACCCATTTCAAATGCACAAATCACATGGTAAAGAATAGATGTATCAACATTACCAGGCAATCTGGAAACATATTAAAATTTAAAAATGAGTAAAAAATATGCAATTGAGACTAACCGATAGTGGGAATGGTAGTGACAATCTCTTCAAGCTTAAGCTTATACAATATGGTGGTCTTACCAGCCGCATCGAGACCGACCATCAGAATACGCATCTCTTTGTTGGCAAAAGCTTAGTAAAAGGCCTAGACTCTCATCAAGTCGAGACTTTTATTACCTGCGGTTGTAGGGCAAGTTATCTCTAGTAAAGAATATATTTTTCAAGTATCAGATTTTATACACAATATAATCCATGTCTAGTATTAGTTGTTTCCAAATAGAATGATATTTGCTTCTTGAATCTCAGAGAGAACTCGTTATTCAGTCTCAAGAGCTCTGTCCACTGAACTCTGGAGTTGATAACTATCTTTTCTGGCTTAGATGAAAAATATGGATCAAGAACAGTTTAGAAACTCGTCAAAGGAGAAAAATGAATTAAACTCTCTTCAAAAGGCACGCATACAAATAAAATGTTCTAGGCATATTCTTCCCGTTTTAACAGAAAATAAACCATCTTCTTCCCAAGGCAAGTTCTGTGCCTTTCATAGAGGTGTAACTACTGAATGACTGCATCTGTAAATCATCTTGGGTTCAAGCACAGCAGTCAGAGTTGTAATATGGGACAATCTAATTTCCTTGCATAATGGGGGCAATCTAATTTCTTAATATAGTCTTTAATTTGTATTCTCCTATTCTTTCCCCATTTCTACTGATGTTCATAAGTGTAGCCCTAGTTCTCGTTCATGAATCAAAATTTTCAATAATCTAGGGTTGGATTGGGTTGATTCAGTTGTCAGAGCCTCAGCTATAAGAGATATAAGGGCAAACATCTATGGTGTTTTCACGTGATCCACCGTTCTTTGACCACAGTACCGTGAATGATTGGTCACTGACAATTTTTTGAATGACAAATGTACAATTGAATAGACTGCTCCTATGCAACTGCAGGTTTCGACAACCGTATACCAAAAATACTCTGGTAGCTTGTTTCTTGGAAGATCGGGGAGGAGGTCCATTTGAAATAAGCGAAGTGCAACTTTTTCTTCACTGAAGGTTGTCCTTGGAAAGTTTTGAGTACATTGTGGCCATCGACTTTGTCTATCAAGCACTATGACGGGTGAAGTCAGAGGTTAAGTTACTTTGAGGATAATCCTTGCACACCAATGCATTTCCCTTTACTTTAGGAAAGGAGAGATTTACATATCTACATATGTAAAAAAAAAGATAAACAAACTACAAAACAACGAAAGATATAATCAAGAACAAAAACACTTCAATAACCTTTTTCTCCGGTATAAATGCTCCTGTTTTATCTTTTTTGAGCTTGTATATGACTAAATCTGAAGCTTCTAGGTAAGCAAATATGTTAAATTATGATTTATTTTTTCTTCCTGTTAGTGCCCTAGTGGTGGGATACTTTTTATATAAAGTTGTATGTTGCAGTTGCTTACATAATTTCACATTATCGTAAATCCATAATTGCATAAAGCTGGATGTAAATATATGTATATTTTGCTTCCTTCCTTTAGCTATATATCCCAGGGAACTAAAAGACATCATATAGTCTAAGTCCAAACATTGCCTATGAGATCTCCCCTTCAAAGTCCAAACATTTCCTTCGACATCTTGACTCCACATACCTCTTAAGCTAAAGCTGTGTTTGGTTCTTCGAAAACGCAGGCGAAGGAAAAAAAGAATTGTTGGAATACCAATTGTAAGAAAATCAAGGTACTATTGCGAAACTTCATTTTAGTTTTACTTTGCCCAATTAAAAATTTGAGGGACAAAACATCCTAAACTAATTGTGATTTGCCATCAACACTTCAACACAGGTGTTCAAAAATACAATAAACTAATTGTGAAGCCTAAACTAATTTCCAACAATGAACAACATGGCAGACTTGATAATAGCAGAAAAAACAGAGAAGTAAAAAAGAGAAGGAGAAAAAACAGATTGATAATAGCAGACTATCAATCATTAAATCACTATAAAGAGAAGATGTGAGAGACGAAGAGTACCTTGGAGAAGACGAAGCAAAGCATGAAGAAATCAGATGCTGAGGACTTCACAGCAGCAACGAAGAGTGAATCAAAAAAGAGAATACAATTGGTAAGACCGATTAAACTACTACATAGTTTTAAGTAACTCTACATATAGACTACAAATGCAGTAATCTACAATAGTAATTATCACTTACTTTTCCTGTCATCCATATCGAAAGAACCCATTTCGCTGATCACTCAATCAAACTTTCTTCACTGCAAAACAAAGCCAAGTCAGTGTTTCGACCTTTGATTTGTTAAGGGCAGACCCATAGATAGCTAAGATAACCGATTTAAACGTTATGAAAAGAGTTGATTTCAATGTTATCGATATCAATGGGCGAGAGATTAAGCTTACGTTGGTGAAATCTGAAGATTTGAGTGTAGAGTGATCCAACTATGAGAAGGTGCGCATATTGAGATATGGTTTAGAGAAGATTTGAGGAGGTTGGAAATTTTCTTGGAGTGGAAGGAAACGGAGAGTTGGGAGAGACGAAGAGTTGGAGAGATGAGAGTTGAACCAGTAAGTCTTTTAGTGACTTAAGTCCTCCTTTTAGGTGTTTTGTCGAAACTACCCCTAAGTATTAAGTATGAGAGTTCAACAAATCTCATCCATCGATCTCGTTCTTTCACATAAATCTCAGCCCCTCTTTATCTCTGAGATAATGACAAACTTGTTTATTTGAATTTGAGACAATGACAGACTTGTCTATTTGAAAACACCATTGTGTAATGTAATATAGATGTTCTATTAAATATTGGAGTTACAAAACTTATTAATTAAAGATGTTTAATATCATTTTAATTAAAACTAATTAAATGACTACATACTATTTGGAGTTACAAAACTTAGTAATTAAAAGTGTTTAATATCATTTTAATTAAAACTAATTAAATGGCTACATACTATTTACTATTACAAACACAAATGTTAATGTTATATGCCTAGTCATCTTGTCCTAGTCAGCTTTAGCACGCCACGTTGGATAATCGTTGAGATTTATAATATAGATAGATGTGAGGATTATTAGGAGATTATGGATTTCCATATTTGTTGGAATCCCTTGAGGGCTTGTAATTGAACTTGGATACATAGTAGATTTCTAGCTTGGTGGGGGGAGTAGTCTTATGGTGAACCTCCGATAAATATTATATTTTGTGTGCATGTTAATTTCGTTTTTAGTTTTTGGTAGATTATTTGTATGCCATGAGGATAACGGATAAAACCAAATTGCGCGAGAGTGATGTATTCTGCACGTTCACCCCCCAACAATTGGTGTCAGAGCAAGGTTAAGACCTTGGGATTATAGTTCTTAAAGATTTTTGGGTTCGATGGTTAAGTCGGATAGTTGGATTTTTCAAGATAGATTTGGTTTCGATTATTTTGGCTACATGATGTTCTCAAGTGGTGAAGTTTGGGAGGAAGAAATTTAGATGAGAGAGATATTGTACATAAGCATGGCAACATGGTTTATGTTGTGAGAAAGGGTTGAACATGGTACTTTATTCAAGATGGAGCGGTTCTGGCAAAAACTTCAAAAGTTCGATAAGGTGGGATGGCTTTTCTCTAGGACCGATGTTCGTTAAATTTGGTAATCGTAGTGGTACCTCAAGTTATATTCACCATAGTTGATTACTAAATTTGCGGGTTACAATTTGTTATGAATCATGATCGCAAGTTATGGTTCGTGTAGTGACAAAGTGTGTTGATGTGCGGATACTATAGGTTTGCGACATAGAGTTAAATTTCGCAGGTTTGTTAGACATGGCCGGGTTAGTGTGTAGTGTTTAATTTTTCATTTCTAGATTGAACATACACTGGTTCTAATTTTGTTGGTGTAGGCAAAATTGTGTGATTTTATTGATATAGATGAAATTACTATTTTAGAGGCTCTTTTCTGTGATGGAGTTCAGAGGTGGATTTGATGGTGCTGATGGAGTTGTGTTCAAAGTTAAAGTTAGAGCGGTATAGTTTCATGGCTGCAAGTGAAGCAAGCTCGGAAGTATGGTTTATTGCGGAGAGAAATATTATGCTTTGTGTGCATGTTAATTTCGTTTCTAGTTTCTTGGTAGATTATTTGTATGCCATGAGGATAACAGATAAAACCAAATTGCGCAAGGGTGATGTATTCCGCACGTTCACCCCCCAACAAGTTTGAGATTTATTAAACGGGTATGAGAAGTATAACATAAATTCGTGGGAAAACGGGGCAGATTTGGGATTGCCTTGAAAAATTCGTACCCGGCCCGCCCCATTTAAATAGTTTATTGCTATTACCCTTAAATATACGAATAAAAACTTATATAATTTTTTTATTTATTGAAAAAATAGTTTTATTAGTTAAATGAGGATGGTGGTGGGATTTAGTTTTTAGTTTTACCATGTTGGGGGGAGCCCCGTTTAACTTAAATGGGATTTGGGGCGGGGATGGGAATGGGGAACTTAGGCGGGGATGGGGATGAGATTAACTCCAAAACCCATTTAGTTAAATGGGGATGGTGGTGGGATTTAGTTTTATGTGGGGCAGAGATGAGGATTCCCGTTTAACTTAAATGGGTTTTGGGGCGGGGATGAGAGTGGAGAACTTAGGCGGGAATAGGGATGGGGATGAGGATGAGGATGAGGATGGGATTAGCTCCCACCCCAAATCCGTCCCATTGAAATCCGTCCCATTGCGATCCCTATACGAGTATAAAGTAATGCTTAAGGAATGTTTGTCAAGAAACAAAATTCAAATCCGGCGGCCAATTGATTTTTTATATTTTTTTTAATTGTTTTTTCAAAAAAACAAAAAATAAAATAAGGCGCCTAAGGATCTCACTCGGTTCCATTTTGGTTTTTTTCACCACCCAACTGAGGGAGGTCCTCTAGGAGATGCTGTAAGGACCAGCCAATGGAGTCTCCCTTGTTATCAACGGTCAATAACTGTAACCTTAACTCGTTAACTTGCAAACACAGGCTCACCACTTGTTGCTTTCCGAGTCACCAACGATTCACCTCACCACAATCGCTCAAATTCCAAAAGAGTAGGGATTGGCTGCAACTCTATCGCACTATTTCACCCCAAATCGGAATCACTGATGACCCAATCAGTCAGATTTTGATTTCAGATAGTTTATATCAACGGTGAGGTCTTTTCTCCTTCAACTCTCACTCTACGAGTTGTTTATGTTTGATGAAATGCGTCTGAGAGTTTTGTTTTGCAGGTGTTTAAGACCCTTCGATGTTTCAAGGAGATGGGTTTCTAGGATCATTGGATTTTACTTGGTTGGTCTCACTTTTGTTGAAGTTGCACATTGTGATCCTGCATTTTCATCCCATTTTGCGTGTGAGGATGTTTCGAATTACTATGCTTCTGTTGAACATAAGGAAGGTGAAGCACTAATGAAAGAATTGAGCTCAATTATCTCTACCCATCACTCTTTGTCTTATAAGCAGGTACCCTCAATCATTCCCTCTTATATATTTTTTTGATCTAAGTTGGTCTGCACTGGGTCTTGTAAGTTGTAACAACTAACGTTTAGCTAGCAAAAATGGGTTTTGCGTTTCTTAGCTCCATTATTATGAATTTGGGATGTTCAGTATATACCATTGTGGCTTTGCACCTTTTTAAGAAGCTGTAGGAGTTCTCTCGTACACTTTATTCGGCTTACAAAATATTGAAATATACATTCCTATATATATTGGCTACAAATTATTATAATATAGACTTGGTCTAAGCTTATTATTTTGTTCCATTTTGGATGGAAGTGGGTTTAGCTCCAAGCAAACCTACATCTTGTAAGATTTCAAGTGTGTCCTTTCGTTGCGAAAGGCAAAAATGCCTTTGGAATATTGGGCAACTTCGATGGCTACAAAGTACTTTGAGAGGCCAATATTTTTATACGGAACTGCTGTTCTAGAATAGACTTCAAACTCTTGATAACTTGAGCATTATCCCTGGACTTCAAACTCCTAGATCGGAATCGGATAGCTTTTTGCTATTCCAAAATTCCAAAATTTCCAATCCGATTTTTCTTAACAAAATCCGATCCGATTATTCCGAACAAAATCCGATCCGATTATTCTGAATACCCTACAATATGATTTTTCCGAATATTCTTATTAAATATTTAATGTGTTTTTTGTAGTTTATATTTTTTTTTTGTTAGATGGAGATGTGGTGCTGTTACAATTGTATGAGTAAGGGTTAGATATTTTGATTTGGGAACATTACGTTTAATTTTACATACAAAAAAACCAAAAATTCACTATTTTCAATTTTTTACAAATATTATATGAAATTACCGATTTTTCCTAATTTTTAATCCGCAAACTCTGAATTTTTTGGATTTCGGAAAAATCCAATTTTTTCCGAATTCGGAATAATTTTCGAATTTTCGAAAAAAATCGGATCGGAACAGATTTTACAGTTCCGAAAAAGTTTGGAAAAATTCTGACTACCCCCATTTCCGATTCGATCTGATCTGAAAACTGGCCTATGATGAGGTAAGACATGCTTTGGAAATGGAAGAGTTGATGTTGGATTTTAATTTATTGGTGGAAAATTAAAGTCGGTTATATCTGGGATTGGTAAGGGTAGTAGGGATGGAGATGTTGGACAATGGTTTATGTTAAGGGTAAACTCGAATTATCGAAGTCGTTTGAACGAAAATGGATGTCGTTCGAACGAGTTGTCTGTTTTTGCGTTGGAAACTTGGACTGAAGAAGTCGTTCGAACGAGATGTGCGTAGGCTGGTTTTAGAAGTTTTTATGGGACGTTGAGTTTGCCTCGAGATCCGTTCTATTTGTAATTAGTCCTCTAAGTATATAAATGGGACTTAGGTTATTTGTTAGCCTATCTTTTTGGTTGTAATCTGTGTGAGTTTAATTCTAGAGAGCCAGGATTTGAGAGACTCCATTACAAAGTTTGAGAAGCTTGGAGAAGATCGTATGTAACCTGTTTGATCATAGTGGATTGTTCGCAGAGAGTGGTTTTTCATCCGCAAAAATTTTCCACTTCCCTCCTCCGAGTAAATTGTTGTGTTTTGATTTCGTTTAATTTCTCAATTGACATTTTCGTTTATCGTTCTTGGGCGAGGGATTAGGATTAGCTACCCTAATTCCTAACAACTGGTATCAGAGCGAAGGTTAGGGCTTGTGTGATTAGAGAGATGGCCGATATGGAGAAATTAGAAATCGACAAATTCAATGGATTGAACTTTGGGATTTGGAAGATCTAAGTAAATGATTTTCTATATGCGGAGGATTGTGATTTTCTTCTAGGAAGGATTTCGACGAAGCCGGCCGATATGGATCGTTTGGAGTGGGAGCTTCTAGATCGAGATGTTCTAGATAAAGTTCGTTCAACACTCTCAAATTTTATTTCTTCTAAATTGCCTAAAGTGAATACCATGTTAGAGATGATGGACAAACTATCGAAGATGTTTGAATCAACTTCGAGTGATTTGAATTCTCAGAAGTGTGTTACGAGTGTTTCAAATTCTCGTAAGTTACTTTTAGCGACGTAGTAGAAGTCTATGGTGAAGATTCTCGCGTAATGCCTTTTGGATCTTCGTTGTTAACATCGGGTGATTACTCGGATGTTGAAGTTAAAGGAAAGAGAGTTTCACATATTAAAAATGGAAGCAAAAGGCACATAAAGGCATGAAATTGCAATCAACAAGGTATCTGTTGGAATTACGATAAAGTTGGTCATAAGAAGGAAGATTGTAGATCGACAAAGAAGAGAAGATCTGTAAAGAGACGTTCGGTGACTTTTTCCGGGGAAGATAAAAATTCCGATAGTGCCTCCAATCTTATTTTTAATGATTTGTGTGATATGACTTGTGATATTTGGGATAAACCATGTAATGTGATTCATAGTACTCGAGATAAGTCATGTTGGTTGTCTTATGATGTTTGTAAAAGGTCGAGGTTAGACTTGGATGCTCCAATGGAAATTACATGGGGTAAAAGTGAATTGTCTAGCTATGATGAGTGTTATCACATAAGTAGATAATGGAGATGTTCGGATTGCATTAACGAATTATCATTCGTTAAGTTCGGACATGGTGCAAAATGTGTCTAGTATGGCTAGAAATATGTTTTCGAGTCAACTATCGGACTTGGGTCTTTTGGCTACCTTCGACGATGATGTTTTTGTGATCATGAAGGATGCTATTATTTTAGCTTGGGACAAAAGACAAGATGCATTCTTAGGGACGTGTAACGTTAATGATGAGATTATTGGTGTTGTTACTTCGATGGTGAACTCTAGATCATGGCTTGAAAATCTTAGTCACGTGAGCATTTGGATGAAAGTATTGTTCTCGGGGATAATACTTGACAAGTTAAAATCGATAGATTTATTCTTTTGTAAAGACGTTGTCTTGGTGAAGCAAAAGAAAGTTGGGTTTCCTAGAAAGAGAAGAAAATGGAATATGGGATTAAACCACTTATACGATGATGTATGGGAACCGACTAGAGTTAGTTCCAACTGGGGATTTCATGGCTTTGTTGTTTTCATTGGTGATTCTACACGAGAGCTTGGTGTACATTTCTTGAAGAATGAAACAGATTGGTTTGATGTCTTCGTTAGATGGAAAGCTTAGGTTGAGATTGAGACGGGTTCAATGTTGAAGCGTCTTGGGTCTAACGGTGATGGTGATCAATTTTGCTGTAATGAGTTTGTTATAGATAAAGTATCTATTGGGATTGAAAGGCTTGAGAAGATCCCAATAATACTATAAGAGTTTGGTATGGCTGAAAGTGTGGTCCGTGAGATTACTGAAAGGGCGCGAAGTATGAAATGTTTCATCGAGTTGTCAAAGCAGTTTTGGGCGGATTCGGTAGTTTCGGCGGTAAATATAGAGTCTTGGTATGCATTGGATCTTGGACTACTAGAAGAGATCACTTGAACGAAAAAAGAGGTAATCATTTATACTTCTTTTGTCTATTCTAGTAGTAGATCATTACTAGATTATATGTCTAGTTTGTGCATGTTCATTGGATATGTTTGTGATAATTTTGGTGACCGATCTTGTGATGCGAAGAATCGAAAAATTATCCAACTTATTGATGTGATATCCAATGATGATGTCTTTTGCGAAGACATGGATAAGTGGACCGGAAAAGTAGATTTATCGGGGTCATACGAGTATATAAAAATCTTTGCAGAGATAGTGTTGGAACCATTGGTTGAAAAGGTCCAACGAGAACCGCATACTCCTCCGATTGTAATGAAAAGAAGAACCAAGGTTTCGAGACCTGCGGTCCGTTATCATTACTCTCGACATTGTTTGTGGCTAGCCGGTATTGGTGATGACTACAAGGTGGCTTTACAAGGTGAGGTCATGGGCAAGTGAGAGCTTGTCATGGATGATGATGAGATGGGATCTTAATCTCAATCGTCATATCGGGATGATGATGAGATGAGATGGTAATCCTATTACCGATGGTAAAACTCTTTACTTCACAAGTTGGTTTACAAGTTAAACGAAAACAAGTTTGTTCAAGCGGTTCAAGGTGAAACTTGTGGTAAAGTGCTTTCAAGAAAAAACAGGTGTTTATGTCAAGATGTTTTGGTTCACCGGTTGTGAAGCTAGTTGTATTGTGGTGGCTTTGTTTTTTCAGATTGAGTGATTCTTGATACGAAATAAAAAATTATTCATGATTGATCTTATTGAAGATGGGTATGTAAGTCGGCCACATGGATACATAGTTACTGGGGGAAGTTGCATTATGGAGGCTCATACATGAGAGCTTCATATGCGTATTCGAGATATACACCGAAAAGATGGGGCTCGATGTTAGATATGTTTATATCATTGGCGGATTTATGAAATACCACAGAGACCATTGTTAATGTTATGAGATTTTTTTTTGAGAACTCATGGATCATTTGTTCTTAGAGTATGGATGATATGCTAGTTGCGTTTGTCAGTTCTAGCATGGGTGAGATTGAAGAGTCGTGGGAACGGTTATCTCAATAAAGGGTTGGACCGATGGATTGGCTAACCCTTGGCATATGGTATAGTACAACAGGAAGAACGTGAAGCAGAAGTTGTAATTGACATAGTACATTGGGACTGATTGGAGTGTTATTTGGTAGCGTACCATTTGTCGTTACTTTGGGCTTGAGACACGTGTTTGTTTGGCTATGGAATGCGATATGAGTTTAGATCGAGGTATGTCTAACTCATTGATGATTTGTTTGCTAATGTATGTTATTGTTTACATGAGACCGGAGTTTTCCCATGAAGTGGGAGCTGTGAGGCGTTGATAATGAATATTATGTATTCGAAGAAGACTCGGTTGTAGCTTATAACTATGGAGTGATTCTTGTTCGGCTTGCAGGGTTGTGTTCACTTGTGATGGCGGAGTACGTTAGTGACATGGAAAAGGCTACAGTTTTGTGGTGTTATATCGAAGCTACTTGGGTATCGAGATGACAATGGTTAATTGCATCATTGATTGCAAAGGCATAAGTACGGTGCGGCTTTGAAGGTTTGCAAGGGGATGTTCTTGATTTTTTTTTTGAGAAACATATTCAAAAACATTATCACATGGTTTTGTGTGGTACGATAGCTTTTGGAATAAAGAGTTCGGTTTGACACAGTTACAAATGTGGTTACTTTGAAGATGGGTGAACTTACGGGAACCTCACATTTGAAATTTCAAGTGGGAGATTTGTTGAAGATTGTAAAATTTCGTAAGTGGGTCTTCATGGTGTTGAAGGTCCGGGTAGTGCGAGCAATTCATTTGGAGATCTGGAGATGGGTTACAGGATTCGATTTCAAGTGGGAGATTGTTAAGGGTAAACTCGAATTGTCGAAGTCGTTCGAACGACATCCATTTTCGTTCGAACGAGTAGTTTGTTTTCGCGTTGGAAATTTGGACCGAAGAAGTGGTTCGAACGAGCTTGGATGTCGTTCGAACGACATGTGTGTTTTCTAGGGTTGGAAACCTTTTATCGTCAAAGTCGTTCGAACGAGATGTGCGTAGGCTGGTTTTAGAAGTTCTTATGGGACGTGCCTCGAGATCCGTTCTATTTGTAATTAGTCCTCTAAGTATATAAAGGGGACTTATGTTATTTGTTAGCCTATCTTTTTGATTGTAATCTGTGTGAGTTTAATTCTAGAGAGCTAGGATTTGAGAGACTCCATTACAAAGCTTGAGAAGCTTGGAGAAGATCGTCTGTAACCTGTTTAATCATAGTAGATTGTTCGCAGGGAGGGGTTTTTCATCCGCAAGGGTTTTCCACTTCCCTGCTCCGGGTAAATCGTTGTGTTTTGATTTCATTTAATTTCTCAATCGGCATTTCCGTTTATCATTCTTGGGCGAGGGATTGGGATTAACTACCCTAATTCCTAACAGTTTACCGCGGAGTGCTCGAATTGACTAATGAAATTTTTTGGCCATGAAACGTAACTTTGAGACTTTGATTATAGTCTTTGTTTGGAGGTCAAATACACATTCACTCGAGAAGTTCAATGGAAGTTTGCTTGAAATCGTAATGCATGTGTGGCCTCAAGAATGTGTTGTTGATGCTTATATTCAACGATGTCATTTTGTTGGGGAGTTTCAACCCAAAAAAGGTTTGGTGAATGATCCAATTTTTTTGGAAAAAAATCTTTTTAACGCATAAAACTCAGTTCCATTGTCAGATTGTAGCATTTGATTTTGCAGTGAAAATGAGTTTAAATTATCGTAAAGAATTGTTGAAATAACAATTGTGCTTCAAATTTGTAGTGCATTAAATATACCCAGGTAGAGCATGAGAAAAAATCGACTATAATTATGAAATTCCACGCTCAAATGATGGATATAGTAGAATGTCCACCCCAGATGTTTCAATAGATTTTATTTAAAGGCAAATGAGTGATTATATAGTTTAAAGGATGATAATCCTGTTTGTTTAACAAGTGAACATACATTATAATGATGTAAAGAAAAATGAGAAATTTCATCATTATTACGAGATAATTGTTTCAAACAATTAATAAAGACATGACTTAATCTTTAATGCCAAACATTAAAGCAACCAAAGTTTAGTTGGGAAAAGTTTTTTCCAACAAGAGGAGTTTGAAAGTGACAGAGTTTGTTTTGCTATTTAGCTAGCCTAATCATCGTCTTCAAGTGTTGGTCACGAGTTTCATGAGTCGTGAGAAAAAAATAGCATAAAGACGACCAAAATATGTAAGTTTGCTAACTGATATGAGTTTTGGTTTTAATCTCATCTCATTTAGCAAACTTACATCTTCTAGTCGTTGTTATGTTATTTCTTTTCACAACTCATGCATTTTTAGGACCAACACTCGAACATGTTAATTGGGTTAACTAAACAGCAAGACAAACTCTGCCACTTTCAAATTCCTTATGCTTGAAGTAACTGTTCCCTAGTAAACTTAGTCTTTCTTTGGTGTTTGGCATTGGAGATTAGGTCATGTCTCTGTTAGTTGTTTAAAACAGTTATCTCATAATAATATGATAGAATTTTTTTTTTTTTTTCACATCATTGCAATATATGTCCACTTGCTAAGCAAATGCGATCACCATTTTCTTTATAAGCCTTATAATCACTCATATACCTTTCGATAAAATCTATTGTGACATCTATGGCGGACATTCGACCCATCCATCACTGGAGCTTGGTATTTCTGAACTGTAATTGATGATTTTTCCTGTTGTACATTGGTATACCTAATGCACTACAAATTTGGAGCAAAATCAGGACTCCGAATTTTTTGCACTCTTTCAAACTTTTCACCCCAAAATCAAAGTGCTACACTCTAGCAATGGAGCCGAGTTTCATGCGTTAAAGCTGTTTTATTTATTTATTTTAAAACAGTCATTCACCTAACCAGTTACTTTGGACCTTTCCAACAAAATGGCGCCGTTGAACGTAAGCACCGAGACATACTTGAAGTCGCGACCGTCGCTCATGCATTACGATTTCAAGCTAACCTTCCATTAAACTTCTCGTGCGAATGTATTTAACGGCAGTCTATCTAATCAATCCATTACTTCCACCATTGTTTGCAAATAAAACCTCTCTCATTACATCTATGTCTTGCAACTCACTATACATGATCATGGGGCAACTCCACTCATTGCCAATTGGTTTTGAGAGGGAACCCTAGTTCTAATACAAAGGCCAAGTTGGTTAGACTTGCTCTTAGTTTCAATGCTGATTACAAAATCTGGTACTACAGGTTTGGGAGGCACTGAAGATTCTTGACGCAACAGATGCTGACAATCCTGAAGCATCATCAGACGTGTCTGTGGTTATGACATCCCTTTATTCTTTCATATTTTGGTAGTATATGATGTAATCCAATTTGAGCTGCCAGCCACTAATTTAAGGTACTTTCCGTACGTTCAGAGTGGAAATATATTCTCTGAGAAATGTATCCAAGCTCCTAGCAGGGAAACCTGAAGGATGGAACAGTGAGTTAGCTATTTTCCCTAACTGCATTAGCACTGTTATACTATACATATCTTCCTCAATATACATTTACTATGATATTATAGTAACTTTTCAATTTATAATACTGCATGCGAGTATTTATTCTCACATTAACAGATAAATCTTACCTTTATTTAACGGAGTCTCTTTTTGTCCGAAAATCTTTTTTTTTTTTTTCTAAGCAACTCTTACGTTGTTTATGAGTTTCTGTTTGTCAAAACAGGAGTATAATAACCACATTAATGCCCTTGTAGGGGAACATCTATGGCCTCGTTCTTATGGCCTAAATGGTGGTCCATCTTTAACTGATTTACATAATATTCGTCCAGCTGACGTAAATGGTAAGATTGGGTTATCTCTCTAGGTATTAAAATAGAAGATGTGAACAATTTAGATTTATTTATAATCTTTGGTACTTTTTGCAGTGAATTCCTCTAGGGGGAATAAGTACTATGGGGAATGCCCCGCTAACTCAACCCACTGTCTGAAACCAGCAAATAAGGAAACTGCTTTTGATACAGAAACTGATAAGGAGATATGGGCACCACCTTTGCAGGTTAGCTTCATTCTATAATGCAACTATGGTTTAAAATAACCACAGTGTTGTATATCGCAATAAGTATCTTGGATTTCTTACTTATTATTGTATATCCAACTGTTTTTACAATAATGGTCGATATTGTAATATCTTCTGTTATCGTGGTAAATAAGGTTCAAATTTCAAAATGTCCACAAGTATTGCCATGTATCTATAGATAATCATTGATATCTCAATATCTCATACTTTATGGAAGTATGGCTTTTGTAGTTTATACTATTTTTAGACATGAAATAACCTGAACATGTGATACATTGGGGCTGGTATGGAAACAATATGTTATATCCTTGTTTTAACTGATGTTGGAGCAGGGAGAAATAATCAAAACCCTTAAATTTAGTCTGCTGATCCCGTTTGGAACGTTGTCGTGGGTACTCTCAGTGGTTCATTGGAGTTAGAAAATGAGATCCTTCCTGTACATCTGACACACTTTGGAAACTAATACATACTAGAAAATGTCTATATGACCACATAAGCAGTCATTGGAATGTCGGGCTGGCTTACAAAGTTACAATATTTTATCCAGCATATAATTTTTAGAGAAATGTCAACCTCTAAGTATAGAATCTTATCATAAATATATTAGTCTGTTTGAGATAAAAAAAATGTTACAGGTTAGAGGGGACATTGCAAGGGCATTAATGTACATGGCCATATGCTACGGGGATGGGAACATGAACCTTCACCTCTCTGATTCACCAAGCGTTGGTAGGTAATTAGAAATTGACTGAATGAATTGATATTGTGTTTAGGGTAAAGATACTATTTTATTTTTATGCCAAAACAGAAACCACTGGACAGAAAACACGAAGGTGATAGTGGTGCACAAAGTTGTAAGTTGCAACTCTTAACCTAAGATTCCTAATATTTTACTAAAATAATAATAAATTTGTACATTAGAATAATACACACAAGACTAAAAAACATATATGACATAGTTGATGTTTATTCAAAAGAAAGTTTGATGGTTCCCATTTTGTTTCTTGCAGAGAACCGGGAGATGGGAATGCTTTCGACGCTGTTAAAGTGGAATGAACTTGACCCACCGTCAAGAACAGAACAGTTCAGAAACAACAGAGTATGCCAGCTCTACCAGCATAATAGAAATCCTTTTGTTGATCATCCAGAATACGCTGATCTCGTATGGAAACAACTTGGTCGAACACACGAGACCATGCATAGCCCCTCTCTGAAAGCGTGGATAAACGAGTTCCACTACAAGAACAAAGGAAGGGACCAAAACGAGGTGCATTCAATTCTGAAGTCACACATACACACACAGATTTTGTTCCATCTCTGACTTACTTCAACTAAATCTGATGAACCAAAAATGGACCATTAGGGGTTATCAGAAGTAAAATTGACAACTACTTACCCCTTAAGCTTTACACCTAATATTTTGTTAACCTCTCATGCAGTTCATTGAGGTAGTAGTCAGAGAATCAACAAATGTGGCGGTGCTCAAACTCGAACTGTACAATGGAGCAAATGGAAAGATTTACAGATCCTTGTCATTGGCAGACGACAGAATTTTCTGCGTAACAGATGGTGGGCCGGGTTTCAGGATATATACAGCATCAGTTCCACTTCAGAACGGACCCAGTGACGGTATTTCTTTGGTTTCCATTGGAAAGGACGATCTTACCGAAGTATTTCAGTTTGTTTCTTATGAAGGTATCGTGAAAGCAACAGACGGACCTGCCATGGGAACCGAGTCTGTGGATATTGGTCTATGTGAAACGAATAAGTCGTCTGAGAATGATTCTTTGGGTGTGGGAGGGACAAAAATTGCAGAGTTTAAATGGCGAAAATTTGTGAACAAGGCATCTCCAATGAAGCCAAACTCTGGGCAGATCTTATCAAATTTATAAATTGCATCATCACTATTTGTTTATATACAAAAAGATCAATTGATACAATAGAACATTTTTTTATTTTTTTTTGTACTGGACCCTTGTGTCACTTCCAAGGGCTGCCTACATACCCCATTATATATTGAGGATCAAGCACTTGTAGTTCAATTGTTTATTACAACGAGGCCCGAAGGGTTACCGCTACACATAAAATTGAAATGATTGTACTAAAAGATTGAGGTCGGCTGTTATTTTTGGATCGTCATCCAGTAAAGCTAAATCTTCCTGTGTACTTGAGGCTTGTGCTTCATGCTGTATTATTTGTTGCTGCATTTGCTCTCCTTGTTGCTGTGGTTGTTGCTGCTGGGGACGGTTATGCCATGGTTGTTGTTGCTGCATTTGCTCTCCTTGTTGCCGTGGTTGTTGTTGTTGCTGCTGGGGACTGTTATGACGGGATTGTTGTTGCTGCATTTGCTCTCCTTGTTGCGGTGGTTGCTGCTGTTGGGGACGGTTAGGCTGTGGTTGTTGTTGCTGCCTTTGCTCTTCTTGTAGCTGTGGTTGTTGCTGCTGGGGACGGTTATGCCGTGGTTGTTGTTGCTGTTTTTGTTCTCCTTGTTGCTGCTGGGGACTGTTATGCCAGGATTGTTGTTGCTGCTTTTGTTCTCCTTGTAGCCGCTGCGGTTGCTGCTGTTGGGGACTGTTATACCGAATTCTTGATATTGCATATTCTGCAAACTGCGCACAAACACAAATATGTGTCATATGAAATCAATGTTAATTTACTTGCATACACTTAATTAGTTAAACAAAAGAAAGAAAAGGGATACCAACTTACATTACTCCCTTCAGGCAAGGGAAGCGTGAACTCGTCCATGAGCCAGTGTGTTTTTATATCAAGTCTTTTTCCTTTCTTGTCTTTTTTCGTCCCTCTAAGGCAGAACGCAAGCCCCGGTGTCTTCTCACCGATGATAACCCCTTGTTCGTTATGGATCGGACGCTTTTGTTGGATCCCCCTCCAAGTACCTACCTTATTACCTACTTCATCAGGTACTTCTCGTATAGGTCTAGTTGCATTGTCGGATCGCCTTCTCCGCCGAACATAATAATAATAATCTTCAGTTTCACTGCCAAGGTTTTCAGGCCCTACATACATGCAAACAAATATCGATCAGTCGATTTTAAAAAGGATTGATAATATTTACGAGAAAAGAAGAATAAAAAACCCTAAAGAAATTATGTGATTACTTGGGAGATCCTTTGGATGACATCCATAAACATTGATATAGTCAGGAATAGGGTCGGAAGGGTCGCAAATCCCTTTCAGCTTCAGATCCAAAAGCCAAAACAACGTATCGTCCGTAGGGCAGAATCTAAACCCCCTAGGTAATTTATTTCCCAACATAATTGTAACTTATGAGAAACATATCATAGGATAACAGGGATATATATAGTAATGGGTTGCGGGTAGGTCGGTAGGTTTTTTTTTTTTTGTTTTTTTTTTTCGTAGGGTGCGCCAGCCCTAGCAGTAGTGCAACGTTAGGGTGATACTCGAGGATCCCAGTAGCAAGCTACGACGGTGAACCCTCCCTAATGAAAAATTAATTTAATATCATGTGAACCATTGGCGTATCAGATATTAAACTGATAAGAATATTAATAACAGATACTACACCTTCACATATTAAACTGATAAGTCGGTAGGTTTATCCACTGTTTTTTTTTATCATGGTTAGGGCAACTTCTCATGGAGTAGAGTTGTGTATAGGTCATGGGATCAAAGTATTAATGAAAATTATGAGAATAAATACTATTTTTTGCCATCTTTACAAAATCGGACTCAGGGAACAATAAATTCCAAAATCGATACTGGCAAGAGGCCCATCGAAAGTTACAATATTACAGCAGACAACCACCTGTTTTTGGGCTCTACAAGTACGAATGTCATATCCGGCGTAATAAAAAACTATAATTTTTTTTAACTCATTTAAAACTATTATATCAAGCCACGTGCACGTGTAAGGCAGACATTGTCACCATCTAATGAATTACTTGTTATTTGTTTTAGTAGAGTTTGTCATACCTTTTACCAGATTTGTTTTTGTAAGAAGGTAAACTTTTTCACCAATTCTGTTACTATTTCCCATCGTTTATGGTTAGGTATCACGTGCGATTCACAGGAGTTCGTCTAGTTTTTGGTGCCAAAAGCGATCTCGATTCATCAAAAAGTTTCTTCTTCTTACTCAACGGTACAAACCGTCACGATTATTTGTCACAAACCGTCTGTGTTTGATTAAAGACTGGCACTCTACTCCTTGGGCATGGAGAAAATAATAGTACTCGTAACTCCTGTAGATGGTACTCTACTGTACTCAACTCGTGGAACAAACGATGGCAAATCATCTGTACGGCTACTGCAAACCAAACTATGTCATTTATTTAGTTAAACTCTAGCATTCTTTCAAACATTTATGTCATTTGGTAACAGCTAGTTATTATTTGTCTCATATAACTTTGCCATTTGTCCAGCCTACTTTCTCATTTGTTTAATATAACTTTGCCATTCTTTCAGAAAAATATCAACTGCTTGAATATTACAGTAGGTTTCTAGGCCGTGGGCTCCACAAGCAAGGTCGTGGGCTCCACTAGTACGAATGTCACTTCATAAATAAATAAAATTCAAATCATTTAAAAATATATATTATCACGCCACGTGTCCAAATTTAAATCCTCGATGTACACGTGTCATTACTATTTTGAGACGTGTAAGGCAAACTCTGTCACCATTTCATGCATTTGTTGTCATTTTTTGAATACCAATTTGTCACCATCAGTTATATTATTTAGCATCAGTTATATTATTTAGCATTTGTTTACTGTTGTTTAGGGTTAAGTAACACGTGCGATTCACACGAGTTTGTCTAACTTTTGGCGCCAAAAACCATCCCCATTCCTCAAACACTTTATTGTTACACGACCACTGCAAACACCGCAAAAACTGTCCCGATTCTACACATCGTGTGTGCGATTGACAACCGTAAAAACCGTCCCGCTCGCACAAACCATTTTCTCACAATTGTCGTGATTCTACCCATTGTGTGTGTGTGTGATTTCAGTGTTATTTCAGTAGGAAATCGTCTCTGTGACTACTGCATACCAAGTGTTTGATTAAAGTCTATTTTATCATTCACAATGAAGTCTGGCAAAGAAGTGAATGCACAAGTTGACGAGGAGAACCAAACGCAGGAGGCTGGAGCCAAGAAGGGCACCTCCAATGCTAAAAATTATACCTCTCGGTGTACAGGTGTGGGACATCACAAAATATTTGTAGCTCTGTCTGAAGATGAGAAGGGTGTTCTTCGTGCCACCTGCTTTGTACCGTTACTGCTGATTGATCCAATAGCGACGATGTCGACGCAGGTTGTAAAAATATTCGATCGTCCTCTCGATAATATGAAGTTCTAATTTAAGGGGACGATAATTAAGATAAAACCCATTCATGTTTGCCTGATTTTGGGGCTACGTGTCTCTCCTATTGCAAATGAGTTCTTATTTGTTAATCCTAAGCATATAACAAATTTTAAAATAAGGCGATTCCCCAAAAAGAAGAATACATATGGGTTAAAGGAAATTAGCGGGGCATTAAAACAGGAAAAATTAGAAAGACGTCATGGTAAGGTTCTAATTTGTCATTTGTTTGGTCTGCTTTATCAGTATTCTTCATTGTATTTCTCACCCCTCTAATTTATGTATTGTACTTGCCATTTTTGGGTTATTATTTGTTAAGGTTCTTATCATTACATTGTGTGATTTTGTTTTGCAGACAATGTTCTTCGATTAAATTTGTTAAAAATTATACTATTCTTTCTCCTTCCAAATAAGGGGAAAAACGTTGAGGCAAGGTATGTTGATCTGGCAGATGATCTAGATCAGTTCAACAGATTCCCCTGGGGTGAGCAAGTCTATAATTTCTTGTCGAGGCAAATAGTAGAGTTTGCCAAATGTTGATCGACTACTGATAAAAAAATCGGATAAAACTTTATCACTACACGGATGTACCTAGGTGTTGATGATATGAATTTTCCTCTCTATTGCTAGCCTGAAGTTTCCAAGAAAGCACGAATGCATACATTTATTCCCTAAGCTACAGGGATAGAGGATGACATCCTTTAAGCGTCACCAAATTATGAGGTCTAAAAAAGTTTTTACTAACCCCAACTTGCTGGCAATAGCTATGATGGCGTCTGAGACTGACATGCAGCAAGAACTTATGCAAGAGGCCATGATAATCTTCCATTCTTTGTATGATTGATTCATTTTATTGCTTCATTGTCATTTAATTTATGTTTCGTATCATTTTATTTGCTTAGGTTTGGCATTTTTAATCCTCCTCTTGTCATTTATTTGATTTTTTTCTCTATCATTATTAAGTCCTATTTTGTCATCTGTTGTATGCCTATTATCATTGTTAGAATTTTTCTCTAATTTATAAGTTGCCTTTTGTCATCGTCATCTGTTTGAATATTTCAGAGAAATCATATCGAAGCACCTGCAATCGGTGCTGCGCCTGCAGTCAGTGTACCTATAATCAGTGCACCTACAATAGGTAGTAGTTCTTCTGCCACTGAGATCGGAGCTGTAATAGTTAAGGTATACTCCCAGTTGGAGGTCCATGGAAAAATATTGTAGAGCCATGGTAAAATGTTGGAACAAATTTTGATGTCTACAGTTAGAGGCAGTACTCTACCACTTGGAGATACTCCACTTTTTGGGCAGTAGCAATTCTCTACTCCTGAGAAAACTGTGAAACGCAAGCGACAAGAAGAAGGTAATGAAAAAGAAGATGGGAAAAGGAAGAAAGCGGAGCCGAGAACTTGGCAAAGAGAGCTCCAACAAAAAAATCAAAAGATTAAAGAGAAGAAAAAATGTAAGGGAGAAAGGCAGAAGAAGACGAATGCCAACAAGAAGAACAAGAAGGCCGAAGAAGCTGATGTGCCCCTGAAGAAAAAAGTTGAAGGCACGAAGATAAAAAATCTCTCTGATGAACAATTGGATCATGTCCCACTGATCCAATTAAAAGCCTTAATCCCCAAGATCCCCAAGAGGGCTTGACTAATAAAGTGACAAGGAAAAGACGGGTAAAATTCCCAGAAGTTGATGAATTTCAATCAATTGCAGAAAATTTGCTTAAGAAAGTTACGCCTGGAGAGGGATTGGAGGTGGTAAAAGATTTAGTGGTAGATGATGATGTGGAAGTTGGGATGGAAGTGAATTTAGAAGTGATATCGTCTGAATATGGTGGTGGTCTTCTAGAGGTATCATCCGTTTACTACATCTTATCATTTATATGATTTTATTTGACATTTGTTTTTCAAAACATTGACATTTACTTTGTCAACTTTGTCATTTGTTCAGAAGTCTGTCATTTATTCAGTATATTTTGGCATTTGTTAAGATGTCTTCGTCATTCTCTTTTCTAGAACTTTCATTTCTTCTGAAGTCTTTGTTCATTTCATTTGTTGTATGTGAAGTGGAAGAAGGGTGACAAAAAAGATGATGAAGATGATGATGATGATGAGAAAGATGTCGAGGAGAAAGTTAAAGAAGATGAAGTTTAAAAGGTATTTATCTAACATTTATTTTGAGCTATCTATCATATTTGTTGCTACCCTGTTATTTGTTCATTTAAGTTTACCATTCGTAGTATGTATATCCTATTTTACAGATGGAAGAATGGTGATAAGAAAGTTGATAATGTTGAGAAAGATGGCGATGAGAAAGCTAAATCAGAAGAATAACAACCTCAAGTTATTGAAGAAGAGGTTTTAGAACAACCAACTATAGTGTTGTATTATGATGGAAAAAAAATCAAAAAAGATGTAGTGGAAGAAGCCAATGAGGTATTTAAATATTTGTTTGTATTGAGCTATCCATAATATTAATATGACCTATCCATACCATTTTTTTAGTTAAATTTGTTTCTTCTTTAACCTTTGTTGTACAGTCTATGGTGGTTACAAAGATAGCAAAAACTGATATTGTATTCTTCAACCAGGAGAAAGTTGTTGGTGAAGCTTATCAGGTAGCTTATCATTTGTTTGCAAGTGACTTCTCATTTTCTTCTTTTATTTTACCATATTTTGTATCACTCTTATCATTTGTAGTCTGTTTATTTACAAACTAAAGAGAGTAAAGAGGAGGTAGAACAGAGTAAAGAGGAGGAAGATGTTGAAGCTAGTCAAGTAACTTATCATTTCTTTGCTGGTAACGTCTCATTTTCTTCTATTTATTTTCTCATACCTTGTATCACTCTTATCATTTGTAGTCTGTTTATTTACAGACTAAAGAGAGTAAAGAGGAGTTGGTTGAAGGCAAGGATGATGATGATGATAATGGAAATTCATAGAAAAAACCAGACCCTGTACGAATAATAATAAAAATGGTTGATGACCAGACCAATGTATGAAGTACTTTTAAACCAAACAACTGGTTTATTACTCATTCTCATGTAATATGCACATTTATATTTCATTTTTTTATTTCAACATATCTGTTCCAGCTTGTTTTAATGGAGTCAGAAGTTGATGTCACCTTAAAGAAGAGGTATACACTAACTGACTAGGATATTAATGAAAGAGCCTTCAAAATGGCTTGTCAAATGAACAAATTGTATGCTCACCTTGATAAGCTTCTTCCGGGAGTATTATTGGAATATTTTATTCAAGGACCCATCTCCCAGGATTAGAAAAACTAGGTGGACCAAGTCTGGTTACTAAGGAAAGATGACTCATCTCCGAAAGCTATGAAGGACAACAATAGTACCTATAGGTATATAGGTGAAGAAACTGTTTGCCTTAACGCTCTCTACACCTTAAATCCAAAAGAATGGTTGGAAAATGATGTATTTATATTATTTATTTCTTTTCCTCTGTCATTTATTGGGTTATCCCTGTCATATACTTCATTTTTTTAGAAAACTATCATTTGTACAAGAGTCTCTACCATTTTTTCAAATTATCTATCTTTTTTTTGTTGTACTTTGGCATTTTTTGAAATAGAAGTTGTTTTACTTAAACTTTATCATTTGTTTTGACGTTGTTGTCATTTGTATTTATGAACTTTATCATTTTTGGTATATAATTTGTCATTTTCTTTTTTTGTTTAGGTTATTGATGTGTACATAAATCCCTGATTTAATATTTTGATACACAACATCGTACCCGCAAAGCTAAAGAAAAGATTGTGTTGGCGGATGTTTATTCCTCTCAATATATTGGCAGGGCTTTCAATGTCTGGACTCATATTATGCCCTCTCCAGCAGGTGTGGAATTGAAGAAGAAATCAATTTGGGAACAAATTATATCTATGCAATGGGATCGTACAATTTCTAATTACTTCCATCGAGGAGATTTGAAAGTGGTCAATTCAAAATTAATACTCATTCCCTGGAATCTCAATGACAACCACTGGGTCCTTTGTGCTGTGTCCTTTATGGGAAGAAAAATATGTATCTACGGTTCACTGGTAGATGTGAAAATTGCAAATGTACAGAAGAATAAGTTATCTCCTGGACACCAACGTATTTAAGATCAGCTATCAAAGATCCTCCCAAAAATGTTGATATGAATAGATTTTGCCGATCGTAGTAGTCCCACCTACTGGCTCAAAGGTAAAGAATTATGGTCTAAACTCCAAATGGACAACTCGTTTTGGGAAATGTTTAATGCATCCAAATGGTTATGACTACGGGGTCTATATGCTTATCTTTATGAACAATATCTTAAGGGGGATGAAATTTCTAGATCTCATAGATGGTGATGAATGTCGTTACATAATTACTTATGACATATTGAGGCTGAGAGTTGAGCCGGAGGAGATTTGTAAACTTTGACATCCATTTTGTTATAATGTATAATTTCTATAATTTTGTAAAGTTATAAACAGTTAATATCATTCATTTATATGATCTTTATCATTTGTTATATCTTTTTTGTCATTTGTATATGACATATTTGTTAGAATGGAGTCAGAATCTAGCCTGTATAGTTGGATGTATATCATTTTATGAATTATGTCATCCATTTATTATTAACTTGTCATTTCTTATATATTATTTGTCATTTGTTTCATATAATTTGGCATTTGTTATCGGCGATTTGTCATTTGTTATATATGAGTTGTCATTTGTTATATGAGATTTGTCATTTGTTAGATATGATTTATCATAATTTTTTATAAATGATCAATTTTTTTATATATGATTCGTAAATGTTCAATTGATATATTTGTTTTGTAAATAGACAACATTTGATGTTAGTTATGACTTGTCATTTGTTATATGAGATTTGTCATTTGTTAAATATGATTTGTCGTTTGTTATAAATAATCGATTTTTTTATATATGATTTGTGAATGTTCAATTGATCTATTTGTTTTGTAGATAAACAAATTTTGATGTTAGTTATGACTTGTCATTTGTTATAAGAGATTTATTATTTGTTAGATATGTTTTTTTTTGTAGATAAGCACCTCTTCATACGTCATCCCATGAAAGGTAGGACGTACTGGAATGGGAGTAGGAAGTTCAAGGGACTGGGTCCTAAAATATCAAAGTCGCAGCTCTTGCATCTTGGCAAGAACCCTAGCCTCGTACGCTTGACGTCTGGTGGTCACCATCTTCTTCGCAGAGCAGTTACAGAGAAAATAGTTGTACATGATTAAAATAATAAAGTATGGAAGTATTTATACCATACCACTGCAAACCACAACAGTATTTAATGATGAGTTCTAAATCCCAATGTCATAATAAATTCAAACACAGTAGTATTTAATGCTGACCAAACCCATTGGAAATGATCCCCGGGTACTGAATGTTTTTGTATTTTAATGACATATATGTCATCCATTAATTCCCCTTCAGTCATTTGTTTTGGCGTGTTTATCATTTACAATCATATGTCATTGTATTATTAAATGTTATCATTGGTTATGTATCATTTATCATTTCTCAATCAGCATTTATCATTTTTATCGATTTCCTTGCGAAACCTCAATCAATTGTCAAAGACATTGGCAATAGGATGGCTGCCAGTCTTGTAACCATAGATTCGAATCTTGAGCGCATTATTGACATAGTTGAATCGCTATATTTGCCTATCTTTCGTAATGTCGCCGTTCAATGGAATTTGCAGTTTGATTATCATTATTTATCATTTTTATTGCAGCTTTAAACGTTTATTCCTTAAGAGTTTAACATTCTAAAGCTAGAAATTAACGTCACTAAAGATAAGGAATTTAACCCTTCACTCCTACATATTTTTCTACTTGTTAAGATCTTGAGATTTTAACTTGGACAAAAAATCTTGTAGCATCTCCATTCTGACCTTGGAGATTCTTAGTTGAGTGTAAGTTTCATTTGTAATAGTGTCGAGGATCTGATTGCTCCCTTGACCAGAATTTGTGATGTCTTCCGCCATTGACGATTGTGGCCTTTTAGAATCATCGGGCGTAGAGGATTCTCGAAACCAAGTTTTGAACTGACAATGGTAGTGTGGGCAATGGTAGAATCTCCTACCGGGCAGTTTAGAGACTCTGCAAATGAGACCACAATCACACTTTTTCACCTCATCTACCCACGCCCATAAACCACACCCACCAATTTTGCGAGCGCATTGACCAAACCAGCGGTTAGGGTTGAGGCTTGTGCGTGAGAGACAAAAATTATAATTTTCACCACACCAACAAGCAAGAGAATGCATCGTTTGTAGGGAAGTATGTAATGCTTGAGAACTGAAAAGAATTGGAAGTAAGTGTGTAGGTTATGTAGTTAACACTCTATGATAGTGATAATTCATTCAAAGCAGGAAAATAACAATTTATTTATAAAGAAATAACAATTAATATCATTTCGATGATACCGTTGGTCACAATAAATGCCAAATGCTCCACTTTAAATTTGACAGATTCTTGCCTCTACAGTCGATGTGACAAGTCAATCTTATCCTTATTATATGATTTTGACAACCTAGCATAAAGTCAACTTTAATTACGTTTACATGATGTTATCTAACCAAAACATCTACGTTGGTAGGGCAGTATGTAATACTTGAAAATTCACAATAGTAAAATGACAATGAATTCATAAAGGAATGGCAAATACTAATGAGAAGATGACATTAAATTTACGGTGACAGTTAATTGCACTAAAATGATACTCTTTGTAAGATCAAATGACAAAAAAATCATTTAAATTCCAAGATCTTCTTTCCTATACAGTCGATGTGACAAGTCAATCTTTATTACTTGATTAGACAACTTAGCTTAAAGTCAACTTTGATTACGTTTAGAACAAACTATCTATCCAAAACATCCACGTGGTTCCTGCCACTCTAAATACTAAGCCCTAAACCCTGCCCCGCGTGATTCAAAGACCCAATTCTCCCAAGTATAAAAAACCCTAAACTAAAGCTTTTTTCAGCTATATATTCTCTCAAGCCTCAACTATTCAAATCCTAAACTAAAGCTCTTTACAACTTCTTAAGAAATGTCGTACTCCCACTCCACTCGATTTAGCCGTGCCTCTTCTAGCACCCCTCAAGATTGGTTTGAGGTGGTAGGGATTAAGGAAGATGAGGCTGACGAACGTCTCTTCACGTTGAATATAATTTGCCTAATGGAGAAGAAAGTCTCTGGTGAAATGGTGCAACTGCTGTAAGAGCATTACAAAGAGTTCAAGGGGAAATTAGGAGAACTCGATGAAATAGAGGACAAACTGGATAAAATTATAAAAAAGAAAAGAAAGCGTTTTGAAGATTCAAGTTCCATATCCGCTTCATGGAAGATCAGTTTTGCGCTCTAAAGTTAGACCGGGATGAGCACAAGAAATTGTGGGAGGAGTTAGCCTATAAAATTACCTGTCTCGAGCAGAAGATCATGGCTATGGAACGTAATCAGAATTCCTCAAGTGTGGAGTTGTGAACATTTGTTTTACTTTTAGTTTTTTTCCCTTGTATGAACATTTGTTTTTTTTCATTTCTCTTTTTCGCTTTCAAATAGTAATTTTGGTCTAATATGAGGAAAACAAAACTGCTAAAAAATTTCATTCAAAATAAATGATATAAGGGAACCAAAAAAATGATAAAGACTCCATGAACAATGGTAGATAAATTTTGAACTTAACGAAACTGGCGATAACATTTGAACAGACAATTGATAAATTATCGTTAAACAATGACAGTTTAGGAGAGAAAAATATGATATATAACATACAAACAAATACGAAGTTCTCTTGAACATATGACAAGTCGATGTGATAAGTAATGATACTTGATTAGACAACTCAGTTTAAATACTCATATGACTTACGTGTACAACAAGAAACGACAACGCCGAACCGAAGTAATAATAACTTTTACCCTAAATATTGTGTAATCCATTATACGCGTCCCTTCCCAATGCATTCAACTCCCCTTATAGATACCCTAATATCAAATCAATTATTCTCAAATCTTTAAGTCTTTAACTATTCAAACCCTAACCCTAAACTCTTTTCAACTTCTTAAGAAAAATGTCGCACTCCACTCGGGTCAGCCATGTCTCTTCGAACACTCCATACGATTGGTTTGAGTCGGTAGGGATACAGGAAGATCAGCGTGACCAACGTCTTTACAAATTGAATAGACTATATCTAATGGAGAAGGATGTCTCCAGTGAGAAGGCCCAAATACTGAAAGAGCATTACGAAGACTTCAGGGAGAAATTAGGAGCGTTCGATGTAATCTGGGATAAACTGTATCAAGTTATAGCAAAGAGAGATAAACATTTTGAAGAGTTCAAGTTCCATATGCGCTTCTTGGAAGATCAACTCTACGCCATAAAGTTAGACCGGGATGACCACAAGAAACTGTGGGAGGAGTCGGCTTCTAAGATTAGTTGTCTCGAGCAAAAGATTCAGGCTTTGGAGCGCTAATTGGAATGCTCAGAACGTGATCAGGAGTTATGAACATTTATTCTTACTTTTTTGGTGTTTAGTTTGTAAGTTTTTTGTGGTAACTAGTACTTTCCCTTTGTATGAATGAACATATGTTTTGCTTTGTTTTGTTTTGTGCCATTTCGTTTGCTCTTTGCTGTTAAATTGAGGTTTTCGTTTGAAATGTGGCAAACAAAATAATCAAAGTTTTGTAAAAAAATAATTATGATATAAGGGGGGACAATTTTAATGATGAACTTAACAAAATTGATGATAAAAACTAAGTTCACAAAGTCTACCTAGATACTCGCAGCCTTCTAGCACCAACCGAATACTCGAAGGCTTCATAGAAGCCTACCTAGATACTCAAAACCTAGCAAGACAATAACTAAGTCCACAAAGCCTTCCGAGACTAATCGAACACTCGAAGGAAGCATTAAAGTTAACTACCGTAACCGAAGGCAGTGAGTCAACAACAGCATCCAGCAAGGCTTTGACCATGTTGAATGCATGATCGAAGCCAGACAACTCTGAGAGCCAGCTCACCAGACAGAACAATAAAACATGTCGCCTGACGACTATAGTATTAAAACCGACCTTAGACAGATGATCTGTACTCAGTCCCAGCGCCAGCAAGGCTTCAACCATAGTGATACATGGTCAAAGTCTAACATATTTGAGAGCCAGCTCACCAGATAAAATAGTGAACAACCGGCCGACAGCTACAGTGCCAGAACTGACTCCACGTGTAAATAATATTGTCCCTAGGGGAACACTTGTAATTTGACCTCCCCATGGTAACTCACCCGATTCCTATCACCTATAAATAGAAAAGGAGGATCACTATGAAGGGGTGAAAAAATCTCTCCCACAAAGCCCTACAAGATTACCTTCGATTACCCCGTAATAGTCTATCTCTCGAACCTTCGACTAACTCTATATATATCAATTCTCCTTAAAATCCTCGCTGGAAGTCGTGGAGAAACCCATTCGAGGAGTCCACGCAAGTATATGCCTTGATAGTATTACTTATTATTATCATCTATATACTTGCAAATCCCTAGTAGAAGGATAGTCTCATGGTATAAGAGCCGGTTTCCCTTCACACAAAATCAGGCCCCTACATTTGGCATCGTCTATGCTATACCCAACCTACCCACCCCTATTTCCCCCCGGCTATTTCCTCTTTTTTAGCCATCCTCAATGGCCCCCACCCTCCATTTAACTTCCGCCATAGCCGGTAATTCCGGTGATAGAATCGCCGCCCAGCTCGCTCTTATTACCCAACAGTTCGCTCAAGCTGAGGAGCGCCACAACAGTCAGTCACGCCTTGAGCATGAAGAACACCGCCAAGAGTTTGAGACTGAATGGCAATGCCGTTTATAAGATGTAGACAGACAATATCGTGCTCTTGGCACCCTACGTAATACAGTTTACGATCTGCAACAACTTCAAACCTAAGACGCCTCTCCATACTCTCGAACACCTGCCCCCTTGTACGTTTTAGCCCCTGCCTGGCTTGGTCCCCATCCACACCTCGAAGTCCCCCCAGTCTACATTGGCGTTGAGGGTGCTCCTACCATGATACCCCACGAATCGATTCATATAGGTATCCCAATCACGGAGGACTCCTCGGATTATACCCTTCGAACCTCCAGGTACCCCACACGCCGCCCCGCACGAGAGCGTCTCGGGGAGCGTAGCGCCGAGCATACCTCACAGCCTCGATACCATAACCCTCAACCTCAACAATCTCCCCCTAGTCCTGCATACCTTACCCAGTAAGAACTCGATCAAAAAATCTACGCTGTTATTCTCATAAGCGCGAACCCTACGCCGAACACTTGGAGTTGGTTAAACAACCCCCTTTGCCCTAAACTCCTCGCTATCACGGTACCACCAAACTTTCACGCCCCAAAAATCAACAAGTACCACAATACCGATCTTCAGTCATACGTCCTCGAATTCCAAAATGCCCTCAGCTTGTTTTCGATAGCTGGTCACCTTTTATGTCGAATGTTTCCCACCATTTTGATTGATAGCCCTCTCAAATGGTACCACAACCTCTCCAATGGCTCGATCCGAAGCTTCAAAGATTTTTCAAGCCTGTTTATCGCCTAGTTTGCCTTTAACAAGGATCGAGAGATCTGGGTTGATGCCCTCTTCAACTTCCGCAAATCCTCCAACGAAACGCTTGAAGCTTTCACCAAGCGGGCTCGATACTACCTTCCATTGCCCGAAGGCTCGATACTACCTTCCTTCCCCCTATCCTCCCCCTCTGCCATCTCCTCCTCCTCACTCTCCCCGAGTACTCGAGCCCTACGACGGCTCCCCCCCGAGGTCCCAACCTCCGGTACTACCACTGCTAATGGTACATCTGTTGCGATGACCAACTCTTCTAACTCGTTGCTCTCATTACCTCGACTTCGGCCAAATATACTGGGCTCATTCACTTCGTCTTCCTCATCTATCAGCCTCATCCACGAAGCTTGGCAGGTACGCATTATACCCTACAGAAGAAGAGGTACGCAATTAGATCGATATGTTCGACTATCACATTTCGCTATTATATTTTGTTCTACCCCCTCCAAATATCCCAACCTACAGTCGATTGTTCGACCTCAATCCCAGTCACTCCCTTAATATCCCCAATTTATCAATGGGCCAGACCTCCGGCCACATGGGTTACCCACTTTCCTCGATCATATCATCATATATCAAAGCCCTATCAACATCTACCACACTATACAAAACAAAATATAGAAACCGAAGATAAAATGGCAGGGAAGAAATACAAATTGTATACTTTTCACAAGAAGTTAGAAGCCATACATGTTCGAATGGTTCAGATCTCTAAGCAACAACTAAACGTCTTTATCTCCTCTTCAGCAAGCTTTACTGAAACAATGGAGTATGTATTTCCCCTATACCTCTCTGTTTTTCTCCATGATTGGGTAATTGGGATTAATAATTTCTTTCTCACCTCTATAAATACCACTTCAAATAATAAAAAACTGCCTCGATTTCCCAAACTCATCATTATTACCACTCCCTTTCTCCCCCTCATTTTTGACTAAGTTGTGTTTTGATGCCTTTACACTCAGCTACTCCCACGTGCGCATCACACAATCACATTTAACAATTTTATATTAACCCCTCGAACCTTCTGGTACCCTGCCCAAAGCTGTCAAGTCAAACTTATACGTCACTTCCACCTTTTTCCCATAACCTGAGGAAACATCATGATGACCTACAGGGTACTCTGCCCTAAGAACACTATCACCTCCGGCAGGCCTGCCATTTCGGCTGTCAGGATTTGCAGTTAATGTATCTTTGTCGAACCTTCTTACCCATCCCACTCTCGTTGTACCATTCTACCACATCTGTTTTCAAGCCATCGGCTACATTCTACCTCAATAATCCCTGCATATACCAATGTTTTCATTCAACCTCTTTTGCTTGCGTAACTTAATCGATTTGGTTTACTACTTTTGCTTCAATCACTACATTGCGCTCGAAGTAAGTTAGTCAAATATTATGTCACATTTGGTTCAAACCGCGCCTACAGTCTATTCGTCTACAACATTGGTTATAATTCAAACACTACAGTTCGTCAAACTACAATTTCATTACGAAACCTCGACAATACAAAAAGAGAGCAAAACACAAAAATAATAAACACCAGCGACAACATCAATAATAAAATACCCACTCCCCTACCATTACTTTACAAAGAACCCCCCTATTTGCAGATGGGGCAGTTCTTCTTGCATAGCCCTGGTTCCTCCTCCACTCGATCCTCCTTGTCCACCAGATCCTCGGCCAGGCTCAACTGAAAGTAGTATCGGTTGCTGGAGAGTGGGTTCATCCACTACAGTACCCTCCACCAGTGTGCATATGGTATCCCATTGATCGACTCATCGGGCTCTAACTCGACCAAGTCGAGCATCACCCAATCCAGACCTTCATCACCGAAAAACTTCTTCTTCAACTTCGCCGCCTTTTTTGCTATTCGACGGTCCCGGGCAGCTATCTTCCTTTGATATCGTGTGTTCGGGGTGGTTTCCATAATCTGCTTTACTTAATGGAGAAGAAGAAGAGTAAAATGAAGACTATGCAGAGTTACCCCCTGATAACCCATATTTATACCACTATTAAGCTAATTTATTACACCTTAATCACCACTCCAACTTAATTACCCTCCTTAAATACCTATCTCAAAACTGCTACTCCCTCAATCAACTTTTCAACTTCCAACGCCTAACTAATTTTCTCAGCACGCGCCCTCTACATCAATTTTTGAGTCCCTGCTGAGAGGGGGTGAATGCAGTAGCCTACTCGCAGCCTTCTAACACTAACCGAATACTCGAAGGCTACATAAAAGCCTATCTAGATACTCAAAACCCAGCAAGACAATAACTAAGTCCACAAAGCCTTCTGAGACTAATCGAATACTCGAAGGAAGCATCAAAGTTAACTACCGTAGCCGAAGGCAGTGAGTCAACAACAGCATCCAGCAAGGCTTCGACCATGTTGAATACAAGATCGAAGGCAAACAACTCTGACAGCCAGCTCACCAGACAGAATAGTAAAACACGACGCCTGACGACTATAGTGTCAGAAACGACCTCAGACAGATAACCCGTACTCAGTCCCAATACCAGCAAGGCTTCGACCATAGTAATACATGGTCAAAGTCTGACATATCTGGCAGCCAGCTCACCAGACAAAATAGTAAACAACCGGCTGACAACTATAGTGGCAAAATCGACTCCACGTGTATAGAATATTGTCCCTAAGAGCACACTTGTAATTTGACCTCTCCATTGTGACTCACCCAATTCCTATCACCTATAAATAGGAAAGGAGGATCACTGTGAAGGAGGTAGAAAATCTCTCCCGCAAAGCCCTACAAGATTACCTTCGATTACCCTGTAACAGTCTATCTCCCGAACCTTTGACTAACTCGATATATATCAATTCTCCTTAAAATCCTTGATAGAGGTCTTGAAGTAACCCATTCTAGGACTCTACGCAAGTGTGTGCCTTGATAGTATTACTTATTATTATCATCTATATACTTGCGAACCCCTAGTAGAAGGATAGTCTCATGGTGTAAGAGTCAATTTCCCTCTATACAAAATCAGGCCCCTACACCTAGTATGCATTAGAGACCCACTGGATCTATATTTTGGATAGCATTCATGTGTTTATCGAAATCAATGTTGGTTAGGGCCTCTACTGCCATCCTAAATGCGATCCTCATGCTTTTGAGGACAGTTTTAATGTTGTTCGATATGTGGAAGGCAAAAAATGTATGGATTGCAAATGGAAACACCTTGGGTATAACATTAATAATTTTGGCATTCCTATCAGAGATGGCGACGAATCTAGTGTCATAACCGTGGAAATTAGACCCAAACATCTCCATGAAGTATGTCCAACTTTCGATGGTCTTCAAGTCTGTTATCAAAAATGTAAGTGGAAAAATATAATTGCTTGGATCAATGGCGATGGCTGTTAGTAGAATCCCACGATATCTCCTTTTTAAATTTTTTTTGTCAATAACAACAACTGGTCTCAATAGTTTATAAGTTTTTTTGGGAGGACCAAAACACCAAAAACACCTTGTGAATCTTTTATCCTTACAACTCGTAGTTTGTATGTCAAATACAATATCTGGGTCAACCAACCTCACTTCTGCAAAGTAGGTCGTAAGTAGTTGGTATGTGTGCTCAAAGCTACCTCGCATCTGAAATAATTACGTAGATCAAATAAAATTGTGGAGCATACAAATGATAAACATTGTTGTACAAATGACTTGTATGGGGGAACAAATGACATAAAGTGATGATACCTCTGCGTGGGCTTTTTCTTTCGCACGCCAGGCAAGATTGTATGTTACATTAATATTGTGATGAATTTGCATATCATAAATAATTCTGGAAGGTTTGTAGTTTGGGCCTTTTCGTAATTTTTGTTTAATTATAGAAGCAACCTATTTACTAGATGTTGCCTTATACGCGTTCTCACCTTCAGTTTCTACACGGATGCATGTATGCACGGAGCAATAAGTACTTACTCTAAATAGGGCAAAACCAAGCAACCTTGTCGCATAAATCCACCAAGAGCATTTATGACCTTTGCAACGTACCACGACTTTATATTCGTTGCTCAGAACGTGTTCAAAATTGAACTTGTTTAAAACTGCATAAGCTCTTATGCGATTCTTGAGTTCAATCCTATCTCGATATAGATCACCAATGTTAAACTATTTACTAAAGTCATAGGGATCCTCCGTATACGCAGCAGATTTGAACCAAAAATCCAAGAGATCTTTCACCTGTTCAGGCTGTGGTTCAAACTGAAATTCAACTGAACAAATGAGAAATATTCTTCTTTACATGATTTAAATTGGATAAGAAATGTTAAAGCACAACACACAAATGATAAATTTTGCGAACTTACCTGAAGTTTCAGTTTGTCCAATGATAGGTTCGAGTTGAATTGAAAGAGGAACATTAGTTAATATAGGTTCATTTGAAAGAGGAATATTAATTAACACAAGTTTATTTGAGAAATAAATATTTGATTGAGAAATATAAGATTCATTTGGGAGAGGAATATCAATAGGGATAGTTTGAAAAGGTTTATTTGATTGAGGAACATTAGTTAACACAGGTTCATTTGAGAGATGAACATTTAATTGAGGAATACTAGGTTCATTTGAGGGAGGAACATCAGTACAGATAGTTTTGAAAGATTCATTTGATTAAGGAACATCATCACAAACCTACGTGGATCAAGCCCTCTTCTATTTGTTTTAGGGTAACCCCTGTATTCAGGTTTATGATCAGAAAATGAGTTATGACGCAAAGGTGCCCCCGCTTTGGTGGTGGACAACCCTTTACCTGAATCAGTATCTTTGGTGGTAGACAACCCTTTACCCGAAGAACAGAAATCAGAAATAAAGTTCTGGGAGTTCTGGGAAGGTACCCTAAGCTCATTAACAATCCATATGTGAAAGGGTGTGTCAGGATTGGTTTTATGCATATTGATCATTACGGTAAAGTCTTGGATTAATGAAATTGTGCATGCACAACCATGTGAAGTTGTACAGCTTACAGTCCTCACGACGGATTTCACTTGTTTCTTCAAGGAGTGTAACAAAATCTTCGTATGATGAGAACGCTCTTAGTGATGTAAGTTTTGTACTTCTTCCAACATAACTAACGATTGATCCGATCTTTGAACGTACGATATCCCCACCAAAATGAACAATGGTATAAAACTGAACTCCATTCATCCCTGAAACAAATTATATAAGTAAACAATTCTTGTGATAAAGTAGCAAAAAACAAAAGAGAAAAATAATATAAAACTCAACTTCAGCAATCCCTAAAACAAATTATAGGAATCCCGAAATAAATAATTTCAATGAACAATTCCGGTGATATAGTAGCAGATAATAAATGCTAAAAATGACACAAAAAAATGACAAATGATAAAGTAGCAGAAGACAAATGATTAAAAATATAAAGAAAAATGATTATGAACAAATTGTATTGTCTTGCATAACATTTTTCTTAAGAAGAAAGGCTTCAAATCATGATACAGATACACAATGAGAGATGATGGATACAGAGTTAGAGATGATATTTACTGTAACAGTTACTTCAACGGTCAAAGAGAAGGATAAAACTGGTCTTTGGCAACGAGAATAACCTATGATAACAACGATCTTTTCCTCCCCAATGATCTCTGTGTGAGGACTTTAGCGAATACAAAACGATAGTTGGAAGACTTGGCACATGAAGGAGACAAACAATACATAAGGGAGAATCTGCTTTGATTTTTGTAGAAGCTTTGTTGTAGTCTTATAGAAGAAGAAGAAGAAGAAGATGCTTTGATTTTTAAGGTTGGTAGTATATTTAGGGGGGAATCTTCCCTCTTATTATTGTTCTTATTACTGTAGCAGATTATACTACTCAACAACTCCAGTGGGATAGTTTTTCATTTTTTTTCTCTATTATTTATCATTTGTTATGCGAGAACTTTATCATTTGATGTGTATATCTTTGTAATTGTTTTGGTATAGCTTTGTCATTTGTTGAGTAATCTTTGTGAATTGGTAGATTTATTACTCTAGCAGATTAGACTACCTATCAACATTTAATGTTAGAGAATAAGGTGGCAGCTAGGGGGTAGTAGGTAGGACCATTATCGATTTGTTAATTTTAGTATCGATTTTGGAAGAGGCTTGCCAAAGTATCGATTTTGTAAAGATGACAAAAAGTAGTATTTATTCTCATAATTTCCGAAGTATTAAACCACCACTATACCTAAGCTACTTTTTAATAGTCATTTAAATAAATAATGACATAATAAGTCAGTTTTGCATTTCCTTCCCTTCATTTTTTTTAAGCATGAACGATCTTATTTTCAAAAAAAAAACAAACAAACCCGAACGAGTATAAAAATAACAAAAAACTAATTAATTGACGACACCTGACTTCCTTTTCCTCCCTGTAACCCAATCTGTGTTGTTCCCCTTCCAGAATCCAGTCTTGGAAGGATGACACACTGTCTCAGTGGATGCTCCTTGGTACAATTCAGATTCCCCGTATGGCTCTGGTTTTATTATTAAGTCTCACTTTTCTATTATGACTTGTGCAGGTTACGACTCTTCCAGGGCAGGCATATGCGATTTATGTTATCAAAGGTATGAAAGTAGCGCTCGAAGCAAGTTTGGAGATAGTTCTAGTTCGTATTGATTGTCTTCGTCTCGTCAAAGCTTTTGATGCAAAATCCACAGATCTTTCATGAGGTGCCCTCATTTTGGCGCCAGATATGTTGTCCTTAGCGTCTTGTTTTTTGGAGTTTAGATTTGAGTATACTAATCGTTTATGTAATTTTGAGGCACATGCTTTAGCCGTCAATGGTGTTTGTTTCCCCTCTTTTATTAGCTATGTGGCTATGGAGGCAACAAACTTCTGTAAACTTTGTAACCTCTTCTGTCTATTTCACTTTGCTTGAAAAAAGAAAAAAAAAAACGTCATTTCAAAATGACGCAACGATTGGATGTTTATAAGGGTGAATTGTATTGCATCATCATACTGGATACGGGATACACATTCTTTCCCATTTCTCGTATTCTTATACAATATGCACTCTATAAAGTATAACGGGGACCTTGTTCTAAAAAAAATTGGTTCTAAAGCATTGAGTGGTTCATCCATGCTTCATTGTTCACTTAGTAAGAAGGTAAGTTTTCATTAGAATGGAGTGTGTCACACTCTTTTGTCTTTTTCATTGATCCATGCTTTACTCATGATATTTGGGGTTAAAAAAAAATTGTGCAAGAAATATATCTTACACATCCATCGATTATCATGAAGTCAAGCGAGCGCTTTTGTTATTGCTCATTGTGGGATACCAAATTAGAGGTGCTGAAGATGATATTTATCAATAAAACAAAAAAATTTAGTAGTTGCAAAAATCATGTGGTGAGATGTTGGAGAAAACTAATTAGACATTTTATTTTAACGCCGCATGTGCGTCGTCGTAGTACTAGTATAATTTCTCTCCTAACATACTTGTAACTTGAAAATCTACAAATAAAAGAAAATCTAGATTATTATAAGAAACATATCATATTAAAGAGTTGCTGCATGGTATTAACGTATCTCCTTTGTGATAAAGAGTTGCTGCTGCAGAGATTATGAGATAATGTTGCGGGTAACTAATTTCTAAGTCGGTAGGTTTATCTGGTAGAAAGATGATAGAACCTAAAGGGAGCGGATTTAGAGACACTCAAAAACGAGACACTAAAGTCTCACTCTCATAAAATTGGGAGTTGTTATATAGGAAAATGAGGTGGAAATGATGTGTCCCACTCTCTCTCTCTAATGATCTCCCTCTATTATTGCTTTGTTTTGAATTATAGAACACACTTTTACTATCCCAGTCTCACTCTTTTTTTCTCTCTCTATCTCTCTCTCTCTAAAAGACCAATCCCTCTCTCTCTCTTTCTATGACTGCCATTAAAGAAGAAAGAAAAATCGATTTCTCTAGAAGAACGACTACAACCCATCGTGTCAGAGTGAAGAACTATTTATACATTTTGAAATCTCGTTCTCCGCCTATCAATTCACCGCTTTCATAGATCGGTTTTGGTTTTTGTGTGTTTCGTTTTTTTTTTGGTTTCGTCGGCTTCATAGATCGATTACGATTTTAGTTTTCGGCTCTCTAATTCGTCGGCACGAAAATAATATTGGATGCTAGTTATCACTGAAATTGTCGAAGCCGACAATAACGAAAACAATATTGGATGCTCATTATCAATGAAATTGTCGAACCCGACAATATATCAATAGCAACTCTGGACAATAATTGTTAAAGATAGCTAATCCACAGTCAATGACGTATGTGCCCCTGTTTGTCTAAGAAATTACTTAGAAGATTCAATCAATGATGCCCTTGGTGGGCTATTATTATATATGGTCCGATTTACATTATTAAATTGTTGAAATCGACAATATATGAATGGGTAAATTGTTGATCATAAGTATTGTCGAAATCGACAATATATGGATAATATTGGATGCTCATTATCAATCAAATTGTCGAACCCGACAATATATGGATGGGTAAATTGTCGAAATCGACAATATATGGCAACTCCAACAATAATTACCAACAATAATTATTAGCTAGCCCACAGTCAATGACGCATGTGCCCTTGTTTGTCTAAGAAATTACTTAGAAGATTCAGTCATTGACGCATGTGCCCTTAGTGGGTTATTATTATATATGGTCCCATTTAAATTATTGTCGAAATCAACAATATATTGATGGGTAAATTGTAGAAATCAACAATATATGAATGGGTAAATTGTCGAACCTGACATTGTTCTTTTGCGGTAGTTTGAAAGACTGATCGAAGAAGACGATAGTTCGAAGGTTCGAAAACACCCCATCTTCAAATCTGATTTCATCACTAAAATTTAAGAGAGTTTATAACCAATAATCGGTCTTCGATTAGAAAGATATAAAAAGAGTAGAGGGGCATATAAGACTTTAGAGTAAAATCAGCCACAAAACCAACCCATTTGAACTGAAAATTACTGCTTCTTGAGTGAAATCTAACGGGGCTAAGAGAAAAACACCCAACCAAAGGAGAGAGAGAGGAGAGAGAAACAAATCCAAAAATCAGTTTATCTCTAATGGTAGCAATGAGTTAATCTCTAATGGCGAGAAATCGAGTTTGAAGGATCTCTTCTATTGTTTCTGTAAGAGAGATAAAGAGTAACAGAGAGATTTCAAATTATCAAATCCGCCATTGTTCTAGACCGAGAGAGAAACAAAAAGAACCAGATCTGAGTAAAAGGGAGAGAAATGAGAGGTCTGTTTTCAAATTTGAAACAGCAGAGAAGAGAGAGAGAAAAAAAAAGAGAAAAATATTTGCCCACGTGAAGAGAGAGAGGGAGTAAGTCTCTGCCAACTCATTTCCACCTAATATTAATTGGGTTTTTTTCTTTTCCATCTCCTCTATTATGAGGACCACTCATCTCTAGAGATGTGTGGTTCCTTTTGAGTGAGACTTTAGTGTCTCGTTTTTTAGTGTCTCTAAATCCTTCCCCGAACCTAAATCCACTGTTTTTTATCATCAAATCTACTGGATCTCATATTTTTGGGATATTTTTGGGCAACTTCTCATGGAGTAAAGTTGCGTATAGGTCATGGGATCAAAGTGTTAAACCACCACTATAACTAAGTAAGTTACTTTTTTAACAGTCATTTAAATAAATAAATAATGACATAATAAGTCAGTTTTGCGTTTCCTTCCCTTCACTTATTTTTGGTAGGAATGATCTTATTTTCAAACAAAAAAATAATGACATAATAAGCCGAGCATTCAACATTTTTTGCGACAAAGTATAGCCTTCACCCCCAAAACACTAGAAATTGTTCAACAAATGCCTTCAATTTCAAAAAAGAAACGCCGAATCATTTAGCAAGTTTCAACTTCATTCGGAAAAACACACCATCAAGAATTTTAAAGACAAAATTGTGTAAGATTCCAACATCAGAAGGTTGTGAGAGAAACTATGTTTTAACCATACATCATCCCGTATAACACAATGCCTTTAAACTCTGGATTTGCATGATAATGCATCTTCCTGCAATGGTAATAGGTGAACATACATGGTATATCGGGTTATATTTTTCTTGCAAGCGAAACAACGGTTTCTTGCATCGCTTTTTGTTTGACGTCACAATGCAACTTTCAGGTCACTGGTTCATTTCGAGCTTATCAATTGACAGTTTCCCTTGCAAAATGTAGACGAGTATCTGTAAACATGCATTTCTACTAAATACTTTGGATGGTATTCTTGCAACAGTCTCTGACCCCTGATCAACTGAATATCACTTCGTTAGACATTTCTGCTTATTCCGGTTTCCCAGTAACTTGTTTACAGCGAGCTCATTTGTTACAGGTTATACTCCTGCTGGGCGGCTGGGCCAATATATGCTTTTCTTTCACATCTGTAAATTGTCATTTACAGATTTTCATTACATGGAACCAAAACTATAGATCAAGCCAAAATAAATGAAAAAGAAAGATATGAAATGCACACTACTTCTAAGTGCTTTAACTCCAAAAAAAGATTATTCTAGCATTCATCATCATCATCATCATCAGAGAAGTTAAAATTGTCGAATATTTGATATTCGCCATCACTGCAGTCAGTATTCTGCGCCAGATTGTTGCCTGCCTCTGTGAATGGAAAACTACCAAAGAGTTCCTGTAAATAGTTCTTCGATATGTTTTCTCCAGAGGTGTCTGCGGAATATATGTAGGAAAATTGTCTTCTGACATGAAGAGACTCGAAATAAAATCAAGAAGAATAAACGAGTTCAATAGAAACTCAATTAGAGTCCTGCTCATACTAAAGAAAGTGAATATAAGCACTGTGTTACAAGTCGTCTAATACCGTTTTCCCTGTTGAATTTGGAAAAGAATAAGGAAAGGGGAATGTATCATAAACCCTAGATAAAAAGTGAAGTATTAATAACTAGTACAAATGTTACAACTTACAATTCATTTCTTATCATTCAAAACGGGGTTTTGCAAAACTGTATCTAGATGTCCGGTGAGAGTGATTCCAACTCCTAAGATAGAGAATATTGCTTAATAAATCTCCATACCTCTTAAGAATCTAGTACATATCAATGTTCAGGCCAAAAGTTTTGAAGTCCTAATGCAGTCTTAAGGTCGTGCATGCATGACAAATATCTCAGTGACTGTGACTCAAGGTGTGCAATGAGAATGTAACACGTGTCAATATTTAGGCGTAAGGGTTCTAAAGTCCTGGATTAACTGCACCTCTAAGGCAAATCTATATCTAAAAGGTAATTTTGTTCTAGGTCCGTGTTTAATGATATGATGCACCTCACTGACTAATGAAGCACCAATTTGAAAAGTTAGTCATCACCAACATTCTAGAGCAAAAAAATGCAAAAGAAAACGGAGAAAAAATGATTGTGGACTTGGTCCAAAGGTAGTAGATTCTTTCTCCATGTTCTATCCAGGGAACAGGTCTAGAGGATCGCATCTTGCTTTGCCTTCTCATTAATTTATTTTATTATCACTTGAATTTATATTCTAGACTTAATATTCTTGACTCCATTTTCTCGTCAATGTCAATAAATCTTTTCACTAATAGCTTAATTTTAGATTGCTCGAAGAAGGCTTCGTGAATGCTCTTAGGTAACCAATTTAAACAAAATAAAAATCATAACATATTTTGTGCAATTTGATCAAACTTCCCAAGTAATAAAAGCAAGTCATTGTTTACTTGAAATTGGAAAAAATAGAACTATGCTAAAAAAGATGTTTAAGTAAGCACATGTTTCAAGGATACGAGAAGAAGGTTGCAAAGAGAAATCAACATCATTGCCAGCCTACATACAAGTAAAGTAAACCATTAATATAAAACAAAAGGAATAAATTACACAAAAATCTAATAAGAATGACAAACTTGTGAAGTATATTTTAAATGCTTAATTACCTCATGGAGAGATTCATATTCATCCAATTCTTCTTCCTCATCTTCCTCAACCTCAATTTCATCACAACCGTCATTGTATGTATCGTCCTCATCTGATTCGTTTTTATCATCGCCATGGACTAATTCTTTGGATACTCTAGAAGCATTGCCGCTTGAACCTTCAAAAAGAAATAAATACGGACAAAATTGAATGAAGTAATTGCGCACTTACCAAAAGGATATGGATAAATACACATGGAAGATATACTCTAGTTAAGTTCAAACATAATAAATAAGATATGAGAGTATTTTTATTTTTGGGTGGAGTAAATACGATTCTAGAAAGTTCAAGTAAAATGTGAATTTAGCATCAGGAGAACTTTTTCAAAAATTCAGCTAAAGTATAAATAAGCATAGCAAATGTATCTAAATATAAATTCGTACCGAAGTTTTCGATAGTCAAACACATTTCACGAAAGATTCATATGTTAATAGAATGGAGTAATAGGAGTACCAACTGTTTTAATACATCAAGTTTCTGTGTTTTGGTAAATTCGTCAAATTTTTATATTAAATGATTATACGGAAAGATCACTAACTAGGAGATGGTAGGTAAACTAGCAGGAGCAACAACAACAACAAACAGGGTATGTTAATGATATAGAACCTTTATTGATATGCCGATGTTCCTCTTCGTCTCTTAAATCCTTTTTAAGAGCATGCATGCGCTTGAACTTTTCAAAGCGCTGGGATGTAGTCTTCAATAGGTCTACAGCTCCAACTTGAGGACAGATAGAAAGGAACCTTACTGAAACACGTAGTCTCAAAATATCTAGCTCATGCGAAGAAAACCAACCCGTTTTACACTACAAACAAAATAACATCAATTATGTACACAACAATGTCTTTTGGGACCCCTGAAACACATTCCAGAAGTTCAGACACAAACTCGGTTTTCATAGTAATGCAAAGAGGAGATAATCCAAATGCTTACTGAACAAGAAGTTCGTTGTGAAGGTTTTCTTATCTCTTCTTGTATGTAATCATCAACAAGATCAAAAAGTTGAAAGGATGTTTGACTTTGACACGGGAAAATATGAAATGCACAGAGATCCTTCCAAATACGTTTTAACCTATGAGAAGTTGATATTGCAGAAGTCAGCTACTTGCAGGAACTTGAGGTGCACACTTACTTCCAAATTGGTTCAAGAGATAAATAAGAGAAATATGACTTTAAAGTGAAAACTCACTCTTCAGTAGGGTTCACGTCCCGAAACTTTCGTAAAGGGAGTGGTACACGAAAATCAACACTTTGGTACCTGTTGGAAGCCAATATAAGTGGATAAGGATTTACAGCACTAAAGGGGATTCATAAATTTAATGCCAATACTATATTCCAGAAAAAAAAAAAAAAAAACATAAAAAGGAAAATGGATCTACACATTATCACAAAGGCACAGAACGCTCTACTGCACTAAAGGGTATTCATTTACTTCAGACGTATACAGTTATGCATGTTTCGAGTATATTTTATTTGGTATCCAACTTTTGCTTTGAGTATCTTTATGAGATTTTGCTTGATATTGTGTCTCGTGCTTTTACTAATATGCATAAGATAATCATACCAGTGGTTTGTCCAATGTTACAGTGTACTCATTTATTGCTAAATATGGTGGCTGAAAAATGAAATGTTGGGCAACTATATGCCTATAAGTTAAGACCAACTTACAAATGAAATCTGAAAATCTATACCGCCGAGTTAGCTCAATTTTTTGGTATTTCAAATCCCAATGCACCAGTCTAGCAAGTTCCAAATCTCAGTTCACCGTAATCAACTGTCTATTGTTGTCACGTTAATTCGTTAGTTTTTATTAAATTTCCCAAGTGCTATATATGGTAAATACGACTCACAAACATGTTATGCATTGGAATATTAGTATTTACTGATTCATTAAAATTTGGAGTTCAACAGAGTGCTTAGATAACTGAATGTCTGAGACCCCTTTTGCTTAGGTATTTAAACTTTGAAACCTAGCTTTTTTAAAACCTAAAAAACACAGCAGTTTTCAGAACTTATTTGAACCTTTGCAACAATCTACCAATTAATGCAGAGTTGCAGACTACACCAATCTGATAACAAATATGATGTCAGGAGTTGAACTACTAAAGACCCCAATGGCACTGTGAGACGTTGGCTACCCTGGATGTATCAATCCCAAATAAATTGAACTTTGCAGATTGACCTTCAACCCTGAACATGCTCCCAAACAGCAGGGCATATGTTCTAGAAGTGGTTTGATTTTTCTATCATAAAAGTAATGGTGTCGTTTGCAACAGTATATGAAGCAACTTCAATGGACCACTTACTGACTTGAAGAACTGCAACTCCCTCCAAAGCCACACCAGTATTTAGTATCATGCATGCGGCTATGCAGTTCGTTTTTTTTGTTATAAGAATCAGTGAGTTAATAAAGAGATGAAAGAAGCGGGTCCTCAAGTCTTAGCCTCCTGATGCTTTCAAGAACCTGGAGGGGAGTAAATTGTAGTAATGGAGTATGGCACAGACTTTATGCAATCTAATACAGTTCTCCATCCATATCCACCTGAAGACTATCTTTCAATTAGTCTAAGAATCTCAATTTACATGATTGTATGCCTTCTCCATGTTATAGACTAGAGTTAGACCTGGTTCTTGGACCTCTTCTAGGAAGTAATTTTTTGTTTCATATTCAAATTTATCTTCCCTCGGTAAATGATAGTGTAGCTTTTATATCTCCTTTCACTGTGAGTAGGAACTTCAGACCACCCACTGCATCATGTATCCATTACAGCTGAAACTTATTTGGTAACAAATAATTAATAAATTAAATATGTATGCTTTTGTTTGGAGGTGCTAAACTAAATATTTACCATGTATCACAGGGAGAAAAAAAAATTGGAAATCATCCGAAGCATTATAAAGGTAAACAATCATCTTACTATGACACTTACATCCTGGAGCCAGGATCTTTACGAGGATCGTATCCTTTTAGAATCCAGAATTGGCGGAATGGTCCAGTTGAGAAGTAGTATGCAGTTCTAAATAAAAGCCTGCAAATCAGTAGAAAAAGAAAAGTACAGAATATAAATTACTTTAAGCTATCTAATTAAAGATGACAATATACTGTAGCCTAGGAGAAGACCTTTTCAGCAGATGAGTACTAAACTTTAGGCCTCCATCGAGCAAACGAGCACTCAATGAACGGTTAGGCCAGATAGGACGTTCATCAAACAATTTAGCTACAGCCCTCTGCGACTCCCAGTGAGCTATGCCTGGGGTTTTGATATCTTCCCAATTGATCATTCTAGGGATTTGTAGGCATTTTAAGTAACAACAAGGAGAAAGAAGAAGAGTGCCTTTTCATGCTATATCTTATGCGGCTATGTCACACTAGTACAAAACATAGTGGTTAACTGAATAGGTAAGATCACAAGCAATAAAGAAGAACTACATAATATAGACATTCTTGATGTGATTCACCCAACGATCCACCAAAACAAATTGAAGTTTTTTTTTGTCCAGAAGAAAGCTAGGAATCAAACAGGCCCCCAACCTGGTTTGTTAATGAATTAATACTTGTATATAATTATATTTGATTTACTGATTAAAGAAGAAAAAACACATTCTCCTTTGTCTCTCCCTTGCCTCTAGGTCTTAATCCTTGCCATGTTTCTCCTAAATTTTAGTATCTCTAAACCCCTCACAAGTTACCAATAATTTCGAAACCATAACAATTGGGTTCACATTAAAAATGCATATAATTGCAAAACCGACACTGTATCTTCCAACATATTTGCCGATAGCTATGATTTTTCCCTCCTAAGTTAGATGTGTCTTTGGTGCATGTGTGCCAATGCCATTGCTCTCAACATTGATGTGTCCTCTTTTAAACTGTCTGGAAGGTATGAACCTTACCCATTGTCTCATATCCTAACATCTTCCAGGCTTCTCGATATCAAGATATGCCTCAAGACTGAGTTTCAGAACTTTGGTTACACAAAAGTATCAAATGAAAGAATAGATGAACTTCAAATAACTGGAACTTCGGGGTACAGGAGCTTTGTTGTCATAGCTTCTACTTTTCGGCACCCTTTTTCCCCCTACAAGAACTAGTGCAACTAGGTACTAACTAAAGGGTTTCTCACACATACCCACGAGGAAAACATCACGATAATGTAACCATTCTGCATAGTTACGATAGGTCATGTACGGGTTGTTCCTCACTCATCACGCCCTTTTTCTATTTTCTCTCTTTTGGTTGTTTCCTATTCCTTGTTGGAGACTAGTTTCTATTTTAGTAGTAGATGTTTTACTTGGAAATTAACGGGTATTTCGGAGTATATTTCTGTGAAATTTGGAGAGGGAAATTTTGAAGAAACGAGAGGGAATCTGGGGAAAACTGAGAAATCAACGTTTTTTTCTTTTAGTATTATAAAAAAATAATGATTGACAAAAAAAAAATCAGGATGAAAGATAGTTTGCCATAATGTCAATAATGGTGTAGTATCTAGAAAGATTAACTAAATAAGAAGGATATCTTTAATGTCAAAGTCGATTGCAAGGCATGGTTCGATATCCATCTGCAAAATAAAATGAGAAAATTCAGTCCCAAAGCAGTGAGTACCCAACACAATCTTACAGCATAAAGAGAAAACATTCACTCAAAATATAACAGATTATTACTATTTATCTTTTCAAAGGAAAAAAAACTACATTGACAAATGAATTAATACAAGGATGCATAATGCATGGTGCCAAACTGGAATAAGGATTTTCACTTGTAAGCATCACCAGACTGATGAGTCACAGATATTTGTTGCATGAAGAGTACACCAGTGGCCAGTAAGAAACATAATTTGTAGCATAGGTCCCACAACTAGACTTGTACAAAAGTCTACGAATCATATGTATCTTGAAAAAATCTCATCCAAAAGCGGTCCCTAGAACTATGTTCTCCCCGTTGCCCAACATGAAGTCAATCCCTTCATAAACATATCCCAACATGGAGATACATCTTCACTAGTGGAAACTATAGAGAATAAAGGAATACTTGCGGAGGCTAGTGGAAACGAATGATCCAATATACTGCTTCTCGGCATCACAACCTCATGCCAGACTAGACTCGTCGCTCACAAAACTCTACAAACATCTTCATCAAAGCCAAATTCACCTCCGCAAAGAACCTCTTATCACCCGCTGCCTTCTTTATAAGACAAACATACACATAAATCTACAGTTTACAGATAATGTTTCTTATCCTCATTCAGATCGTCACTCAAGAAGTTATAAACTGGTCTCTCAGGTCTTCCAGCAACCAAAGCTGGAATAGGGAATGAAGAAAACAATAAATGAGCTAACTTGGAATACGGTGTTGACCATCGTGGATCGTCCACATCAAGAAAGCAACATCCTTTTCTTTACCATCATCTTATGATCAAGTCTCTCCGCTACTAGATCCCAAGTACAGCAACAATAGCACCAAGGGAGGTCCCGAATAAGAAATGGGCAGATATCCCACTCAAGACCCCAATCCTACAGCCCGACCACCTTGAATGTCCTGAAAATTTTCAATTCTACGAAACTTACACTTAGCCAGATTAATACGCAAGTATAACATGCACTTAAAGATATGGTTAATCTGATACAGGTGCACCCTTTCACGAGTGAGATGTCTAGGAGTAGTTCCACGGTATGGAATGAAGGGGGAACTGTCGTGACTATAAAGCAACTTTTTTCATTCTCAGAATAATAGAGACATTGCTGCAAAGATTTTATGACATAAAGGACATTGCAGCTGCTTTGACTGCAACAAAATGTCTAGTACTGAATCTTTTGTCGAATCATCTAATAAAGTAAATCTAAAAGAGCAGTAAATATATCTTCTGAGAATAGGTAGAGCGTGACTAACTAAGAGTTGACCTTATCATATCCGGGGCTACTTTTTCGATTTTGTGTCTTGTTGAGGTTATCCCTTTTCTTTTGACTCCTGGTTGTATTCTTTACATGTCGGAAAGTTTTATCTTGACTAGATCAGTAAATTAACTTGACCTCCGCAAAAAAATAAAATGACACCCTAAGCTCCCAACCATGATGCCAAAGCAGTTTATTGAGATTGAACCACACTCGTATTGAGAAACATCTTTCAAAGACAACTGATATGTAATAAATTTAGCATCACGTTCTACAGGAAAATGTCAACGCCAAAATAATTTAACCAACTTACTTCCCAACGTTGCTGCACAACTGCCGCACCCTTCTTATTCGAACCAACTGCGGGAGACGACGTCAATCTGAAAATAAGAATATGAAACAAATTCTGATTAAACAAAGGCAAACATCGTAAGAGTATAAAGCTTAAGGGGTGTTTGTCAACAAATAAAGAGTTGAAACTCAGAAATCCCATTTCAAGGCATCTTAAAGAATAGAAGTTCAATGAAGGGGGGATGGATATTAGGTTAATGTTTCATAGACTGACCTTTTATTTCCAATGATAAAAAAGGGGAAAATTATAGTGACATCCGATTGAGTATCAAAGCTGCTATCAGAGTATGGTAATATGCGGTGTAGTCGCGTACACTTATTTGTAGGAGAAACAAAAAACCTAGACTAATGTGACGGTGCATGTAACTACACCATATACTACCATACTCTCTAACAGGTAAACAGATCACTATGAAACGACTGAAATTTCTAACTTGTATAGATCATGCAAACAAGCACCATCTATTTAATTCTATTAGATAATGCTAAAGAATCCTACGCTATTTTAGCTGGCGAATCCTTGGGTGAGAAAAGTTGAGGTACTAAAACCATCAAATCCTCCTCGTCTATCTCCATAAGACCACCCTTACCTACAACAAAATAAACCATAAACCTAAACCAAAACGTAAAGTTTGATAAACATGAAATACTTTTGAACTTCACAAGTATGGAACCATGATGAAGTTGTTGCAATATTTAAAGGGTTACATGGTTTAGTGTAAGACATGCAACTTGATTAGTTTATTTGGTCCATTCTCTAAGTAACCTGTGCTAAGTTAAGGCCGTTTGGATACATCACGAAAAGCTACTTTTGACCTTATAAGTTAGACTGCCCTAAAATTTATTTGGATGCATATAAGAAAGGACTTATTAGTAATCTAAAATTGGCTTTTATTTAGCACAAAACTCTAGCTGCTCAATAATGGCTACTGGCTCTAACCCCACAGTTCCCCACAATGCTCGAGTGCATTTGTTAACTTTGAATACATGAGTATGTAACCAAGCTAACTTTTGTCTGCTATAGAAGAATTCCCAGAAATATCTTCTAGAAAACGGCCTCTTAGATCTATGTCTTAGTTAACTCTGACTTGCTGTTGTTTTAGACTAATATCCCCTAAATGAAGAATGACTTAAGAGTTAGTGATTAAAATAAATGGAAGATAGCGGACAAACATACAGATGTTCATGCTCCCCTTTTCTCAGTTCTACAATTGTACCTCACGGGATATAAACCCTAGTTTTCTTCCTTATCTTCTTAGTTCCTTCTTATCAGGTAGATATTCTTCGAAGAATTTGGTCCAAAAACTCTACTTCCATTCATTCTTTAAATATGGAATGAGAGGGTTCAAATGTACCGCCGGGGGAGGCAGGCAGGGTGAAGAACACTAGATACATGTAGAGAGTTTGTTGTCTCATGTCTGAGAGTTTGTTGTCTCATGTCTGAGAGTTTGTGCAAAGACTATATTGTAAGTGGACTTGTGCAAAGATTATGCCATCAAAACCTGCGTGTAAATACTTTGTTGTCCAGACACCTGTTTGACGAATCTTCTACCAGCTTGAAGGGAAAGTTGGAATTTGAGGAGGGTCCACACGGTTTAGTTCACTATTTGCCCAGTATTTACTAGGTTAGTGGATCCAGCATGGACTGGGCTCTCCCATTCTCTGTTCTATCAAGTTATGTTTTACAAAGAAAAAGAATATAAAAAAACGGGTTTCACCTAAGTGTGGCTCCACTTCCGCCCGATGTCTCTTCCTTTTAGCAACATCTGCATGAACAGCAACAACATGTTGGTAGTCCACCATTCCTGCAAAAAACGGGCATCTCAAGTCTTAGCTTGTAAGAAGTGACAAGGATTCTAACAACAAAAATAGGAGAAAGTATTATTTGCAAGTGTGAAGACAATGACCATTAAATTGGTAGGCCTCAGACACTCTTGCAACAATTTCGGCAGATACTTTTACATCTTGCAACGGATGTTCTTCATTGTTCCTATCTATTGATGGACATTTTCTGAGTACACTTTCAGAAACCAACACATCTTGATCAGAAGTACTTTTCTTCTTCTTAGATATTTTAAGCAATAGACTATTGCAAGGACGAAGCTCCCCAAATGCAGGATGTGAGTATGGATCTTCTGGACGAAAATGGAGCTCCAATCTTAACTGTGAAGTGCGTGTCTGTACATAACACATAATGCATGATAAGAGGCCTTGATAGTTCTTCAAAGTTATGGGAACAACTGCACTTAGCCTACAAGCATGCATAACTCAAAAACATATACATGAAAATTGGGATAAAGATGACCAGAGCCATTGACTACATTCGACTATATTTCCGCCAATATTGAATTGAAAAGAGCAATTAAGAATCTGACTACTATACTAAATTGGTAATTATACATGACATGCAAGTGGGAAAAGCAGCTATAACTGGAGGCGTGCATTGGGCTCGTATCTTATGGGACACGTAATGTGTTTCTTTTTTCCTCCAAAATATACGAGGTTGTTAATTTGCGGTGTACCTCTGAGATTTTTGCAGTTCCTCCGAGGGTCGCAACGGCACGAGAAATGGAAGAAGGATAGCCTGGATAATGGACTGCAAAAACCTCCTGTTCTGGTAAAACTCCAGAGACACTCCCTTCTTCTACGACTCCCATATAGTTTAGTTGCCAATAATTATTATTATTATTGATTCTGTTGCAAGTGTTACCGTCTGTATTAGCAAATCTTTAAACACAAAACCCTAATTCATCTTAGTAGATAAGATAGAGGCGTACCTTTATCTGCAATTACGATGAAGATATACTTGTTGTGCTGATAAAAAAAAAACAGAAATCAATCCTACAACTCAATATTTCACACAAATGGATGAAAAGCAACTCAAATTCAAGCTTGAATCATAAAATTAGAGATACCTAGAACTGCAAATATGGATTTTAGGCAAGCAAAGTTAAATTCGTTCCAACCTTATTAATGGGCTTTCTAAAAAAAAGGGGGGAGAGAGAGAGAGAGAGAGAATCATACTTGAAGGAGAAGAAGAGATGTGTCTAAAACCCCACTCATTCTAGGGTGCCAAGTAGGATTTCCAGCTCCAACAGTACATCACTTGGTTTTTCAATTCAAAAATCAGCCTCAACCTTGCTTTCTTACATTGCCATTGGACGGCTAAGTGTTGAGCGTCTATTGGGTGCCCATTTTTTCACAAAAAATTGTAGACATACCACCAAAATACTATTTACAGTTGTTGAAAATTTCGTTGAACATTACCTTTCACGGTCTTAATATGTTAAGATGTGTATGTTTCAAAAATGAAAGTATCACTAGAATGGGAGGAGATGATGAGTCAGTCTTAAAAACAAATCTCAAACTGGGAAGAGAGCTCGCTCGAAACTCCAAAACCAATAGCACAGGACAGTGCTGGAGAGTGGAGAGAGTGAACCATCAACACCAGGCACTCCTGTAGATGGTCTTGAAAGTTGAAACAGGCCGTACCGGGGTTTAAGAACACTCTTCCCTCCAAAAACAAATAGCTCCAGAATCCAGATAGATAGAGACTCTCAGTTTCCCGTTAAACCCTAAAGTGAGACTGAATAATCAGTCTCCATGATTACCTCTCGAGCAATCGCAGAAATAACGAAACGATTCGTTAACTCCATCATCCTTCGCCAATGCCCCCTCTCGACTACACCAACATCTCAACAAAGAATCATCAAACCCGAAGAAGAAGTGAGTCTCGAGCTAGAAGATTTCGATTTAGGGCTTTCCACTAAAACTGGTATTGATTTATCAGTTAGCATTTGCGCCTTTGTGTTTGCAATTGTCGAATAAAATTACATTTACAAAATGATTCATGGCTTAGTACATGTTTACACTTTGCAGGGCTTAGATTATACAATGTTGGGCATGTCTGTTATAAGTTTAGACACGATAAACCTATTGCTGTGTACAATTAACAATAGGGCCATTGTGAATTCAATTAAGGCAAAAAAGTGTCATTTCCATTATCACATTCTTAGTATTACTAACGATAAAGAGTCCCCCCTTTTCAGAAAACTTCCTGAAAGCATGGGAGTCCACGGAGAGCTCTTGGAGAAGTTTTGTTGAGAAGCCAAATGAGTGGGTAGATTACCGGAAGGATAAGCTCAATGGAAAGGTGAACAATCTAAACAAATGCTTTTGTTTAGGTGTGCTCTGGTTACTTATGACCGATTTATGAGTTTGTACTTCTATCGTATAGGTAAAACCAGGAACAGGAGACTTTAAGCACAAGGATACCGGTCTAGCCTTATGGCTCGATAAAGCACCAAAGTGGGTTTTGCCAAAACTTGATGAGTTGGGGTTTCATTCACCAGAAGGTGAGCTTCATTTACTGATTTTTTTTGTAGTGTACAGGTCAACCAAGTAAATGCCAAGGTAGTCAATGCGTGCGATGGTGCGAATGTAAATGCGACTAGGGGTAACAAAACCCAAGATGATTATGACTGCAATGTGGCACATATATTAACACTACGATTGTAATGTGAAAATCTGTTTATCTGGTAAACTACATGAGATTCCCCTCAATATTTCTACTGGCCAAATATAATAATGATCCTTTTCTCTCTTGAAATCCGGGGTACGCAGGTGTATCTTACACTTAGAGCACATGAGTATTTTTTGAGTTCTATACTAAGGCCCAAGCCTCAGTACAACATGGTTACACAAGATCTAAAACAGCATAAAACTGAAGCCGAAGGTTAATCAACTGGATGTTTTTGAAGTACCAATCTCGAAAGGGTTTCTTCGAGGTTTCAACCCACGGACATCTTCACTGAAAACTAAACCTGCATGATTTCCAGGTTTCTTTGCTATTAAATTATTAACATAAGCCACAATATGTAGTGTCTTTTCTCTGCAGAAAATACCGCGAAAGAAGTGACGTCCATTGAGAATCTTTCCAAAGACATTGATGAGAGGCCAGTCCAGTGGGAGCATTACCAGAATAATAAGCTAAATGGATTGGTGATCATCTGTCTAAACAAGTTTAATGTTTTAAGCACTTCTTTATACATGCAATTCATCGTTTTTTCCTTATTCATTTTACAGGTAAAATCAGAATATCCGAACTTTAAGCACAAGGATAGTGGCCAGCCTTTATGGATTGATATAGTGCCAAGTTCGGTTCTGCTAAAAATTGATGAGTTGCAGTCTCCCCAACCGAAAGGTGACCTTTACTAGTTGTTCAACATTGTTGTCGTGCGATCATTAGAAGAAAATCTCCTTTAAATGTACAATGCACGGTTTGTAAAACTTCATTACATTATTGTTATCATTGTAGAATTTGTGTTTCAGATAGTATGGTGGAAGGTGGGTCGATTGAGGAGAGCCTTTGGAAAGAGCTTTTAGAGAAGCCAAATGAGTGGCTGGATAACCGGAAGATTAAGGTCAATGGGTTACGTCTCTGAATGAGTTGTATGTAATATATTCAACTACTATTATCCATGAAATTTATAATTATATTTTCTTGTCATTCAGGTAAGTCCCAAATATCCAGACTTTGAGAACAAGCATAGTGGCAAAGCCTTGTGGCTTGATGGAGCCCCGAAGTGTGCTCTGCTAAAGCTTGACAAGTTAATGTTCCATTCACCAAAAGGTAAACTCTGTTTATTTTTAAATATTAATTGTTTTCATGTGATCCTTAATTTATCCTCCTTTTTTTCATGTGTCTCATTTCTATGCTCATCTTAACCATCTATAAAAGTTATCATCCTTATTTTGCAGAATTCATGATTATCAATACACCATTTCAATCTTGGCATTCTTAACATCTTTCAAATGTTCATTTTGAAAGGTAGGCAGACTTGAGAACTAGGACTAAGGCATATTGAATCTTTTCCATTCATCCACAATCTATAGAAGGAACACATAATCGAAAAGAGAAGAACAAAACAATCATAATTCGAGAAATCATCATTAGGTTTTTCTCTTTATTGCTCAAAACTGATTACAATCTAGAGAGGCTTGATTGCCCCTTTTTCGGTTTTATGGGGTATTCTTCATTGATAATTAAACGACCAAAATAAGTGTTTTTCTCTTAGGAGAAGGCATAAAATAAAAGATGACACACTTTGATGTATGTCTAGTCCGTCTGTAATCTTCCCAAGTTAAACACAAAACGCTCTCCCTCTCACAAATCTCTATGTAATTCACTTCTCACCCAGTCACTGTTGAATCTTCCTATTTCCCTCCCACCAAAGCTCCCTTAACTACCATCCTACTTCTCCATCACGACACAAGTTTATGTCTACCTCTCTCCACTCTTCGCCCATCGCCTTCTTCTTCTGCCTCTCCAAATCTTGGTTCTAGAGTTCAGAAATAATCGAGATCGAGCATCGGTCAGTCACAGTACCATCCCATGCTAAAGCAGCTAAACTAGTTTTTGAGTCCATCCAGCCTCAAGTGGATTGGTCATTTTGAGCCCATTATATTAGGTCTGTTGGGGATCCTGACTGATGTAACTCCTTTTTTGGAACCAGGAGAATAAAAGATTGGGGGGGGGGGGGGGATCCGCCATTTTGCCGCACTTCTATTAGTTATTCTTACTCATAAAACCCAATTGTTCCCCCTTCACCACATATGTTGCAGCAATACAATCAAGGACAACTGGTAAATGAATCTAATAGGGTTTCCCCTTTTCAATTTGTCATACTTGCCACTTTTAGGGTGACGACTTAAATCTCTTTGGTCGATGCTAGGCATATTTGTGAGGTATATTTTACGCCTTGAGAATTTTTTACCTATGGAAGTTTAAACTGTATATTGATTGATGAACAATAGATTTTTGAAGTCCTAAACTCTAGTTGTGCTAGACCTGCATCAGTTCCGATTTATGTTTGCTATTACCTTTGTTTAGTGAGAATCAGTTATTAAAAACTTTTCTATTTTAGATATTAAGTCCATAGAAAGCCTTGCGAAAGACCTTGTCGAGAAGCCAAGTCAGTGGGTGGATCACCGGAAAGATAAGCTCAATGGATTGGTGAACATTTCTCTAAACAAATGTGTATTCATTGTCGTTTGTAGGCATGCTATTTATAGTTTCGTTGTCCAACTCACAGGTAAAACCGACTTGCCCAGACTTTGAGCACAAGGATAGTGGCCAGGCTTTATGGATTGATAGAATGCCAAACTGGGTTCTGCTAAAACTTGACGAGTTGCAATTCCCTCCACCAAAAGGTGACATCTGTCTGTTGTTCAATATTGTTCGCCTGCGTTTATTAGTTTATAGAACGTCCTAACAGTCTATAACAAAAACATTTCCTTTTGATATATAAAGTGCGCAATTATCAAAACCATTACATTCTTGACATCACTGTAGAATTTGTGTCTCAGATAGTATTGGCAAAAGTGGGAGATTGGTACAGAACCTTTGGAAAGAGCTTTTAGAGAAGCCAAACGAGTGGGTGGATAACCGGAAGATAAAGGTCAGATGAACATCTCACTAAAGGATTCGTACTTGAATGTTCTTAATACTTTTATCCTTGGAAATTATAAAGTTATTTTCTTATCATTAGGTAAATTCTAAATATCCAGACTTTACGCACAAAGATAATGGTGAAGCCTTATGGCTTGGTGGAGCGCCAAGGTGGGCTCTGTTAAAGCTTGACGAGTTGGAGTCCCATCCACCAAAAGGTAAACTGTCTATTTTTTTATAAAAATCATGCATTCTCTGATATTTCCTCTCTTTTTTACATTTATCCCATATCTATGCTTATCCTAATTATCTGCAAAAGTTACCACCCTTATTATGTAGAATGCATGATGTCAAAACACCATTGCATTCTTGGTGTCACTGATAGTTTGTGTTTCAGATAGTACGGTGAAAGGTTGGGTATCTGTAGAGAGACTTTGGAAAGAGGTTTTAGAGAAGCCAAATGAGTGGGTGGATAACCGGAAGATTAAGGTCAGGGGAACATCTCACTAAAGGATTCGCACTTAAATGCCCTTAATACTTTTATCCTTGGAATTATAAAGTTATTTCCTTATCATTAGGTAAATCCAAAAGATCCAGACTTTAAGCACAAAGAGGATAAAGGCAAGGCCTTATGGCTTGATGGAGCACCAAGATGGGCTCTCTTAAAGCTTGATGAGTTGCAGTTCCATCCACCAAAATGTTATTTTTATCTGTAAAAATATATATTTCCTTTTGATATGTAGGATGAGTGATTATCAAAACCATTACATTGATGTCATCATTGTAAATTTGCATTTCAGATAGTATGGTGAAGGGTGAGGAGTTTGTAGAGGGCCTTTGGAAAGAGCTGTTAGAGAAGTCAAATGAGTGGCTGGATTGCCGGAACATTAAGGTCAATGGGTCAAGTATCTGAATATGTTTTATGTAAAAGTATTATCTACGAAGTTTATAATCCTGTTTTCTTGCCATTTAGGTAAATCCTAGATATCCAGACTTTAAGCACCAGGAAAGTGGCAAAGCCTTATGGATTAACAGAGCACCAAGGTGGGCTCTGTTAAAGCTTGACGAGTTGGAGTTCCATCCACCAAAAGGTGAACTCTGTTTATTGTTCACTACTGTTTTCATGTGATTCGTAATTTATCCTCGCTCTTTTTTCTTTCATTTTATTTCATTTCAATACTCATTAATTATCTATAATAGCTTTCACTATTATTATTATGTAGAATGCATGATTATCAGAAAACTATTGCATTCTTGGCATCATTGTGGAATTTGTGTTTCAGAGAGAAAGGTGAAAAAGATGGAACTTATAGAGTCTCTGGAGAGAACTCTTAGAGAAACCAAATGAGTGGATGGATACCCGGAGGATTAAGGTCAATGGATCATTTCTCTAAAGTTTTTGTTGTTAGGAAACTAGGGGGCAAATCGAAACGTGCAAGCACACGAGATAGCAAGAACTTGAAGATCACTACTTTAACCTGTAGAAGATTCAAACCAAAAACAATAAACGCACACACGATTTCAATGGAGGTGGAAACCCAAAAGGATCAACACTCCCCCCCCCCCCCCCCCCCCCTCTCTCGACAAACACGACGAATTTTAACAAGAGTTTCAGAGATCTCTCAACCTCACCTCTTCCCTTACAAATAAACCCCAGCAAGAAACCGTAGAAAAAAAACCCAAGAAATCTCTCTAGAGTAAAACCTTAAATTTCTCCATTTTTTCTCTATAGATCCTTTCTCTCAGATGGAGGCTTTGAACAACATAGCCAAAGTCTAAATAAAGCCCTAACTTTATAATAGACATCACATGAGGCTTAATCCCGAAATACGCATCACAATGTGTTTTAAACGACCCAAAAATAAGTTATTGTCAACTTCTATTCGAACATGATAATTTCCTTTCGAATAGATTCAAGTTTGAATCTTCTGTTCGAACAAGAACAAAAAAAAACTTATTTCTTCGATTTTTGAGCCGTAAACCCCAACAATCTCCACCTCAGCGAAATATTTGTTTCTTCCGCTACATTCGTTGTGTATCCTTGTTGCGTTGCCCCTACGGGCAACTTCTCAATTAAGAATTACACAAGTCTAGGTATTTCCCAGACCTGCCAATCGAAACCCACTTTCTGATCATCTTTGTAAACCGTGCCATTGCTCCACCTTGAACTAAATTCCCCTTTCGAGAAATCTCTATAACTTTATCGGTACACACAACCTTCACATCTCCACCCACTGATTTACCAATCAATGCATACAAGCTCCCGCTGAGAATTCCTTTCATGATCAAAGAAGACTTCCAATAAACTTTCATTACTCCACCTTGCCCAGAGTAATTGTAACCCTCATTATCTAATTTGGAAAGTAAAATTAGATTATGAGTCATACTCGGCAAATGTCGAACATCATGAAGAACTACGATGCGTCCATCGAACATCCTCACGCGAATATCACCAACTCCCAAAATCGGCCTTCGAGAGCCATCGCTCGTCGACACAAACTTGTTATCCTCACACCTAGCATATTTGCCGAATCGTGCCTTGTGTGCGCACACATGCAATGTAGCCCCACTATCAAACACCCATCCTCTATCGTGGCGAGAACCATCAGTGGCTACCACGAGGAGTGACTCGTTATCATCATCTTTAGTAACCTTCGCCAGTTTGTTAGTGTCACCTTCGAAGCCCTTTGCCGAACTTGATCATTTACCTTTCCCAGCTTTGTAATCCGATCTATAATAACCCGATCGACCACAATCCCAAGATGTCCATTTTCTGAACTTGATCATTTACCTTTCCCAGCTTTGTAATCCGATCTATAATAACCCGATCGACCACAATCCCAAGATGTCCATTTTCTGAACTTGATCATTTACCTTTCCCAACTTTGTAATCCGATCTATAATAACCCGATTGACCACAATCCCAAGATGTCCATTTTCTGAACTTGATCATTTATCTTTCCCAGCTTTGTAATCCGATCTATAATAACTCGATTGACCACAATCCCAAGATGTCCATTTTCTGAACTTATTGGAGTTTCTCTTCCCATTAGCCACCATCGCCGAGTTTACCGCAGACCCTTAAGCCTTCTCTCCTCAGAAAGAAGTGTACTCGTAACCTCCTTAAAACTCAAGGTTTCCTTCCCATACATCAACGTAGGTTGAAGATGCTTGAAGGAAGAAGGAAAATACCATATAAGTTAAAGCGCCTTGTCTTCATCCTCAACTTTAACTCCGATCGATTCCAATTCCGAAACAATCCCGTTCAAAGAACCTAGGTGATCACCAACGCTCGTACTCTCTTCCATCCGAAGCGTATAAAGTCGTTCCTTGAGGTATAAGCGATTCGAAAGACTCTTCGTTTAGTACAAACCTTCAAGCTTTTCCCAAAGACCCTTCGCGGTCTTCTCTCCAACCACGTTTGCCAAAACATTTATAGCGAGACAAAGGCAAATCCCGCTCGCAGCCCTTGAATCCAAATCTTCCCAGTCTTCTTCATCGCCGTCCGCTTTCTGGGCCGCTACACCTTCAACCGGAGGTTTAGGTATAGGCTTCCCCTTCAGTGCCTTGCGTAACCCGCCTTGAATCAGGATATCCTGGACTTGTATTTGCCACAATCCAAAATTAATCTTCCCATCGAACTTCTCCACATCAAATTTGATCGCGTTAAAGTACTTAGATCCTCCCATCTTGCTTCTCTACTTGCCCCAAACCTCGCTCTGATGGCCAATTGTTAGGAAACTAGGGGGCAAATCGAAACGCGGAAGCACACGAGATAGTAAGAACTTGAAGATCACTACTTTAACCTGTAAAAGATTCAAACCAAGAACAATAAACGCGCACACGATTTCAATGGAGGTGGAGTCTGTTTTCAAACTGAGTATGAGGATTGGTCTTGGACAAACTTTTTTGAGAAGCCAAGCAAGTGGGTGGATTACCAGAAATACAAAGTCGCTAGATTACAGTGTCGAGAACTTTTTTAGTTGATAGATTCGTAAAGTTTGTAGTCAGTCATCGCAGAAAATCTTCTACCATTGTGGCCTTACCCTTTTGGTTTACGAAGCCCTATAGTATATACAATCTCGGGTGAGGATCCCGAATTGTTAGGTTAAATGTGTGTGCCTCTAGTATTTGAAATGAGCCTCTCTGTATGTGGTAAATTCAATTATTTTTAGTGCTTAACAATGACGGATTTCTGCATGATTTGACAAATGTTATTACAGAAATCAGTCCAGGAATTTATAAGTACTCTTTATCCAAGTTTTACTCTGCACCAGAGGAGTCCTTTTGGCCATTCCAAAACTCATGCTCTTATATGAAGGAGACTCTCCTTTTTGAGAACCATTCTCTTATTAAATGGTGCAGTAAGCTTGAGCTTTTGGATCTTGGTCACTTTGAGTGTTTCAAGCCCGTTCAATCTAAAGCTACTGCTGATGATATGGGAAGTATTAGATTCATGGATGCACTCTTAGCATATCAAGTAGACTAATTTCTCTTCAGATAGATTAGTGATAATCGGGGGGGGTTACCAGAAAGCACTTGGAAAGACCACTTTTAGGTCAAACCAGTAGTCCTTTTCTCTTTTTTGTGCTCTATATTGTAATTCCTCTGAGTGTGTTACTCATAATTATCCATCGGACTATGTTATATCTATTATCGGCTTGCACAGTTGCACGTGCTACCTCTGTACTTGTCACTCTAATGAAGAATTGTGTTCTTTTTCACATCATTATTGAATCCTTTGATACAGTTCTTTGGAAAAAGAAATCTTGATATAGCTAGTCTTTTAATTAGTCTATTCTTGTAGATGAAGTTAAAGATAGAGTCTCTGGAGAGTTGTTGGCTCAACTTTTTTGAGAAAAGAAATAAATGGCAGGATCGTCGGAACGACAAGCTCACTGGATTGGTGATTATCCTTTAAACATATGGTTTTATCAATATTTTTGAATTGACCCAAGTACAAACTAAATATGTTTTCTTCCTCTCACAGGTAAGTTCAAAGTTCCCAGATTTTATGTACGAGGACAGTTGTCAGGGCTTATGGATTTCTACAGCACCAAAGTGGGCAGTTAACAGATTGGAGTTTCTTGAAAAAAGTAATAACGTGAATGGAGGAAAAGGCGAGCATTATTAGGTTTGTCTCTTTCCTTGATTGGCCAGTCAGTTGCACAGTTGAACTTTAACTTCCCAAGTGCAGATAGTACATGTAACATCTCGGGCATGATGTTTTCCTTTTGATGAATGTATGTCTTGATGATGCTGGCTTTAACTTGATATATTCATCGTCTGCAGAATTGAAATTAGAGGGTTAAAATGGAGAGACATGAGATGTTTTGATTGCTCGCCTCACTCTTATATATGATTTGTTACATATCTGTTGAACTTTGGTTGAATTGGAACTATGCAAGATCATTTTTTTCTTCATTAGGCTTGAAGATCATATAGGATTGATCACAATTGACAATAGTCACAATGCAAGAATTGTCTGTTGCAGTAAATGTTATAGCATAAGTAAATCTTTGTGCCAACCTCTTGCAATTTGTCATCTCCACAATTGAATTTCAGTCTCCACACTGTAGTTTGGAGGTCTAGACCCCTTCCTGTCATCATCCCATCTCCGTGTACCTGTACAGAACCTGATATATATATGAAGTGTTTTTCATCGTTTAAGTTCCAGAAACGACTACTGTATGTAACCGATCTCACTTCAGAATATTTAATCTCAAAAAGAACTATAATAGATTGGGTTTTTCTATAACACTAATTTAAATACATTAGTTGTCTAATTATTTCATTTGATACCTGTATTCAATCATAAAATGGTGATTAGCACCATTTCCGGCATATTTTTGGTTTTTTTTTTCTTCTATTTGTTGGACAATAGGAGAAGTGTCAAAACAAACACATCGTGGATGAGAGAAGTGGGATGTAAGCCAAACGCACCACTTTTTTGAAGTTCTCAATAATTTTTCAATTTTCTCGCGAACTTCCCGTGACATTTATGAAGTACTAAAACTTCTCACCAACAAACACACCTTTAGTTTAATTGTTTTGCTCACAAGGCTCGCAATCTACAGATATTAGACATAAAAATCTTAATCAAAATAGAAGCTGACACATGAAAAGCTAATACCATCATCAGGCGAACAACTCTAAAAGCTCATCAAAGTATACAATTCTTAAATTGGTGATTACTTGTCTCTAAACAAATGTATTTCAATGTTTTGGTGCATCTAAACATGCAATTCATAACTCAGGTAAAACCAACAAACCCCCTGGTGAGCTTTCCAATAGCACGAGTTAAGAAAATTGGACCCAATACTATTTGCGAAAAACATTATAATGTTTACACTTCCTGAAGTAGGGATCGTATTTATTTACACAAAAAGAGTCACAACATTCAAAATGCTAACAAAAAATTTCAAAACAGCTAACTCAACTACTAGAACCCATTCGTCTTCTGAACATCAAAACATATCAACACAGTAGTTTATGTAGGTAAGTTGCCTCAAAGTAGTTGACAAAGGATCCTCACATCATATTTTAGCTAAACGTCGCGTGGGTACCAGCATCTTCAGATTTTCCTGGAGGCAACTTTGGCAGCACCCAGGCTGGTGCAGAATTAAGCCATAACACGTCACCCGTATCCTTGTGCTTGAAGTCTGGGGCTTTTGGATTCCTCTAAAAATGTTTTTTTAAGAAATAAATTCAAAATAAATTACTCATTTTCATACCAATTATTAAAAGGTGAGGCATATGGTGAAAATAATATATACTAACAGCAGATATTATAACAAAAAAATGATAAATTAAATCAGTACCTTATTGTATCTGTTATCCCACCACTTATTCTGGTTTTCTACCAAGTTCTTCCAGGATTCCTCCGCTGATGCAGGGCCTGTAAATATCGAGTCAATTCAAAATGAACGCGAAGAGCCCGAGAAAAGGAACCAACAATATTATAGAGCAAGGAAGTCCGTATTTTAAGAATTTAAATTGAAGTGTAAGAAGTCAAACTATCTAGCCGCTAGAAGAGGCGTATGTCATCAAGCTCACCTTTTCCTCCGATGGTCTTACTAAAATTTTCACCAATCTCCAATTTGTCAAGTGCCCACTTTGGTGCGCTGCTAATCCATAAGGCTTCTTTACTCCCAATGCGCGTAAAATCCGGAAATTTTGGATTTATCTGAATTATAGAAAGTCAAATTTGTAACTTGCATGGTTAGTTACCACAATATTGAGAACAATCTGTATAGGGCGAGATGCTTACCAATCCAGCAAGCTTATCCTTCCGTCTATCCACCCACTGACTTCCATTCTCAATAAAGTCTTTCCAAGAGCTTTCAATAGACTTGCCGTCTTTCACCACAGATTCTGAAAGAGAGACTACTCTAGTGTGAGTGATATCAAGAATGTAAACCTGATATAAAAATTGTGCACAAGAGTTTTTTCCATGCAAATAAGCATAATACATGAGACAAACAGAGCAAAGAGAGGATGATTAGGGAGCTGCAAATACGATATTGCAGCATTTATAATCTCACCTTTTGGTGCATTCGAGTCCAACTGATCAAGTTTTAACCTAAACCAATTTGGTGCATTATCAAGCCATAAGCTTTCATGACTGTCCTTGTGCATAAAGTCGGGATGTCCTGTACTAACCTAAATGATAGAAAAATTAAATTACGGCTTGCGTCAATAGAAGTAACCAAAACATTGAAAATATAATATTTTAGAGAGATGCCCACCGTTCCATTGAGCTTCTTGTTCCTGTAGTCCACCCACTGGTGTCGATTCTTATCAAGGTCATTCCAATGGGTTTCTTCAGATCTCCCCTCCTTCACCATTTTATCTGAATCTTTTACTACATTATCTGGAGAAGAATGACTCTGCTTAGGAAAGTTAAGGATGTAACGATGAATATAGTTCAGAAATCAAAAAGATCTAGTTCTCAGAAGAGATTTTTATGATAAGCAATTAGGATGAGATGTGCAAAGTTAGCATGACTCGATAGAGGATGCATTGAAGGCCATAATAACATTTTACTCTAATTACATAATTTCACTCTAACAACCACTTTTTTGTGGTTTGCTTATCAGAGTGCTTTCGAAGGCATCTCATGATACTACTAGAGATTAGGTAGAAGGGGTTAATTCAAATTGCTCGAATCGAGGCAATAATCGGAATTTTAAGGTGTTTAGAAGTCAGACAGATATATACACAAGTGGCAGTGTAGGATACATATAAGTTACACGACAACAGTGAAAAAAAGAGTTTGGTTTCCTTTGTGTATCGGAGAGAGTAAAGAACGGCTCATAAGTGATAAGCCCACCGAGAAGGTTTTGTCATCTCTAACGTGGAACAAAAACCATTGATAGAATATAATCATAGATTATAAGCTGGTAAAGGACAACAATCAGCAATATTTTGATCTTTTTGCCCTGCCGTTTCAGCGAAGTATACTGATAAGACCCATACACTAATTCCTTCTAAAATAGTAAGCACCATTATGTTTAAGTTTAACATTCCCAATTCACTTTGTGAGCGATCTCCAAATAAATTTAGATGCCAAAAGAAATGAAAGATTAAATAATATTTATCTATATAAGAAAATAAACTTTTTCCGTATCAAAAAACATAATCCAATTATATTGGTTTTAGTTTACACCTAGTTATGGAAAAAATGATTCTTCTTTTGGCGATTAGTAAGTTTCCAAGAGTTTTAAGGTTATGAAACTATTCATAGTTATTGGAGATACGCAAGCTTAAAGCTAATCATCTATGATACTTGCAAATTAGAGCTGGATGATATGTTTCGTGCATGATATGTTCCTAGGCACGAATCTAAGTCCAAAGTGTAGTGTCGACTCATAGTAACTTAGTTTTAAATGAAAAATAGAATATCATGTGGATTTAGCACGGGGTTATTGCTACTAGTACATCAAAATGATAGCACATAATATCAGTAATGCTGTAATGGCACCCTAACATTAAATGAAACTACCATTGGGCTCATGGCCAGTGGTGGTTGTAACCCTCCACCAAGAGAGGAGTCGTGGGTTCGAAACCCCATGGGGTTGGAAACTCAGGGTTACAAAAAAAAAACATTAAATGAAACTTATGCCTCAAAGGAGAATCCTGCTTATATCGCGCTGATGCAGGGCCTCGCTTCTTTGTGACAAATAATGCTAGAATCGAATTAAAATGAGAACTTAATACAAATTACAAGAGATAGCAACATAAATGAGTTGCAGAGAAAGAGTACATACAAACGACATTGATTTAGATACGTCGCGGGCCGTTTACACTCCTACAACGTCTCTCTCTCTAGATTACTCTTCTCTTGATTTTAGTATATTATACTTTTAGGAAGATTTTATATTTTATTTTAATTGCATGGAATAAGATATTTCCTAGAAAGTTCACTTTTGTTGGGACTCTATGAGCAGAGGTTCATAGTTTGGGGTTTATGCAGTTTATGCTTAAGAATCAATAAAATTCAATTTTCTTAAGTGAATTTGATTTTTTATCTTAATTGATCATCAATTCGCTGCTTCCACCGAATTGTTTTATATCATATTCATCCAAAACACATAATATCAACAATCATACACTAAGAATAAAAGAAACTTCTACCTGAAAAAGAGGAATCCAACACATCTTGAAAAGGTGCACAGCTTTGCGTCTTTGCGTCGGATGATGCTAGAACAGAGGTACAAACATAAGTAATTGAGCAAAAGCCTAAAATACATTAAAATGACAACAAATGATATCATCAACCGTACTCTAAACACACAAGAAACTTGTACCTGAAATAGAAGAATCTAGATCATCTCCTAAGTTGTTGATTCTATGTGTTTTTACCCCATTCTGTGTTTTTGGCCTAATTTTGTTGATTTTGATCCCCCATTATGCCTGATTTTGTCCCCCATTATACCTGATTTTGACCCCATTTGGTGTATTTTGGTCTAAATTTGGTTGATTTTGAACCCATTTTGATTCAATTTGGGGTGTTTTGGTCCTTATTTTGCAGGTTTTGTATGTCGTTGGATATATGGGTAGACTTGCGCTAGTATGAGGTAGTCAAGGCCTAGGTTCTTTACTTCAATAGAGTAAGAATTTGGTCTTTGCAATCTTAAGATCTTTATCTGCTCCTCAATGAACAAAAATATTGTTTTTACTTGAAAAAATTGCAAAAGTTCGTCTTTGACACCTTTAACGTGGCAAAGTTCGCCAAGTTAACAACATAAGTATGCACTTTCATCCTGTTCATTGCAATTCTCAAATTGATACGAGTTTATATCGCGAAGTGCCTGAAAGAATCTCTAGACCGAAACTCTATTAAAAACAATAATCTTTTTATGCAATTAGGGAATCCTTTCTTAATGCCAGGTTTTGACACAAAACGATACATATTCCATTGCGATACACCTTTTCACGGGACAACATGAGAAGCCAATGTCATATTTGTTGTATGAAATACAGGGATAGTGCCGAAGGCACGTCGCGTGAAATAGTACAAAAACGGGGTTAAAAGAGCGTGATCTGTGGCGTGACACAAGTATTAGAGGAGAGACGGTTGGAACTAATGTCTCTTCAAACGATACATCAAGCTTAATGAGGTACATAATTTATTTATTGATGATCCTTATTATTTATGTGAACAAATTAATGTTAATTGTATCACATTGAAAAATATATGTTAATTTTAACTTGAATAGTTTTATATTGACCAACTATAAGCAATTACATAATGTATTATTGACACTTTTGGTCCTTACATATGTGCAATTAGGAGGTGTTGTTGTATGAATTTTGATGTCTTTACTTACTGTTTATTTCCTTCCAGTTGTGCACTGGTTTGGATGCTCCATTTCTATTAATTGGGGTTGACAGAGATTTTTTAGACTTGGTGAGTTCATAAATCTAGCAAACGATTATTTGATTAAAGATACATGCATTGTTTTAGTAATGTATATAGTCACATGTAAGCGTGTACCAAGTTGTGTAATTGGCTAAATTATGTACATGTATTATCTGGAAAGACCAAGTTGAATTTTTGGATAACTGATAAATTTATTTACAATACATACAGGGGAAAACCAGATGTACATTTTTCATCATCATTTGAGCTGCAGGAGTATGATAGGTCGTCACAAATTGTTGCGGTTTTGATGTAATATTTGAATTTAGTCTTCTTTTTCACCTTCTTTTATGTCTTCTCTATATTGTAGTAATGAACTATATTGTTTATATCATTCTTTAGATTGGAGTTATTTGATATTATGAAAAACTTAAGACATGGCATAAAAGTGTTTTTGTGCATGTTGTATGGTATAGTTGTGTTGAATGATTGTTTAGTCTTTTAAAACTGGGAAGGTGTTGTACAATTTTCTATGATTGTTATGCATGTTTATGAAATGATAGTATATAAAACAGGGAAAATGCTGCAATTTTTATGTAAAATCTAGAATACCAATTGCAAATTTTCTTGTGAAATTGAATGAGTTTCGAGATGGTTGAGCTAAAAGCATGAAAGCAATATTTTACTTATTATCAATTTTATACAAGTCTTTTTTGGGTAGTACCGAAGGCACACAACTAAAGAGGTGTAGTACCGAAGGCACGCCTTCATGGCTTTTAAAAAAACTGTGTCGGTCTCCCCACCGTTTAGCGGTAATACTAGTATATTTTATTTAAATTGCATGAAATAAGATATTTCCTAGAAAGTTCACTTTTGTTGGGACTCTATAAGCAAAGGTTATTAGTTTGTGGTTTATGCTTGAAAATCAATAAAATTCAGTTTTCTTAAGTGAATTTGATTTTTTATCTTGATTGATCATCAATTTGCTGCTTCCACCAAATTGTTTTCTATCATATTCATCCAAAACATATAATATCAGCAATCATACACAGAATAAAAGAAATTTCTACCTGAAAAAGAGGAATCCAACACATCTTGAAAAGGTGCAGGGCTTTGCGTCTTTGCGTCGGATGATGCTAGAACAGAAGTACAAACAAAAGTGATTGAGCAAAAGCCTAAAATACATTAAAATGACAACAACTGATATCATCAGCCGTACTCTAAACTCACAAGAAACTTGTACCTGAAATAGAAGAATCCAGATTATCTCGTGAAGATGCACCACTTTGCTTTTCTGTGACAGATTCTTGGACATAATTTAAGCTATGTACCATAACCTAACAAGATTGAATATGGATCTCAGAACCATCCAAATAGGAGAGAGATAAATCTAACTTACAATCTTCACATATACAAAGCATTCTAACTTCTTCACATGATAACTGCTCAAGATTTAAATATAACTACAGAGCTTTTTGTTGGAGTATAGAAGTATTCTAATACTACTATACTCTCCAACAACTCCTACTTTTAGGATACTTCCAATACTACTATACTCTCCAACACTTTTTGCATTAAGGATGTAACCCATAAATGTTATTTTTGTATTATCTATGATAGGGGCTTCTGTGAACCCAACGGGTATTTTTTATGCTTGAATGTTGCATGAGAAAAACTGAACTTTAAAAAGCATCCTTCTAATGGAGAGCTTACGTAATAAAAACTAGCTTTTTTAATTCCAAACTTGAAAGCAATCTAAGTGTGGGCCTAGGTGAGATCCGGTATCTTATTGGCTTCTTGAGGACTGTCAAGATATACTACAGTTTAAGAGAGATAAACAGAGGGCCTGATTTTTTAGCTCTTTATGTAATAAAATTTTCAGAGATCCCTTATCTCCTTGCTCGGGATTTACGTATAACTATAAAAGAGTATGTTAGGGGTAAAAACATATGCTAAAATGCAGTTCTCAAATTTTTCTTATTTATGTATGGTCCATGGGGTACCAAACCTCAGCTTGCCTAACCAAAAAGTCCTAGTCGAGTTATAAGCTGCATATATGTATTAGATGCTTTATTTACCTCCACAAAACAATTGCCAAATTTTAACATTCTCTTTTTAGTAAGTCAAATAAGCAAGTTAGAGTAGACATATATATGAAGAACTTCAAATAATTTAACATACCTGAAGGCTTGATTGGCCTTGTTCCATGGTAAATTTTGGCGGATCTCCATTTACTCGACCAGCTATGTAAACAAGATCATTTTTCTTCAGATGACAAGCAGCTACAAGTGCCAGGTCACCTTCAAACACTATTGGAATCCTGGTTTTTATTCCAACACAGAATATATATTTTTATTAGTATAGCTATCTAATCCGGAATCTGTATAAAGGTTAATAGCCACAAAAATAAATTAAAAAACCAAAATTTGGAGTCATTAAATTAAACCTAAACCAAACATACATAAATTATTGGTGAGGACTCTGTTCTCTGTTCAACGAGTAAATTTACATTCTTCGAATAACACGTTTAAAAGGGCAAACACATTTTGTTAAAAACAGTTCTTTTCACAGCCAATCAAATAGCATTCCCGATAAAGGGTACCTACAACTTCAAATTTTCTCAAATGTAGAGTTACTTAAAGAGGCTTTTAGAGTATCCCAAATGGCGTAACACTGATAGTAGATAGTAAAACAAACTTTCAAATGTAAATCTTTAGATTAGGCTCCGCTTGGTATAGCAGAAATACTCAATAGTTATCTAAATCACCTGAAATGATTTGAATCACAAACATTTTCAGCGTCCTAAACATAACCTATATGCATACAGATAAACAATTGGCCTTAAAAATCAATGTATCCGACTATATTAAATTACACTACAACAGTAATTGGCTCACCATAGCGGATCAAACCCCTTCGAATCCTCCTGCTTAAGCACAGTCCCCGCAATATATTTATTATCCGTCAGCTCGACCTGAACCGGCTCCGCGATGTACCCAATCAAATTAACCGAATTAGCAACCTTCGCCTGCCACGGTATCTCAGTAGGTTTAGGCCAAGTAGTCTCTATCTGCGGGAGTTTGGTACCATTTTGAAACCCTAATTTGGTTTTAGGTGATGGGAGAAGATCGAGGTTTGCCCATTTGGCAATGCTCTCCTTCTCGGCTTTGGGTTGTTTTTTGGCGCGCGTTGTCGAGGCCGAGAAGAGGGAAGTTTGAAGGAGGGTCAAGGGTTGGATGAGGCGTTTGGTTGCGAGAGCTCGAGATAGATTCATGGCGATTGAAAGGTGAAGATGATCTCTCTCTTGGTGATTTCGAGGGTTTAAGAAATGGTGATTTGTTTTGAGTTTGTATTTCTAGGGTTTAAGTGAGTGAAAATGTGAGGGTAAGCGTTATTTTGGAGGGAAAATTATTTTTTATTTAATAGACTCCGGCGAAATACGGATAGACCATGGACTAAAATAAAATTTGGTCCTTCCGAGAATCAATGTAGGATTCAGAGCCTCGGACCCCTCCCACAAGGGCAAAAACTTGCCCAGACCAACCCCCCCACCCCACCCCACCCCACACACAAATGTCGTTACCATTTTCACCCCCAAAATCGATTTAGGACCCGGGGTGAAGAAAAGGTGACAAAAACCCTAGGAATCTAATTTCATTTGACATTTATTTTTACAAGTTATTATGGATTTTTTGTAAATATCCTTAGGGGGCGTTCAACAAAATAAACAGTCGCAACAAGTGCTGCACCATAGAAGTTGAACCAAAGAGACTCACAATAACAAATGATGAAACTGTTGCATATTTATGAGCATCTCCTAAAGTGCCTCACTACCATGGTTAAAAAAAAGCGAAATCCAACGTAGTGAGGCTCTATTTCTTCCAACAATACCTGACTTGGAATTTTTAACAGGCGCCCGGCTGCTTTTTTTTTTTTTTTTTTTTTCTCATAAGTTCAAATTGGACGCCCAAGACTTGGAAACTCAAATCCAAGGTAGTAAGGCACTGTTTGATGACGAAAATCCTAAGTGGCACCTTGAATTCCAAGGTAATGAGGCACTTTAGGAGATGCACTTACTCAGAAACCTCTAAGAATAATCAAATGTAACATGATTACCGTCTAATTTCATAGAGTTCGGAACACTCAATGAGTGTAAAGCCTCTAACCTTGAGTTGACGAAAACCATACTACGTCTGGGTAGAAAACACAAGTAATTCGTTTAATTTTACTCATGACTTAGACTGTACATCGATAGAGAGTTTACTTGCAATTGCTTCACATCCATATTTTTGCTAATTTGATAAATATAGCAGAGAATATCGCAAAATGTGTACATCCAGCAAAATATCCAAAGAAAGATCCTATATATGATTTTTCATCTAACCAAGGCAATTCCTCTCATCAACTTGCTGACATACTTTCAAAGGGCATACTGAACAATTCATATGGTTACTTCCAATGCTGTAGTAAATGTATACTGTTCTATTTAAGGTAAAAGGACGACAGTCTAAAGGGGTGTAGTGACAAATTTACAACGATAATCAGTGTGAACTTTAACCAGCAATCTACAGACAGCAAATTCACTTCCAAAATTTAGCTTTCACACAACACAGAAAACTTCAAGTGCTACTATCATGCTCTAAATATCATCATAATTTCAAATTAACTGCATCAAAAAGACTGGGCTTGTACAGAGACAAAGAAAAATCTATATGGTCTCTCCATTTTTCCGATTTTCATTCTCAATGTACAGTCCACACATAAGATGAATACACTTAAAAGCAAAAACAGTACATGCATCTTTCTGCTCTTCCCAGCTTAAATTTCAACTGTACATCTGACTGCCTAACCCGAAGAAAGAGAAAAACCTAATAATGCTCACCTTTCCTCCATTCATGTTCGCTTTTCTCAAGAAACTTCAATTTGTTAACTGCCCACTTTGGTGCAGAAGAAATCCATAAGCCCTGAATACTGATCTTGTGTGTAAAATCTGGGAGCTTTGAGCTTACCTGTGAATGGACATAATTATAACTTGCATGTATACCATATCAAAACAGAAAGAAAACATGTTCAGGGGTAGATGATCACCACTCCATTGACCTTATCATTCCGGCGATCCTGCCATTCAAGACGCTTTTCAAAAAAGTCCGACCAAGATCTCTCCAGAAAGTCTCTATCTTCATCTACAAGGAAAAATCTAATTCAATACCGCAATCTCAAGAATATAATAATGATTGAAAAGAATGCAATTTAGGTGCTACAGGAGATACTTTTAATAAATATAGTTCAGGATGTAACGATGGATAGAGTTAAGGATATAACGATGAATAGAGTTCAGAAATCAAACAGATCTAGTTCTCAGAGGAGATTTTTATAATAAGTAATTAGGATGAGATGAGCAAAGTTAGCATGACTCGCCAGAAGATGCATTGAAAGCCATAAGAATATTTTACTCTAATTGCATAATTTCACTCTAACAACCACTTTTTTGTGGTTTGCATATCAGAGTGCTTTCGAAGGCATCCCATGATGCTACTAGAGATTAAGTAGAAGGGGTTCATTCAAATTGCTTGAATCGAGGCAACAATCGGAATTTTAAAGTGTTTAACAGTCAGACAGATATATACACAAGTGACAGTTTAGAATACATATAAATTGCACGACAACTGTGGAGAAAAGAGTATGGTTTCCTTTGTGCATTGGAGAGAGTAAAGAACGGCTCATAAGTGATAAGCCCACCGAGTAGGTTTTGTGATCTCTAACGTTGAACAAAATCCATTGATAGAATATAATCATAGATTATAAGCTGGTAAAAGACAACAATCAGCAATATTTCGATCTTTTTGCCCTGCCGTTTCAGCGAAGTATACTGATAAGACCCATACATTAATTACTTCTAAAATAGTAAGCTCCATTATGTTTAAGTTTAACATTCCCAATTCACTTTGTGAGCGATCTCCAAATAAATTTAGATGCCAAAAGAAATGAAAGATTAGATAAGATTTATCTATATAAGAAAATAAACTTTTTCCGTATCAAAAAACATAATCCAATTATATTGGTTTTAGTTTACACCTAGTTATGGAAAAAAATGATTCTTCTTTTGGTGATTAGTAAGTTTCCAAGAGTTTTAAGGTTATGAAACTATTCATAGTTATTGGAGATACGCAAGCTTAAAGCTAATCATCTATGATACTTGCAAATTAGAGCTGGATGATATGTTTCGTGCATGATATGTTCCTAGACATGAATCTAAGTTCAAAGTAGTATCAACTCATAGTACCTTGGTTTTAAATGAAAAATAGAATATCATGTGGATTTAGCACGGGGTTATTGCTACTAGTACATCAAAATGATAGCACATAATATCAGTAATGTTGTAATGGCACCCTAACATTAAATGAAACTTATGCCTCGAAGGAGAATCCTGTTTATATCGCCCCGATGCAGAGCAAGAGTATATAAAAACGACATTGATTTTGATAAGTCGAGGGCTGTTTATACTCCTACGGCGTCTCTCTCTCTAGATTACTCTTCTCTTGATTTTAGTATATTATACTTTTAGGAAGATTTTATATTTTATTTTAATTGAATGGAATAAGACATTTCCTAGAAAGTTCACTTTTGTTGGCACTCTATGAACAGAGGTTCTTAGTTTGGGGTTTATGCAGTTTACGCTTGAGAATCAATAAAATTCAGTTTTCTTAAGTGAATTTGATTTTTTATCTTGATTGATCATCAATTCACTGCTTCCACCGAATTGTTTTCCATCAGATTCATCCAAAACACATAATATGAGCAATCATACACTAAGAATAAAAGAAACTTCTACCTGAAGAAGAGGAATCCAACACATCTTGAAAAGGTGCACGACTTTGCGTCTTTGCGTCGGATGATGCTAGAACAGAAGTACAAACACGAGTGATTGAGCAAAAGCCTAAAATACATTAAAATGACAACAAATGATATCAACAACCGTACACTAAGCTCACAAGAAACTTGTACCTGAAATAGAAGAATCCAGATTATCTCGCGAAGATGCACCACTTTGCTTTTCTGTGTCAGATTCTTTGACATAATTTAAGCTATGTACCATAACCTAACAAGATTGAATATGGATCTTAGAACCATCCAAATAGGAGAGAGATAAATCTAACTTACAATCTTTACATATACAAAGCATTCTAACATCTTCACATGATAGCTGCTCAAGATTTAAATATAACTACAAAGCTTTTTGTTGGAGAGTATAGTGGTATTAGAAGTATTCTAGAAGTACTTCTAATACTACTATACTCTCCAACACATTTTGCATTGAGGATGTAACTCGTACATGTTAGTTTTGTATTATCTGTGATAGGGGCTTCTGTGACCCTGACGGTTTTTATGCTTGAATGTTGCATGAGAAAAACTGAACCTTAAAAAGCATCCTTCCAATGGAGAGCTCACGTAATAAAAACTAGCTTTCTTAATTCCAATCTTGAAATACACTAACAAACTGCAGTCGAAGTGTGGCCTAGGTGAGATCCGGTATCTTATTGGCTTCTTGAGGACTGTCAAGATATACAACAATTTAGAGAGGTAAACAGAGGGCCTGATCTTTTAGCTCTTTTATGTAACAAAATTTTCTGAGATAGTAGTAACCCCTATCTCCTTGCTCGGGATTTACGTATAACTATAAAAGAGTATGCTAGGGGTAAAAACATATACTAGAATGAAGTTCTCCCATTTTTCTTATTTATGCATGGTCCGTGGAGTACCAAACCTCAGTTTGCCTAACCAAAAAGTCCTAGTCAAGTTATAAGCTACATATATGTATTAGATGCTTTATGTACTTCCACAAAACAATTGCCAAATTTTAACATTCTCTTTTTAGTAAGTCAAATAAGCAAGTCAGAAGTAGACATATATATGAAGAACTTCAAATAATTTAACATACCCGGAGGCTTGATTGGCCTTGTTCCATGGTAAATTTCGGTGGATCTCCACTTACTCGACCAGCTATGTAAACAAGATCATTTTTCTTCAGATGACAAGCAGCTACAAGTGCCAGGTCACCTTCAAACACTATCGGAATCCTAGTTTTTATTCCAAGACAGATTTTTTATTTTTATTAGTATAGCTATCTAATCCGGAATCTGTATAAAGGTTAATAGCCACAAAAATAAATAAAAACTCCAAAATTTGGAGTAAGCTAAGTTAAACCTAAACCAAACATACATAATTTATTGGTGAGAACTCTGTTCTCTGTTCAACGAATAAATTTACATTCTTCGAATTACACGTTTAAAAGGGAAAACACATTTTGTCAAAAACAGTACTTTTCACAGCCAATCAAATAGCATTCCTGATAAAGGGTACCTACAACTTCAAATTTTCTCAAATGTAGAGTTACTTAAAGAGGCCTTTAGAATATCCCAAATGGCGTAACACCGATAGTAGATAGTAAAACAAACTTTCAAATGTAAATCTTTAGATTAGGCTCCGCTTGGTACAGCGGAAATACTCAATAGTTATCTAAATCACCTGAAATGATTTCAATCACAAACATTTTCGGCGTCCTAAAAAGAACCCATATACATACAGATAAACAATTGGCCTTAAAATCGATGTATCCGACTATATTAAATTACACTACAACAGTAAAACAGTAATTGGCTCACCATAGCGGATCAGAACCCATCGAATCCTCCTGCGTAAGCACGGTCCCCGCAATATATTTCCCATCCGTCAGCTCGACCTGAACCGGCTCCGTGATGGACCCAATTAAATTAACCGAATTAGCAATCTTCGCCTGCCACGGTATTTCAGTAGGTTTAGGCCAAGTAGTCTCTATCTGCGGGAGTTTGGTACCATTTTTAAACACTAATTTGGCTTTAGCTGATGGGGGAAGACCGAGGTTTGCCCATTTGGCAATGCTCTCCTTCTCTCTTTGGGTTGTTTTTTGGCTGACTAGAATTATGAGACACAAGAATAAAAGTTTTCAATCAATCAAAACTGATGCTGGCACCTCATAATAACAACGAGAAGAAAACAGTGAAACTCAAGGATAAAAGTTTCCAAGTTTCCAACCAATCAAAACGAATAAATCAACCCATGCTCACTGTAAGAAAAATGGCATATAAGATGAGTTTTATCGCTGACGCAGTATTGTGCTAATTCCCCAACATCAAAACCTTTAAGCGTGATGATCTTGATATGAGAAAGCAAAGCTTATACTTTGCATCATCAGCCAGAGCTTTAGATTCAACTGAACTTGAAACCTTTAAAATGCCCAGGTTTCAAACATTCAGGCTTACAGTAACAATCCCCAAACTCCACATCCTTGACAAAGGATAGAATTCACTATAAGACCCTTATACTAAGTATCTAGGGTAATTTGATAATCATCAAGTCTGGCTATTATAGGAACTATTCTATGAAATAAGAGATGAATCAAAGAGCATTGAAGAACATAGTACGATGTATCGACCAAATAGAGTAAAAAGTAAACACGAAGGAATCACAGACCTACACATAATACAAAATAATAACTAATAAGCTCACCATTTGGCTGATGGAACTCTAACTCTTCAAGTTTTACTGGAACAAACTCAGGTGCTGCATTAAGCCATAAAGGTTGGCTACTACCCTTCTGCACAAAGTCTGGATATTTTGGACTTGCCTGAATGATAGAAGAGAAAACACGTAAACTATATACATACAGGTTGCTAAAACATTGAAGTACTATTTGTTTAGAGAGATATTCACCGATCCTTCGATCTTCCTCTTACGGTAATCCGGCCACTCCTTTGGCTTCTCAACAAGGTCTTTCCACATGGTCTCTACAATCTCCCTCTTTTGCACCATACTATCTGAAAGATGTTAAGAATATAACAGTCATTTGAAAAACAAGCATTCAAGATACTAAGAGAGAGTCTTGCTATAATGACAAGGAGTAGAACATGAGAGTCAACCCAAACAAAGAAATGAGAAGAGATTTTGATACATGAATCGCAAATAGAAAAGAGGGGATGGATTAGGGATCCACGGTGACAACAATTTTGTACAATGAACAAAGTTCACCTTCCGATTGATGAAACTCCAATACATCAACTTTTGACAGCACCCACTTTGGTGCTTCATTAAGCCATAAGGTCTTGCCACTATCCCTGTGCTCGAAGTCTGGATATTTTGGATTGACCTAAAAGATAAGAAAATAACTTTATAATTTACAAGAATAATAGTAGCAAAAACACAAGTACGAATACATTAGAGAAATGGTCCACTGACCTTAATCTTCCGGTTATCCAGCCAATCGTTTGGCTTTTCTAAAAGCTCTTTCCAGGGACTCTCTGTAATGTCCATGCTTTTCACCATCCTATCTGAAACACAAATTCCGAAGTGATGCCAAAAATGCGGCACTATTTTGATAATAATACATTCTACACAATGAGGGTGATAACTTTTATAGATAATTAGGATGAGCATAGAAATGATACGAATAAAAAAAAAAAAAAGATAAATTGGGATTGCATGAAAACAGTATTGAAAAATAGAGAGTTCACCTTTTGCTGGATGGAACTCCAACTCATCAAGCTTCGACGGAGCCCACTTTGGTACTCCGTCAACCCATAAGACTTGGCCACTATCTTTGTGCTTAAAGTCGGAATGTCTGGGACTTACCTGAATGACATTAATATTTTTTATAAATTTCATGGATAATAGTGGTTAAATATTGTTGTACATACAACTTATTCAGAGAGTTAACCCACTGACCTTAGTCTTCCGGTTATCCAGCCATTCATTTGGCTTCTCAAAAAGGTCTTTCCAAAGGTTCTCTATAAACTCTCTGTCTTTAGCCATACCATCTGAAACACAAATTGTACAATGACACCAAAAATGTAATGGTGTTTTGATAATCATTCATTCTACATATTGTAGGATTTTTTCTTTTTTCATGTAGGATGAGCACGTGCAAAGAAATCGAGATAAATGAAAAAATAGAGAACATAGGATAAATTAGGGATCACCCGCCATTTTAAAAAAAGGCTATTCTCGATAATAAGAAAAGATACTTGCTAGATGATTAGAATAAGAACATGAGACACTATTAAAAATAAAAAAAATAAAAGAAGAGAATGTGATATGAGTCAAAAATAGCGAAGAGGGGGAGACAGATTAGGGATCAGCGGTGACAACAATTTTGTACAATGAATAAAGTTCACCTTTTGGTGGATGGAACTCCAACTCTTCAAGCTTTAGCAGAGCCCACCTTGGTGCTCCATCAAGCCATAAGGCTGCGCCACTATCCTTATGCGTAAAGTCTGGACATTTTGGATTTACCTAATGATAAGAAAAGTCCAAGGATAAAAGTATTAAGAGCATTTAAGTATACATCTGTTATCCAGTGATGAAAACATTTTGGATTTAGAGAGATGTTCCACTGACGAGCCTTATAACTCAGGTAAACCAACAAACCCATACTTTAAGCACAAGTAGACTGACGAGCCTTCCAACAGTCTCTAGTCCAAGCACAAGTAAAACTAATCCCCCACTCCACACAATTATCTATTAAAAACATCTCTTCTCTAGCACATGAATTAAGAAAATTGGACCCAATACTATTTGCGAAAAACATCATAATGTTTTTTACACTTCCTGAAGTAGGGATCGTATTTACACAATAAGAGTCACAACATCCAAAACACTAACAAAAAATTTCAAAACAGCCAACTCAACTACTAGAACCCATTCATCTTCTGAACATCAAAACATATCAACATTAAACAGTAGTTTATGTAGGTAAATTGCCTTAAAGACGTTGACAAAGGATCCTCGCATCATATTTTAGTTAAACGTCGCGCAGGTACCAGCATCTTCAGATTTTCCTGGAGGCAACTTTGGCAGCACCCAGGCTGGTGCAGAATTAAGCCACAACGCGTCACCCGTATCCTTGTGCTTGAAGTCTGGGGCTTTTGGATTCCTCTAAAAATGTTTTTTTAAGAAATAAATTCGAAATAAGTTACTCATTTTCATACCAATTATTGAAAGGTGAGGCATATGGTGAAAATAATATATGCTGAGCAGATATTAGAACTAAAAAAGGATAAATTAAATCAGTACCTTATTGAATCTGTTATCCCACCACTTATTCAGGTTTTCTACCAAGTTCTTCCAGGATTCCTCCGCTGATGCAGGGCCTGTAAATATCAAGTCAATTCAAAATGAACCCAGAGAGCCCGAGAAAAGGAACCAACAATGTTATAGAGAAAGGAAGTCCGTATTTATAGTAATAACAAGAATATAATGATTTTTATAATCGCGCTCCTACATATCAAAAGGAAATAGTTTTTTAACAAATAAAGGTCACCTCTTGGTGGATGGAACTCCAACTCATCAAGCTTTAAGAGAGCCCATCTTGGTGCTACATTAAGCCATAAGGCTTTGCTTTTATCCTCCTTGTGCTTAAAGTCTGGATATTTTGGATTTACCTGAAAGATAAGAAAATATATTCATAAATTTCCAAGGATAAAAGTATTAAGAATATGTAAGTATGCATCCATTAGAGAGATGTTCCACAGACCTTAATCTTCCGGTAATCTAGCCAATCTTTTGGCTTTTCTAACAGCTCTTTCCAAAGGCTCTCCGTCAATCCCCCACTTTTCACCTTACAATCTGAAATACAAATATACAGTGATGAGAAGAATGTAATGGTGTTTCAATAATTGTGCACTCCACAGATCCAAAGGAAATATTTTGTTTATAGACAATTAGTGATTGCCCGACAACAATATTGAACAATTAATGAAGGTGACCTTTGGGTGGAGGGAACTGCAACTCGTCAAGTTTTAATAGAACCCAATTTGGCAGTTTATTAATCCATAAAGGTTGGCCACTGTCCTTGTGTTTAAAGTCTGGGTAAGTGGGTTTTACCTGTGAGTTTATATAACAACAAAACTATTATTGAGCATATTGAAACAATAAAATACATATTTGTTTAGAGAAATGATCACCAATCCATCGAGCTTATCTTTGCGGTGATCCACCCATTGACTTGGCCTTTCAACAAGGTCTTTCACAAGGCTATTTACAGACTCTACCTCTGAAAAAGAAATGTTTGAGTCTCGACCTCGATTTAAGAATATAATGGCAATTACAAATCTAAACTAGTGAATGGGACTCTATCTTAAGCCAAACCACAGTGTTAGAGCTTACTAAAGCTTAAACCATATGAAGTACTCAAGTTTAGAGTTGTTTACCAGTAGTGGTTGCTGATTGTGTCGATGTGGTGAAAGGGGAACATTTGGGAATCAAAAAGGGTCGAACAAATCGTCTCATCTTCAACTGAGATGACAGAGCTTCTGTGATTGCTCGAGATAGATTCATGGCGTTTGAGATTGAAGATCACCTAATTCTCTCTCTCTCAAACACTCTGAAACTCTCAATTTCAATTTCTAGCGTTTATAAGTGAGTAACAGTAACTGAAGAATGCGCGGCAAAATGGAGGTTACTGTCCGCAGGGTTTGTTTTGGAGAGAGTTTCCCTATTTTTATTCTCCTGGTCCGAGTTAAAAATATAGTCACTGTTCATGACGTTGAAACTCCAACAGACGTACTTATCTCTGGGTTCAAAATGAGCAGCACAATTGAGGCTGGACTCAAAATTACTCAGAGAGCAAAAGGGAGCTTGACAGAACATCTCCAGTGGGTTACGTTAGATTTTCCAGCCGTTCTGGAGCTCGTCTTTGAAATTGAATGGTTTCATAGCAATTTCGTAAGGGATGGTGGTTTTCAAAGGGGGAGTGACCTGTTTACCACATTTAGCTTGAATTCAGATGATCATCCACTATTGAAGTATGTTGGTGTCTTGAGCTTTTAGAGCTTCTAAAGTGCCTCACTAGTTTGGATTCGGTGCCACATAGAATTTTTGAGCTCCAACAGCACCTCACTGACTTAGATTTTCAACTCAAAAAAGCAAGGTTGAATCTTGATTTCCAAAACTCAACCTTGCTTTCTTACGTCGCAATTGGGAGCCCAGGGGCGACTAAGGTTTGGGCGCCCATTCCAGTTGTCTATTTTATTCACAAAAAATTCAGATCGAGCGCCCAACGATTTTTTTATTTTGTATTTTTTTTTTTAAATAAATTGAAACAGACGCCCAACAGTTAGGCGCATGTAAAAAAAAAATAAGTCAGATTGTTGGAAGAAATATAATATCCGTGACTTGGATTTGGCTTTTTTTCAACCAGGTCACTGAAGGACTTTAGGATATGCTCTTATGGAGAGCTTGGAGTGATAGGTGATAGAGATATTTCATGTCTTAGAGCATCTGCAACAGCTAGGTCGATTATGACGTGGCGAAGTGGCTTGAGAAATTCACCCTCTAAATATACAAATCCACCCCACAGCAGCTAGGTGGAGAAGCTGACGTGGCTTCCCCAAACCCACCTTGAGGGTGGTCTCTCCACCCTCTGGGTGAATTTTTGGTGGATTGATACCGCCGTAACCTTTAACCCAATAGAATGATGATACTTGTCAAGTTTTAAGTGGCTCCCCTGCCCCGCAGTTCAGAACTGTGCGTAGAGTGTACGCTCCAGATGGAGACACGTGGACGGTTGGGATTCAAACTTGGCTAACAGCTAGTTCTTGCCGTGCATTTCTGAACTGCGCGGCTAGTGCCTGCATGAAATTTCCAATCCTTCCCCTTTCCATACTTGGTTTTGTTTTTTGGTGATCAGAAAGCCTATAGTTTTGGGCATACTTGTTTAACAAAAACCTCAATAACTATATTTTTTGGCAAACTTGTTTGGCAAGCATGTTAACGGCTAGTTTGTTGGCCAAACTTGTTTGACAAAAAGCTCAACGGCTAGTTTTTTACCAAACTTGTTTGACAAGAAGCTCGACGGCTAGCTTTTTTACTAAACTTGTTTGACAAGAAGCTTAACGGCTAGTTTTGCTACCAAACTTGTTTGACAATGAGCTCAACGGTTAGTTTTGTTCATCTACAAAAACCATTCATCTTGTACACTTTATTCTCTTACTCTTCTTCACTCAACTCTATTATCTTAAAAAAATTTATTTTCTAAACTCTACGTTATTCTCTTGTTATCAATTTTGCCCAATCATATCTGACTTAATTTTGGAGAACCTAATCATGTCTGACTCATCACTCTTATCTTTACCATCATCGTTCGGAAGAGAATAGCTCTTTCGACGTCAAATTATGATGATGCATGAGTATAGCAAAATTCTCATGAAGATAAGATAAGCGAAAGAAAAATAGCAAGAGTCGACATCATCACGGAGAAGGGGGGGGGGGTAAAATGGGAAGGATTGACAAGCGGAAATGTCGTGATCATAAATTGGGTAAGTTTAACCTTAGTCATAATTATTTGTGTGCCAACTCAGTCTACGCTGGTATCCCATTTCGTCGTCGATTCCGTATGAGCAAATGTGTGTATCAACGTATTCATGATCATGTTATTTCTGCGAACCCTTATTTTATTAAAAGAGAAAATACCGTTAAAACGATGGGCTTATCCTCGCACCAAAATATAGCGTGCGCACTCCGCATGTTATGTTACGGTACGAGCGTAGACGCCCAAGACGAATACATTCGGATTGAGGAGTCTACGGGTAATTTGAGTTTGAAAGAATTTTGCCAAACAATTATAACACAATTCAAAGTTCAATGCATTATATCTCCCGATGAAAATGATACATTACATTTGTTAGAAGTGAATGGATCGTGAGGCTTTCTGGGATGATAGGTAGTTTAGATTGTATGCATTCGAAATGTAAGACTTGTCCTACCGAGTGGGCAGGATAATATACCGGGTATAAAAAAATCCCGACGGTGATTTTAGAAACGGTTGCATCAATATATTTGGATATGACACGCATTATTTGGGGTCAACCCAAACAAAGAAATGAGAAGAGATTTTGATACATGCATCGCATATAGCAAAGAGGGGATGGATTAGGATCCACGGTGACAACAATTTTGTACAATGAACAAAGTTTACCTTCCGGTGGATGAACCTCCAATACATCAACTTTTAGCAGCACCCACTTTTGTGCTTCATTAAGCCATAAGGCTTTGACACTATCCCTGTGAAGTCTAGATATTTTGGATTGACCTAAAAGATAAGAAAATAACTTTATAATTTTCAAGGATAATAGTAGCAAAAACACAAGTACGAATTCATTAGAGAAATGATCCACTGACCATAATCTTCCGGTAATACAGCCAATCGTTTGGTTTTTCTAAAAGCACTATCCAGAGACTCTCTTTAATGTCCATGCTTTTCACCATCCTGAAACACAAATTCCAAAGTGATGCCAAAAATGCGGCGCTATTTTGATTATAATGCATTCTACGCAATAAGGGTGATAACTTTTATAGATAATTAGGATGAGCATAGAAATGATACAAATGAAAACAATATTGTAAAATAGGCAGAGTTCACCTTTTGCTGGATGGAACTCCAACTCATCAATCTTTGTTTGAAATAATTTAAGTCTTATGAACCTGTAAGTATAGCTTTCCCTTCTTGAAGTTGTAACAGCAAGATGTTATAGAAGTAAGGTATTTCAGCAACAGTAAAACAAGTACTCCGGCAATGAACAACAGCAACTCAGATGTTAAACAACGGCAGGGACAACAGCAACTCAGTTGTAAACAGCGACGAAGGACAACCTCAACTTAGTTGTAAACAGGCAGTAGTAACTTGTTGTAACAACAGCGATAAACAACAACCTCAGGTCTGATTAAAGTAGAGGAATACAGCAGCAACAAACAGGCAGATTCCGGCTTGTGATTGCTCGAGGCAGTAACTTGTTGTAACAGCAGCGATAAACAACAACCTCAGGTCTGATTAAAGTAGAGGAATACAGCAGCAACAAACAGGCAGATTCTGGCAAACAACAGTTATCAAAACTGGTTTATAAGAACAACAGTTATTATCAGAATAGCTTTCCCTTCTTGAAGTTGTAACAGCAAGATGTTATAGAAGTAAGGTATTTCAGCAACAGTAAAACAAGTACTCCGGCAATGAACAACAGCAACTCAGATGTTAAACAACGGCAGGGACAACAGCAACTCAGTCAGGTCTGATTAAAGTAGAGGAATACAGTAGCAACAAACAGGCAGATTCTGGCAAACAACAGTTATCAAAATTGGTTTATAAGAACAACAGTTATTATCAGAACAACGTTAGCAGCAGAAAGAACTGATCACAACAACACCGGCAGTTTCAGGCAAACAAACAGGGTAAGGTAACGAGGGTCTGATCTCTTTCCAGGATACAACGAGCGTAACGTATACAGTAGGGGCTTCACCCAAGCCCAAAGGGCCCGCCCTCAAGGCCTCCAGAGCCAGAAGAGACAATTGCCCAATCCCCCAAGTCCGAGCCCGAGCCGGCCCGTCAGCCTGAGAGAGGTCCAAGTGTGTATAGAGTATAAAATCTTCTCATACACTCACACAACTATACACTTTCTCTATGTCACATGTTACACACATGTCACATGGGTACTACCTTATATGTTTAGTTCCTCTATTGTTTATAAACAATGTGGGACTAAACTTTAGGCTATAGTATAGGAGTCACATAAAATAGATGACCAAGAGGTCATGGATTCAAGGCTCAAAAGAGGTATAAGTTTTGAAAAATTCCAACAATCTTCGACGGAGCAGACTTTGGTGTTCTATCAAGCCATTAGACTTGGCCACTACCTTTGTGCTTAAAGTCTGGATGTCTGGGACTTACCTGAATGACAAGAATATTATTTTATAAATTTCATGGATAATAGTGGTTAAATATTGTTGTACGTACAACTTATTCAGAGAGTTGACCCACTGACCTTAGTCTTCCGGTTATCCAGCCATTCATTTGGCTTCTCAAAAAGGTCTTTCCAAAGGTTCTCTATAAACTCTCTGTCTTTAACTGTACCATTTGAAACACAAATTGTACAATTATGTCAAAAATGTAATGGGGTTTTGATAATCATTCATTCTACATATTGTAGGATTTTTTTTCCATGTAGGATGAGCACGTGCAAAGAAACCGAGATAAATGAAAAAAATATTAAAACTTTTCAATCTTTTGGCATCATCTTCGAACTTCCCGTGACATTTATGAGGTACTAAGACTTCTCACCAACAAACACCTTTAGTTCAATTGTTTTGCTCACAAAGTTCGCAATCTACAAATATTAGCCATAAAGATCTTAATCAAAATAGAATCTGACACATGAAAAGCTAATACCATTATCAGGCAAACTCTAAAAGCTTATCAAAGAACACAACTCTTAAATTGGTGATTACTTGTCTCCAAGAAAATGTATTTCAATGTTTTAGTGCATCTAAACATGCAATTCATAACTTTGTTGCTATATAACTCGATAAAATCAACAAACCCAGACTTTAAGCACAAGTAGACTGACGATCCTTCCAATGGTCCAAGTACAAGTAAAACCAACTCCACACAATTATCTATTAACAACATCTCTTCTCTAGCACATGAATTAAGAAAATTGGACCCAATACTATTTGCAAAAAACATCATAATGCTTACACTTCCTGAAGTAGGGATCGTATTTACACAATAAGAGTCACAACATCCAAAATGCTAACAAAAAATTTCAAAACAGCTAGAATCCATTCGTCTTCTGAACATCAAAACATATCAGCATTAAACAGTAGTTTATGTAGATAAGTTGCCTTAAAGAAGTTGACAAAGGATCCTCGCATCATATTTTAGTTAAACGTCGTGCGGGTACCAGCATCTTCATCTTCAGATTTTCCTGGAGGCAACTTTGGCAGCACCCAGGCTGGTGCAGAATTAAGCCACAACGCGTCACCCGTATCTTTGTGCTTGAAGTCTGGGGATTTTGGATTCCTCTAAAAATGTTTTTTTAAGAAAATAATTCGAAATAAGTTACTCATTTTCATACCAATTATTGAAAGGTGAGGCATATGGTGAAAATAATATATACTGACAGCAGATATTAGAACTAAAAAAGGATAAATTAAATCAGTACCTTATTGAATCTGTTATCCCACCACTTATTCAGGTTTTCTACCAAGTTCTTCCAGGATTCCTCCGCTGATGTAGGGCCTGTAAATATCAAGTCAATTCAAAATGAACCCAGAGAGCCCGAGAAAAGGAACCAACAATGTTATAGAGAAAGGAAGTTCATATTTTAAGAATTTAAATTGGTGTAAGAAGCCAAACTATCTAGCCGCTAGAAGAGGCGCATGTCATCAAGCTCACCTTTTTAAATGCATTGAAGAAAGGATGGAAAATATATAGATGAAGGTACACAACATTAAAAATACAACAAAAACATTTCTTATGTCAGAGTCAAGTCAATAACCAATCGGATAGTTCCCGATTTTTACTTTCAAATAGCCATTTTTTCAAAGCCTTTTAGATAATCGCTTATCCCACATATCAAAAGGAGATACTTTTTTTACAGATAAAGGTCACCTTTTGGTGGATGGAACTCCAATTCATCAAGCTTTAAGAGAGCCCAACTTGGTGCTACATTAAGCCATAAGGCTTTGTCTTTATCCTCCTTGTGCTTAAAGTCTGGATATTTTGGATTTGCCTGAAAGATAAGAAAATAGAGTTATAAATTTCCAAGGATAAAAGTATTAAGAACATTTATGTTACACTGACCTTAATCTTCCGGTTATCCAACCATTCGTTTGGCTTCTCTAAAAGTTCTTTCCAAAGGCTCTCTACAAACTCCGCAGCTTTCACCCTACTACTATCTGAAACACAAATTTACAGCAATAACAAGAATGTAATGATTTTGATAATCACTTATCCCACATATCAAAAGGAGATTTTTTATTTATTTTTATAGATAAAAGTCACCTTTTGGCGGATGGAACTCCAACTCATCAAGCTTTAAGAGAGCCCAACTTGGTGCTACATTAAGCCATAAGGCTTTGTCTTTATCCTCCTTGTGCTTAAAGTCTGGATATTTTGGATTTACCTGAAAGATAAGAAAATAGAGTTATAAATTTCCAAGGATAAAAGTATTAAGAACATTTATGTTACACTGACCTTAATCTTACGGTTATCCAACCATTCGTTTGGCTTCTCTAAAAGCTCTTTCCAAAGGCTCTCTACAAACTCCGCAGCTTTCACACTACTATCTGAAACACAAATTTACAGCAATAACAAGAATGTAATGATTTTGATAATCACTTATCCCACATATCAAAAGGAGATTTTTTATTTATTTTTACAGATAAAGGTCACCTTTTGGTGGATGGAACTCCAACTCATCAAGCTTTAGGAGAGCCCAACTTGGTGCTACATTAAGCCATAAGGCTTTGTCTTTATCCTCCTTGTGCTTAAAGTCTGGATATTTTGGATTTACCTGAAAGATAAGAAAATAGAGTTATAAATTTCCAAGGATAAAAGTATTAAGAACATTTATGTTACACTGACCTTAATCTTCCGGTTATCCAACCATTCGTTTGGCTTCTCTAAAAGCTCTTTCCAAAGGCTCTCTACAAACTCCGCAGCTTTCACCCTACTATCTGAAACACAAATTTACAGCCATAACAAGAATGTAATGATTTTGATAATCGCCCATCCCACATATCAAAAGGACATCTTTTTTTTTTACAGATAAAGGTCACCTTTACAGTAATAAAAATGTTTGGGACTTTAAAATCTTATGTCTCTGAGGCGTAACAATCGCCTCTTAATCAATCAACACGCCGAGCATCCAACAAAAGATGCTTTATGTTGTGACTACAAAAATGACAAATTGAAAAGGGGAAACCCTAAAAGATCAAGTCTAGAGTTGTTTACCAGTAGTGGTTGCTGATTGTGTCGCTGTGGTGAAAGGGGAACATTTGGGAATCACAAAGGGTCGAACAAATCGTCTCGTCTTCAACTGAGATGACAAAGCTTCTGTAATTGCTCGAGATAGATTCATGGCGTTTGAGATTGAAGATCACCTAATTCTCTCTCTCAAACACTCTGAAACTCTCAATTTCAATTTCTAGGGTTTACACATGAAAGAAGCGCGGCAAAAGGGCGGTCCCTATTTGAGGGTTTATTTTGGAGGGAAAGTTTACCTTATTTTTATAGTTCCCCTTTTGCGCGTTTCCTCCTGCCCGTGCAACATTAATAATTAAGAAAAATGGTGACATTTTGATAGAAATTTTTTGCAAGTTTTAGAAATTTATTAGGCAAACAGTTTTAAGGAACAAAGCAGTTATGACAAAGAACACCCCAATTATTAATCCTTGCTGGCAAATTATCAATCTCAACAAACTTGCACTCTTTCTTCCTCCATGAGGAGCATTTGAATTGAGCCCCTCACACACTAAAATCACCCATGGCTTCAGCAACATCAATATATTCTCCTTCCACAACCATACTTCACGTACTCACTCCTCCACAAACTCCACATGCCACAATTCACCTCAACCAGGGTTGGCTCTGGCTGGCTATAGGCGCAAGAGGCGTTCGCCAAGGGCCCCTGATTTTTAATGTAAATTTGGGGCCTCCAAATGGTTAAGTAGTAGGTAAAAAATAGGCCCTAAAATGACATAAAGTGAAGTTGTCTTGTTGGTTCTAACCAAATAATTTCATTAGAAGGTCAAAGGTTTCAAGTCGTCCTCACCTTGTTTTACAATTTTTTTTTCATTTTTTTACAAGAATATATTATTACCATTTTTTTTTCCCTAGGGGGGGGGGGCAAAATCATTGCTCAGTCCATCTAATTACCCATCCTTAAGGAAAGACATATTCTAAAAGTTCGAGAAACTTCTTCTAGAAGAGCGATTTGCGGTGTTCTCTAATACCCAATTCCTTAAAGAATGCAGTTTAATCAGTTGCCTCAAAATTAGAGGTACCCGGCTTGTAGGGCGGTGCAATCGAGATGGGGATTTTTAGAAACCAATAAAGTAGAATTGGTCGTAGCCATGGCAAGGTATTGAACTATAGAGGAGAGAGAGAGAGAGACTTCGCAAAGACGAATTTACAGTAATAACAAGAATGTAATAATTTTGATAATCACTCATCCTACATATCAAAAGAACACTTTTTATTATCAGATAAACGCTACCTTTAGGTGGATGGAACTGCAACTCATCAAGTTTTAATAGAACCGAATTTGGCACTTCATCAATCCATAAAGGTGAACCACTATCCGTGTGTTCAAAGTCTGGATACATTGGATTTAGCTGAGAGTAATAGAATAACAAAAATATAACTTGCACGTATATAGTGAAGTAGTACAAACATTAAAATAGACATTTTTCTAGAGTAATGTTTACCATTCCATTGAGCTTATTTTTGCGGTGATCCACCCACAGAGTTGGACTCTCAACAAGATCTTTCACAAGGCTCTCTACAAACCCTAAATCTGAAAAATAAAAGTTTTCAACAAAAATGTTTGGGACTTCAAAATCTTATGTCTCTGAGGCGTAACAATCGCCTCTTAATCAATCAACACGCCGAGCATCCAACAAAAGATGCTTTATGTTGTGACTACAAAAATGACAAATTGAAAAGGGGAAACCCTAAAAGATCAAGTCTAGAGTTGTTTACCAGTAGTGGTTGCTGATTGTGTCGCTGTGGTGAAAGGGGAACATTTGAGAATCACAAAGGGTCGAACAAATCGTCTCGTCTTCAACTGAGATGACAGAGCTTCTGTAATTGCTCGAGATAGATTCATGGCGTTTGAGATTGAAGATCACCTAATTCTCTCTCTCAAACACTCTGAAACTCTCAATTTCAATTTCTAGGGTTTATAAGTGAGTAACAGTAACTGAAGAATGCGCGGCAAAATGGAGATTATTGTCCGCAGGGTTTGTTTTGGAGAGAGTTTCGCCTATTTTTATTCTCCTGGTCCGAGTTAAAAATATAGTCACCTGTTAATGATGTTGAAACTCCAACAGACGTACTTATGGCTCAAAATGAGCAGCACAATTGAGGCTGGACTCAAAATTACTCAAGAGCAAAGGGAGCTTGACAGAACATCTCTAGTAGGTTATGTTAGATTTTCCAGCCGTTCTGGAGCTCATCTAAGAGTTGAGCTCGTCTTTGAAATTGAATGGTTTCATAGCAATTTCGTTAGGGAGGGTTGTTTTCAAAGGGGGAGTGACCGGTTTACCACATTTAGCTTGAATTCAAATGATCATCCACTGTTGAAGTATGTTGGTGTTTTGAGCTTTTAGAGCTCCTAAAGTGCCTCACTAATTTGGATTCTAAGGTGCCACATAGGATTTTTGAGCTCAAACCGCACCTCACTGACTTAGATTTTCAACTCAAAAAAGCAAGGTTGAATCTTGATTTCCAAAACTCAACCTTGCTTTCTTACCTCACAATTGGGCGCCCCAAAATGTTGGGTGCTTGCTTGTTTTATAAACGGGCGACTAAGTTTTGGACGCCCATTCCAATTCTCTTTTTTTTTAACAAAAAATTTAGATCGAGAGCCCAACGATTTTTTTTTTCAAAAAGAAAATAAAATGAAACGGACACCCAACAGTTAGGCGCATGTTAAAAAAAAAAAAAAAAAAGTCAGGTACTGTTGGAAGAAATATAATATCCGTGACTTGGATTTGGTTTCTTTTCAACCAAGTCACTGAAGGACTTTAGGAGATGCTCTTATAGAGAGCTTGGAGTGATAGGTGATAGAGATGTTTCAAGTCTTAGAGCACCTGCAGCAGCTAGGTCGATTATGACGTGGCAAGGTGGATTGAGAAATCCACCCTCTAAACACACAAATTCACCCCACAAACAACTAGGTGGAGGAGCTTGGCTTCCCAAACCTACCTTGAGTTTTACAACTATAGTATATTTGGCTTTGGTCGTCATCTCGGTACATGAGTTTTAGGATAATGTGTAGTGCATTAGAGGATGACATATACTTTTTTAATTGCTTACATAATATTACGGAGACATTGTGTGCCTACATAATCAAAAAACGGGGGAAAAATGATATTTACTTTTGTAACGAGTAGTGATTTAGTTTTCATCGTGGGAGATGGATAGGTTTAATTGTAATTTGATTCGGCCATGATCATTGATCTTACGGGTAGTGCCGAGGCGTGTCGACATAGTCATGGGTAGCGCCTAAGGCGCGTCGACATTGTTATAGTGGCGACCCAGAGGTAGTACTAGTTAATTTTTATAAATAAAAAAGGTGAGGCTTATGCTTCACATCTCTCGCAGCCTCACTAAGCACTCACCGCCTCAGTGCTTTTAAACCTTGATTGTAACATAGATAAATTTTAGCAATAACAACAGACCTTAGTAATTGCAGCAGTCAGCATAATTTGGACTAAATAATATATATATATATATATATATATATGGACTGAACGAACTTTTATTTTAGATAGAAATTTTGGATTGAGGGAATAAAGATACATAATTTGGAATAAAATAATTTTTAAAGAAGATTGAGGGGATCTAAAAGTAGAAAAATTGGACAAAGAGAACCTAAAGAAAATGCTTGCAAAGAAATAGTAATGATGACATCATTGCAATATAACCTATCATATTTTTGGCAAGTTAGAATGAAACGGACATGAGAAGCATATCTTTTAAGTACCTCATGGCCAGGTGGAAGGAGACCATTATAGATGTACAAAATAGGTATATGTGCGCAAATACCTATTAACATCTGAGCAAACGTACAGAAGGTAACTTTGATATGTATTCAGGATAAATAAATCATACAGATATCATTTGAACACAGCTAGATGCATGACACTAGGATATAAAAGATTTTAAACTAAAGAGGGCATTATTATGAGTTCACCTATAGAGCCGTGAGAACATACTCAGGAGCAATGGTTCATTTTTCTTCTTGATTACATACTTCGTTGGACCCTAAAGAAATAAGGCTGATAAACTCAACAAAACAAATGATACAGAGTAGAGTTTTTTCATAAACGGTGAAGTACAAATCAAATAATAGTATAAAACATCGATACATCGAATAATGCCACATCATTATAGGTTTTCATCCAAGTTACTGAATAAATAATATCGAAGATAAGAAAGGTAAAACTTGCAATTGAAATTACTTAAATTGTAGCAACATTTCAAAATTAAATGCAGACAAAAGTTAACTGCTCAATGTTATCATCGAAAACCATATTAAATGAGGTGTATTCCAGTGTTGGAAAGGCCGGTGGATATCTCCTATAAGTGCCTCATGGTGTTGTCACTTTAGGAAACACAAATGCACACTTGAAAATGCACGATTAATTCTATAGATTAATTAGGGTCCCTTATGCTTGAAATAAGTAAAAAATTATAGAAGAAATGTATAACATGCTTATATCATGGATGACAAACTTCTCTTTTTCTTACAAATGTCTATTTTCATACGATGTCCAAGATTAGGTAATGCTATATTTAATTATGCCGTAAACAATTACATAGATCTTGAAAGAATGATGCCCGAGAAACAAAAGTCACATAAAACGATCCTGGCAACAACAGGACAAGCCACAAAATAAAAATTTGACCGCACTGCAGATACCGGAGGAGACAGGAAATGAACTAAATCTGATGGAAATCGCCCTCGAAAGGGTAGTGACCTTCTAAAGCCATGCCTTTCAAGATAAACTGCTAAACTGGCTGATATCTACCCCACATTTTAGAAGGAAAAGTTCTTCATAAATGCCCAACCCCTCCAATCCATCGAGGTTAACCCATACTGCAAAATACCACAAAGTCTGACATTATGATAGAAAATGATGTTATGCTCTACAGAGACTCGTGGAGTACATACATAAAGATGGAAGATTGTACGAATACATCGTCGATCCGGAGAGTTCCAAAAATGGGAGTTATAAACTTGATAATGAAGTCGTTCAGATTAAAGGAGGAAGATAGGAGAAATACCTATACCATCTTTTCTCAGCCACTTCATCAAGACACACAAGGTCAACAGTTCAGTCAGATTCAAAAGACGTCATCTCATTCAATGCTATGACCTATCCATGGTGGAAAACGAAGCCTAGTAGCTTCCAGAATCCAGTAATAGGAAAATGAGGATCCCTTTCCAAGATTATCATGTCAACCATGTCAAGTTCCCTTATCATGACACACTTGTTATCATGTTAAAAATGTGGGATATTGTCATGCAAAGGATGATGGTAGATACCGAGAGTGGTATTTGTAATGGCATAATTTTGTAAACTCGAAGTGGCCTGGAATTAGCTCTTACACCAATGTACCTGTAATAAAATCTAATTAAAAACAATAAATAACACAAGTGTTTAGCATGGAAAACCTATGAATAGGTTAAAAACTATGACCTTGGGTTGAGGGTTTTTGTAATAGTGGCATTTATAACTTAAGGCTGATATTTTATTACAAGTGATATCTGGACTTAGAAATGCTTGATCTTGTGAATAAGAAGTTTGAATTTTTTGAGAATCTAGAAAATATAGTCTTCCTGGTAATTTCTCCTATAATCTTTTGGGGGTCTTTGTCTCTTCTAGAACTTTTTCTTTATATAAGCTTTTTCCACAGTTCTTCATCGTACTGGAGCACGTTATCCGAACAATGTGGTTAGTGGCGATTGATTGAGTAACTGTTGAGTTCGAGAGATACAGGTGGCTTTAACTTGTTTAGGTTTTTCAGTTTATGCTCGACCCACGTTCCTTCTCAGTTCGTGGAGTATGTGGCAATGTTGACTGGTAAAGTCATGTGGAGAATGTGTTAGTCTGACATAGAGGTAGTTCAAACTGGAGAAAGATCAATTTAGGTAAGATTGAGGGGTAGGCCCCTACAATTTCCCCCTTCCAACCGAAGTCACAAGTAGCTTGGGCTGAGAAAGAATTTTTGGGATATGGGTTAGAAATTTGAATGAGGAAGGAAGTAATAATGGTGTTTGACTACATAAAGAATGCGCGTGTCAAAGGGGAAGTATGTACATTTATTGTTGATGGGAATATTGATGTATGTGACGGTTATGGTTTGAAGAGTCTCGCCGTATTGAATGATGACGCTTGGGAAAATGTACCTGCACAATAAATGTAGGGTTATATAAATAGTACTTGTACCGAGGTTGGTGGCCAAGTACGCTTGTTCTTATACAAAATCTTATACAAGTGTTAAAGATGGTGAAGACTCGTAGGATACTTTTTGAAGAGAGAATCACATCAAAAATGCAGAGGTTAAAGTTGAAGTTTTTCGGAGATCAGTCCTTGGAGAATCCGACTCCTGTTCTTGTTCCTCAGGCGTATCAAGGAATGTCAAAAAATGAAGCGGCTGAAGCCGAAGAGGATTTTTAATATAGATGGAGGTTTCACCACGTTGTCTTGACAGGCAAGCAATATTGGGTTTGTCTCTGTATTCTTGCGGAATACAATGTTGGGGAGACAGATGCAGGGATTGGCATAACTGCGGTACAGTTGCACTGATGTCTTGCATCGCAACGGATTCTAAGATCGGGCCCTTTTCATCTTTACCAACTCTGAAGGGTTGGTGGTTATAGGGGAAGCGGTGATGGTAGTGGAGGAGGTAGACGAAGAATGGAAGTATGTTTATGCATTTCCATTACTATTTTGTGCTAAGAAGACCTCCAGTTTGTAGGGTTGGTTCAAGCACGGAGTCTCCTGTTCTCATAGATTCTATTTGAAGTTCGTCTAGACTTTGGCCAAACTCATGGGAGGGAGGATATTCGTTATTTTCAATGTCCTCTTTGCATCAGGGTGAAAAATTACTGAAACAGGGTGAACTGAAGGATTTGAAGCTTCGGAGTACCTGAAATACTTGTTAGCTGTAAAAGAACTGAAAAACTTGTTATCTATAAAGTACCTAAAACATAGTATTGGATCGAATGGCATCTGCAAAGTACCTGTTGTCGAGTACTTGAAAGACTTGTTATCTGTAGAAGCACTTGTAATATGTTTCGAAATGAATAAAATTTGTTATCTAAATTCGTGCTGATATAAAAATAGAATAACTCTAGAAATTGAGCTGTATGAAGAGTTTAGAATAATGTATGAAATGAAATGTATGAGGGCAAAAGGTAAAATACTTGTAATAATAGAACTGGCATACATTTATCTTTGATTATATGGGTTAAGGGGTGAATATTATTCGATTTGTGAACTGAAAATGTGGGAGATAAAAAAAAATTGTAGGAGTTTTAGAATGAAGAATCGATCTTGAAAGATCATTTTAGAAAATTAAATCTGGAAAGAATAAGTTCGATCAGTAATAGTATGGAATGATGGAGTTCGATAGGAAGAGATACGTTCAAATAATTTCTCTCAAGATAAGGGGCGTTTGTTACGAGATAAATGGAAAATAACATGATTTGCGTGAAATTGATAGTACAAAATGAATAAATAAGCGAGAATGATTTTTGAATTTGGGGAAAAAGATAAAAATGATGCGGACTCGAGCCCAGAGAATCTGTTATGCCACTGAAGGATGATTGACTATAAAAATCGTTAAAGTGCGTGAGAGAATTTTTGGACTACTGGATTATGATGTTGAGTTGCCAGTGAAAGAATGTTAGCTCGAAGGTTTAGATTCGATGGGCATGGAACTTGAGTATGCACATTTTTTATATGAAGGGTTTATTCGTGAACTGGTGATGGATCCTGCAGATCGAGAAGAAGTGGGGGAACTGATTACTGAAGAAGAGATCAATTTTGAGGATGCGAGGATTGTTACAGGTTTATTGATTGGATGTGGCTTCCCAGGTCATGAAGGCTGTTTTAGATGTAATTATATGTGAGGTAAACAGAGTTGATGTAAAAATAAGGGTAATATAATATAATTGCTTGTGTTTGAATAATTTGAAAGGAATTGTTGCTGAATAAATCCTCTATTTTTGTGATGGCTGTTTACGACTGTTGTGAAATCTGAATTTGAAAATATTTGAAACTTTGTTATGTGAGCTTTATAAGAGTAGAAGAAGAAGGGCGAATAGAAAAAGCAGGGAGTTTTTGATTTTGTCCCATGTACAAAAGTTGTGAAAACCCGATTGCATGTAATAGTGAGTCATTATGAATGTGTTGAGGTCAAAAGGTAATTTGGAAAAGAGATATAAAAATATAATAAAATTTAAGGGAAACGATAATGATTGATTTTTTTTTTTTTTTGCGCAAATAGGTTATTTTTTTATTTATGTAGAGAAGAAACAAAACAAGAAGGGGCTTAAAGCCTGACCTCCAAAAATTGCAAATGCATCAGTGTCTAATCGTAACAACCCCTAATTTCTCAAGAAAATAAGAGGCTCTTATATGTCTAGGTAGCGTGGTAGCAGACCATAAGAAGATGTTCTGTTGTGCACTTCCCAATTTGAAGAGACCATCAGCGGACCCATTTCCTTCTATGTATGTATGTACCATTGTGATTTGTAGTTCCTGGCTGAGTTGGAGGACCATCTTCTAGATGGCTTGAAAACTTGCCAGGGCATAGGCTTGTCTGTTTGAACTAGTTAACTATGACCGCGACATCCATCTCTACCACAAGTGGAAACCAGTCATTTTCTTTGCAAAGACGGAGGCCATGCAGGAACCCATATAGTTTAGCTGCCATGTTTGTGCCGTATCCTAATGACACACTGTAACCGAGTTTCATCCTTCCTTGTGAGTTGCAAATGATACCTTCAGCCCTAGAAGACCATTTTGCAGAGAGGATCCATCGGTGTTCAGTTTAAACCACCCTGGCGATGGTGCTTGCCATTTAACCCATGTGCTTGCTTTATGTTTGATTCAAAGCTTGTGTACTCGGAGTACTTGGAGAGACAATGTATCTCCGAAGTTGCAGGCATAAGTTATTGAAGTTTTGATCATAAGTTCTTGGAGCCATGTGCAAGTTTTGTTGACAATTGATTGTGCGTTCATGGGTACGTCATCGAAACGATGTTTGCATCTTGCATTCCATATTTCCCAGCTTATTATGGCCGAAAGAACCCCCTTAATAATGCCCATTTGTAAACTCTTGTTTGCTGCTAATAACTAGACCCCTTGTCTTGCCCAAAATAATTCAGCTTGAACGTTGCGTACGCCACATGCTAGCGCAAAAAAACTGCCAAACTTGTTGTGCTATTTCTCCGTTTACAAGTAAATGGTTCAATGTTTCAATGTTACCCGAGCAACAACAGCCGCATCTGGATGCAAATGGTAACCGGTATTGAATAAAGCGTCTACCATGATGATATTTTTCCATATTTTCCAGCTGAAATCCTCAATTTTTGTGGGAAGAATTTTAAACCAAATCCAGTCCATCCGGTGTAGTACTTCTGCAGTCCCTCTCCAAAACTGTCACGCTGATTTCACAGTAAAACTACCACTTTCAGAAGGTCCCCATAGCGGCTTGTCGTGGCCTTCATTGATAAAAAATCTTGTTGGCGAGTGTGGTCTTCCAATGCGCAGGCAGTTCTTATTGTAGTCGGTGCCAGTTCCAGTTCATTCCGTTCACGATAATATCTTTTACCATGATAGTTTGTGTACAGTTGATGTTTAGTAGATCAGCAAGGTTACCCTCCCCTGTCCAATCGTCTAACCAGAAGTTGCAATTACTTGTTCCTAAACTCCAAACTGTATTGGCTTAATTGTTGTTATCAAGTTATGAATACTTTTCCACATAGAAGAGGTGTTTGATCGAAGCCGAGAGAAGTCGTCTTGTATGAGGTATTTGCTTTTCATAAAGCGAGTCCATAGAGTATCGGTATATAGCTCATTCCAACATTTTTTGAGTTGGAAACTATGTTTGATGTCGTCTAGTTTTCGGATGCCGAGTCCGCCTTCTGCTTTTGGTTGACATATGTCATCCCATGATACCCAGTGTCCTTTGTTTTTACCCTCAAACTGTCCCCAGAAGAAATTTGAGAACATGCTTTCCAGTTTTCGAAGAACCAATTTCGGGACGTTAATGCATGCGAGAAGGTGTATAGGCATGGAACTCAAAACGTGGTTAATCAGAATGAGTTTGCCCCCTTGAGATAGGAGCTTACCGTGCCATCCTTCAATTCGTTATTGTATTTTTGTGAGGAGTGTCTCAAAATGAGAATGTCGAATATTGCCATAGCTGATAGGCGCCCCCAAATATATCATTGGAAATAGCTTGTGCTGAAAACCACTCTTAGTTTGTATGAGTTGCTTCCGGGCTACTGTTGTATTATGATGCACATAGATGCCACTTTTCGCATTATTGACCAATTGCCCAGAGAATGTTTCATATCTTTTCATAAACTTCAGCAACCCTCGGAGAGAGGATTGACTTCCATTAAGAAATACATGAAAGTCATCCGCGTACAGCAGATGTGTGATCGGCAAACAACCCCTAGATGATTGAAAGTATCCAATTTGCCCGTCTTTGAAACATCTCGTTAACCCCTTAGAGAGTGCTTCTTCTGCAATGATAAATAGTAAAGGTAAGAGGGGGCCTCATTGCCGTAAGCCTCTAGTCGACTTGAAAAAACCTTTGAATACTCCCTGTAATACCACCGAAAACCATGTGGTCTCAAAACATTGTGAAAAGAGGTTTAGGCAAGTACCGTTAAAGCCAAATTTACCAAGAACCATCCTGAGAAATCTCCAGTCCAGCCGGTCATACGCCTCGGTCATGTCCAGCTTTATCATAACGTTATTACCTCGGGTTTTTCTATGTAAGTCCCCCACCATTTCTTGGGCGAGGGTGATAGTATCGCTGATGTCCTTGCCTTGTATATATGCTCCCTGATTACCTGAGATTATCTTGTACAACAGTGAGCTCAATCGAGTAGCAATAATTTTAGAGAAAATCTTATAAACCACTGAACATAAACTGATTGTCCGAAAGTCGCCCAATGTTGTAGGCGTCTCAACTTTTGGGATAAGGGTCAGGAAGGTGGAGGTATAGAATCTGAAAAATTGAAAAATTCTTTAGCTGCTCCATGTAAGTCGTCTTTGATGATATCCCAACATGTAGTGTAAAAACTAGTAGAGAAACTGTCGCATCCGGGAGTACTGTCAATAGGTATACTGAAAGCACTAGCTTTTAACTCTTCCATAGTTGGTGTGGCCGTAATACCGTTGCTCTGGTCTTCTGTAATAATAGTTTGGATGCAGTTGAGTAGTTCTTGGTCGGTTTGAGTTGGGGATACAGTGAACACTTCCTTGTAGTATACAATAGCTGCTTCGTGGATCATCCCAGTGTCTTGCGTGTGGGTACCTTCGGGCATTGTAAAATTCGAAAGAAATTTTTTTTTACGGTTGATCTGAGTGACTGTGTGAAAGAATTGGGTATTTGCATCCCCAGCCTGAATTCATTTCACTCTGGACTGTTCTCCCCAAAAGATATCTTCTTTATGTAACATATCAGCGTGTTTTCTCTGCACATTGCTAAGTTTGGCGCTATCCTGTTCGTCCCATCCACATTGTAATCGGAAGTCCAGCTCTGTATTTTTTTCTTCAAGCTGTTTGATGTTTTGGGTGACATTTTCGAAAATTATTGCATTCCATTCCCGCAATGATGTCTAAAACCATGGCTACTTACACGAGGAGGGGATTTGTTTTGAATCAAGTGAGGCTTCATAGTCCATATTCAAGCAAGGTTCAACTGTTAGAGTAGCGAAAAAATTGATCAATTAATACAAAAATTAACCAAATAATTTAATATAAATTTCCCCCAGATGAACTAAAGTTAGCTCGACTACAAGATAGGTATCCCATCTTGGATGTAGCATGACTACTATTGTAGCAAAACGATGTTGCTTGATCAACATCACACACATAAATATCAAAAATAACATATTATAAAATTTTCCATCAAGAAAAAATCATAAACAAGAGGTCCCAACCCATAATAAGGCTCTTATACTATGTTAATCAAAATCATGCAAACTTGATGCTGCAAAAGAATCAAACCTTTACAATCAGACGCGTGCCAACACAAATATTTTTCATGCCTAGATATTTGAATTCGTAACCAGATCTTCCTCTTGCACATAAAGCTCTCTAGGCAATTTCTCAATGAACTCAAATTTAGCGTTAATGAACTTGCCCAAAACTACCCGTCCAATATACTTCATCTACTTCACTTTAAATATGCAAATGGTTACAAACACCATGACCAACAACCACAACATGGGGTATGACGCAAGAAGTAAAAAATGCCTAAGAATATTATCACCATCAACACATAACCAACTTGAAGAAAGAAAAAGATATTTTGATCTCAAAAAGGTGCCTTTAATATAGCACACCAAGGCTCCATGGAGCTACCTTCCAGAGACCACTTGCTAACACTAAGAAATAACCTGCCTGAAAGATAATAGCACAATTATGGCCCCAAGGGGGTTTGAACTCTTGGAAATCTCCCTTGGAGGAGGTATACAACACCGCCAAGCCAAGTGCTTAATGGCATTGAATTACATTCATTCTTGAACTAGCGGTACATGCTTGTCGATTATCTGGGATTACTAATACTCTCAAATTAACCGATAAAAAAGTAGTGCTGAAGTGCAACTTTATATATATTTTTTATGGTAAATTTGTTTTCCTAGAGCGTTTCCCATATAATTTTTTTGCTTTGACTAAATTTAACTCAGACCCAACGCTGTTACTTTATTACTATTAACATGAAATAATACGTTTGGCATAAAAAGTTAAAGAAGCTTCTCCATTCACTCTAGAAGGTTCTCTAAACTTCTTCAACCATGTTCTTTTTAACTCCTCTATCTCAATTACAATGAAGTACAAAGTTAACAAGTAAGTTAACACAAACTAAAGCAATCGGCCATGTGTAGATGGTAAACATGTAAAACTATGAGTATATATATATATATATATATATAGAAGTCTTTATTGAAAACATCTTCAAGACTCCATAACAAGATAATATCAATCAAACCGCCATCATCATCATGCGGTTTTGCCTTTTTGCTTGAAGAATCCATTTTGATTATCCTTTACACACAAATTTAAAATTAAGACCGCTATTACCTCTATTTTTACAAATTGTTAAGAGGGTTAAAGAGGGATACCAAATTTTAATCTCAATTTCTAATAGGTACAATGATGCCAAATGAAGCTCTCCATTAGAAGGATCCTAGAGTTTACTTTGAGCTCAAAAATTATCATTACTTTGAATCAATCTCAATCCCAAACAAACATCGATTAAAGCTCAAAAACTATCTGATAGAAATTGACTATTTTACTTTAAATTAGAGGAAATTCTTTAAATTGGAGGAAATTTCATAATATTTTGTGAAATAGATCTAAAGAAACCCATTAATGGATGTATGCAAAAAATGGTGTACCAAAACATACTAAGAAACCAATTTTACTTACTTTTGAGCTTGTTGTGATTACTGCAAGATGGGCAGAACCGTAATCATTCAGGAACCATAATCAACAGATTTGTATTCCTCTCAGTATATCTCAGAATAATCATAATGGGTTTCATGGATCTCGGTCAGTTGTTGAATGAATTAAAAGTTTGGGACTTGTGTAATTCTTCTTTTAAAGTTTATAGAGATGAAAAAGATGGACACTCAGAGGAGAGAAGAGAGGGATTGAGATCGTAAAGAGATGTGTGGTAGAATTGGGTTATTTCAGCAATTAATAGGCTGGATTTTGAATTAGCAATCGTATCAAAGGGAGAAAACGAGAAATGACAATGTTTAAAGTCAAAATTGAATTGCTTTCTCGACTACTACAGGAGGAGTTGATTTTTTTTTAAGTAGAAAATAAGAGGGGGAAAGTAAAAAAACGATGGTGGTTCTAAAGTAATGACTGTTAATGGAAGTCATATTGTTACAACAGAGCAGCCGAGTCGTAAATCTACCTCCTAAAGTGTCATTATTTACAGTTTTTGGCCTAGTAAATTTTTATTGTTGTGGAGACTCCTGTTTTGATCTATGCAAAGTTACCAACTCCAACAACAGGAAAAAAAAACTTGAGGGAAATGAGAATTCCAAATAACCATAGACAACAAAGATATTTGCCACGAATAAACTCTGTGTCAAAGTTACTATGGCACACATCTGTAGCAAAGTTATAAATAGACTGTGACAATTTTGTTAATTTGGTGTAGTGTGTAATAGATTCCCCCTAAAATTCATTAAAACTCCACCAAAAATATTACAAAAAAAAATGGAATTGCCCGGACTAAAACATCCTCGCTAATAATTATTATTTTCCCTTATCTACTGTGCAAAATATTGACTTAAAATCCTGCCATTAATAATAATTTTGTAAATAAAAATTTGATTGTGTTATGCACAATTAAAATTGACTTAGTTGTTTTAGATTTTATGTTATAAATGTTTTCGAGCCATAGAAATCAATACCAATGTTCTTTTAATGGAGTATCGTGTATTCTTCGCTAAAATAATTTTCAAACGGATTTTAGTTTAAAAAATCGTAGTTTTAGCAATTTTATTGAATTTTATGGTTTTGAGAAAGATTTACATTAACCAATGGATTAACTTTTGGGAGGTATATTTTTGGGTTCTCTTTGGGAGAAAGATATTATTTAAGAGAGAAAAATCTTTGGGTACATTGTAAAAAGATGTGGTCCCTATCCTTGCTTATAAAGCTCTCCAAACCCCTTGTGGCACCCCAAGGATCCTCCTTACTATATTACTGCTCGACTCTTTTTAAAGCTCCGGTCTTGGTCCAAAAAAAAGACCGGATTCTAGAAATTCTAGGTTCTTTGAGCTAGCAGTTACTAATAGCTCAGCAAAAAGCTAGAAATACCACTGGACGCCCACCTGGAGTTATGTCTCCACCAACTACGTCCAACGCTTTCCCTAAAAAAGAGATACATGCTTATCCGCGGAGTTTTTTTTTTGCCGTCATCGTAGATACGTTTAGATCGAATGGCTTTCAAAAACACACTCCCTTCCATACATCAGAACACATTTAAAGAAGATTAAAAAAAACTCATTCTGAAATTTCATGTTGATAACACCTGGATGTTGAATTTGAACCATAAAAATCATGCTTCTTTTTTTAATAAATCCGATGTATGATTAGTAAATGGGAGCCTATAAGCAGCCAACCACACATACATATTGTTGTTCTCTTAGTAAATGACCTCTGAAAGATCAATCTATCACTTAATATGTAGATTAAAGCATCTCCTAAAGTACCTCACTCACTTGGTTTTTGAGATGTCACGTAGGATTTTCGTCCTCCAACAGTATCTTACTCACTTGGTTTTTCTCCTCAAAAAACAAGGTAGGTTGAGCTTTGCTTCCCAAGGTGCAACTTTGCCTTTTTATGTCCCGCTCGAGCGCCCAAGTGTTGGGCGTATGTTTGTTTTCTAATCGGGCGCCCAATTGTTTTTATTCAAAAAAATTAAATTGGGCGCTCACCCAATTGTTTAAAAAAAAAATAAAAAAATCAAATCGGGCGCCTAACAATTAAGAGCCTAATGATTTTTTTTTACGGACACCCAACATTTAAGCGCCTGTTAAAAAACCAACCAAGGTCCTACAATTGAATAAAATTGGACCTCATTCAATTGGATTTTAGTTTTTTTCGCCCAACTCAATGAGGTACTTTATGAGATGCTTTTAGTGAGTATATGATGTTTGGGGTGTAACTCAAGAGATCATTTAGGGATCAAACCTTTGGTTATTTTTTGAAAATCTCATGATTATACAAAATCAATAAGTATACCGGCTAATTTACATTTTATAATACAATTCCAAGTTCCAATGCAGCACTGCACTTGTGTATTTAGGATAAAATGACAATGCATTTGCCTAAAAGCCATTCAATCTTATATCCAATTGTAATTGCAAACATCTCCAAATAGTCATCTTCACAACAACAAGAAAAACCATGCTGGACGTTTCATGCATGTGTATCCGCCTTTTCAAGGCTAAGTTCAACTGTACTGTACAACTTCCATGCCAGAAGAATGACAAGATGTATAATCATGCTCATTTTCTACTCCATACACCTTAGTGTTTTTTCAGTAACTCCAATTTATCTATTGCCCACTTTGGTGCAGTATTCAGCCATAACCCTTCGCCATTAACCACGTGTCTAAAATCTGGGAACTTTGAACTTCTCTGTCAGTGGCAGGAAGAAGAAAAATTAGTGCCCAAAACACTGAGAGAAGTATATGTTTAGGGATAGATGATCACCAATCCAGTGAGCTTATCCTCCCGGTGATCCTTCCACTGACTTGGTTTCTCAAAATATTCTGTCCAAACGTCCTCTTAAGTGACGGAGACCACATACAAATAAAAACATGTTAAGTGAGAAATGGACTAGAAATAGAAATTAATTTAGAACCGGCATATAAATATCACCTTTTGGTAGACAAATTTCTAACTGATCGAGATTTACCAAAACCCACTTTGGTGCTGTATCAAGCCATAAGCCTCGACCAGTATCCTTGTGCTTAAAATCTGGATATCTCAGAGGTACCTGCATGATAGAAAAGTAGAACTACAGCAAGCAACGACAGGAGTAATTAGAGCATTCAAAAACTGTCAGATTGTATAGAGAGATGATCACCCCCTTCCCCTTGAGCTTATTCATCCGCTGATCCCGCCAATGGTTTGGGTTCTTAAAGAAGTCTTTCCAATGAGTTTCCAAAGACTCCATAGTTTTCACCGTAGTATCTAACAAAGACATACCACTCCAATGTTAGTAAAGTGAAAAAATGAAATGGTGATTTGAGTCTAGCTTCAAAGAAACAGGGCAAAAGTGAAAATGGAGCAGGGAGTAGGGACCAGTGAATTACAAGAACAATCAATAAACAAATATCACCTTTTGGAGGATGAAACTCCAACTCGTCAAGTTCGAACAGAACCCACTTTTGTGCTGTATTAAGCCATAAGGACTTGCCATTATCCTCATGCGTAAAATCTGGATATCTTGGACCTAACTGAATGATAGAACTACGTATTAATCAATTGCTCTGGATAGTAGTTAAAACCTTTAGATATTTTATTCAGAGAGATGATTACCATTCCATTGAGTTTACCCATACGATGATCCAACCACCGGTTTGAGTTCTCCACAAGGTCTTCCCAGAGGCTCTCTAACTCCACATCTTTCACCATAGTATCTGAAAGAAAGACAACTTTAAAGTTAACCAAATGTAACAAAGGGAAGATGTCAAAGTTAGTGGCTTCGTAAATGCCAGAGGTTTTATTTTTTCACAAGGAAGCCCTGTGCTAGCCAGTACGAAGGATCGAGGTTGGTTCAGGGAAAACCGCCAGGATCACAATGTACTTGCCTCAAGTTTTAGCCCTTAGTTACACTCATAAAATCCACGCGTTCATATTTTAAACTAAAAAAAAAAATTACAAACATTTTGTGAAAGAAACTCAAGTTCACCATGGGCAAGGGACCACATACCCCAGTTGACATTCTCTAGCGCAAGCAGACATCCATTTCTGACTAACTAGCATCACACTTCTAGATTTGGGGTACTAGATTTACGATTTCACACTAAGACTTTGACAACAACAAAAACAGGTAAGCTAGTCGTTCGAATAATCAAGTAAGAACTTTGACATGTTTAGCCAATGGACCCACTTAGGCAGTTAAAATCAAAAGCCTTGTGCATGTCAAAATCCCATGGTATAGCCCGATTTCACGTCAAAAGGATTACCTATTCAGTACGCACAATTCTCTTGTGATCCACCCACTCACTTGGTCTCAAAAAGGTTTTGCCAGAGAGCAATACACAAACTTCCCATCCTAGACCATATTATTAGAGAGAGAGAGAGTACTACAACACCATTTAGATTTAGAATGTAATAGTGATCTGATAATCATTAAATCTAATTTAAGAGGAGATATTTCTAAAAATAAAAAAATTAGGCACAACATGCAAAGAAACATGATATATAAGAGTAAGGGAACAAAGAGGGGAATGGGGATCTATTAGGGACCTACCAATAACAAGAACTTTCCATTGAGTAATGCTGACCTTTTGGTGGACGGAACTCGAATTCATTTACTTTTAACAGATCGCACTTTGGTGAGTTGTCAAGCCATAAGCCTTGGCCACTATCCGCGTGTTTGAACTCTGGATATTTTTGACTTACCTGAATGATAAGACAACAACTTCAAATCTTACATGGTTAGCAGTAGTAGAAACACTTAAATTTCATTTCTTTAGAGAGAAGCTCACCGTTCCATTGAGCTTATTCTTCCGGTAATCAAACCAATGGTTTGGGTTCTCCATAAGATCTTTCCAAGAACTTTCCACACACTCCCGGTCTTTCATAATATTATCTGAAAGATGACTACTCTAAAGTAAGCAATGAGAAGATTGTAAGGTGATTTGATATGATGCAGTCTGTCTCCTAGAGGAGGCATTTCTAAGAAATAATTAAGAGTGCAAAATAGCACACTATAGAAAAGAAAAAGAAAAAGAAAAGCAAAGAGAAGATGGATATATCATATATGATCAAAATGATTTGCTAATAAGCTCACCTTTCGAAAAATGGAACTCCAACTCTTCAATTTTCAATCGAACCCATTTTGGTGCAACATTAAGCCACAAGGGATGTTCATTATCCTTGTGATGAAAATCTGGATACCTAGAACTTACCTGAATGCCAGAAAATCCCACTTTTAGATGACATGGATACAAGGTAGTTCAAACATTGAAATGCCATTTGCTTAGAAAATTGGTTACCAATCCATTGAGCTTCATCTTCCGGCAATCCAGCCACTGGCTAGGATTTGCGACAAGGTCTCTCCAATAACTCTCTATAAAGTCCCCACTTTTCACCATGTTATCTGATGAAGAAAGATCCTCTAGTTAATGTACCATGTGAAACTATAATACAGAACATTTTTCAAAAATCCTACAGCTTATAGTTCTCGGAAGATACGTCTGCAAAATCTACTAACCTCCACAAAAAATCCTCAGTTTGAAAACTTCGAGAATTTCCAAGTGATGGATAATCAGTTTATATTTATATTTCTTAAGTTAAATTTAGTTTTATTGAATACCTCTCTGACGTAAACTCAAGTCGCGAAAGCAGAAACTTGAAGATTACGAAAACCTAATTGAAATTAGGGTTTTCTCTACTAAATTCAAAACTCAATAAAAACTAAATTAGGGCTAAACCTAAAGCTTTATTCAATCACGACTAAGAAATAAAATTACACCACCATTTCCTTATATAAGCATCAATCATGATCCTCCTACCATAGCAAGTTCCCTACATCTCCCAATTAGAATCTAATTAGACATTAAAATACAAGCAACTCCAATAATTAAGCCCGTAATCTAATAAGCTAAAATAGAAAGACCGTCAACGAGTGGACGACGTGCACTAGGCTATTCACATCAAATTCCTCAGTCTTTGGAAGATTTCGACCACGAAATCAAAAAGGCGGTGCTCCAGAAGACTCGCGCACAAATGTGGTGTGTATCCCATCCTCATCTTCGTCCTTGCCCTGTACAACTCGTTGAGCAGTCGCTATAACACTCTCACGCATACAATCTATGACTAACCCAACCTTCTTCGCAAACGCTGGATAATCACGTTTGTGGTGCCCGGTGTCCCACATCCATAACAGTTACCTAAAACATAAGTACGTGGCGCAGTGACCGTCGGAATAGCAGGGGATGTGGTTGTCTGTGCTGGAACTGGAGGACGGGACTGTGTAATTTGGAACTCGCTCGCCTACTTTGTTAAGTGTACGATCTCCGATAAACAATAAACAGGCTGCAAAGCTATCATCTCCTGAAGCGTCTTTGTCAGACCATTCTTGTATATGCTGACTCGCTGCTGCTCTGTCTCGCAAAGACGGGCACGAGACTCAAGGAGATAGAACTGGTTTGTGTAATCATCAATGGTAGAGAGCCCCATCTTTAGAGATTTAAGTTTCCCGAAAACTATCTCACCGTTCTTTTATATCACATCTCATCTTTGACCACTTGGTAACCATCGGATAACCCTGAGACATGCGAGAGTGTTGAACGTTGTTCCACCACGTGAGGGCCTATCCAAAAAGTCGATACTCAACTATCGCTACCTGTTTTGGATCTCCATAGCATTTATAGGTGAAAATCTTATCAACTTTGTCCAACCAGTCAATAAATGCATCTGCGTCTGACTTACCATCAAACTCGAGGATCTTCAGGTGAAGATCGTATGTCTGCTCTGTGAGTGCTCGAGCCAATGCCTCAATATCAGTACATCGTCCCTGTCTTTGCGGCCGTCGCTCAAACCCTCTCTCTGTATAGTACTCGTCATCCTGGTACTGAGTCACATAAGGGTGCCTCGGAGGTCGTGGAGGAGAGCCCACTGATCTGTATTGTTCCTGACGATCACACCATGGGGTGCCAACCAGGGGGTTAAAACCACGGCCCCGGCCTCGCCCGCTAAACTGCTGATGTCGTTCCCAAGGTGGAATATTCTGTCCTTCACCCTGGTGAGCGCTAAACATGTCCTCTTCAACATTCCCATTGTGTATCCCTCACCTGTACCATGCCCAATACTAGTGCCGGGAAGTTTTTGTGATCCTGCAAAGCATGGTCTATATGTCGGGAACATACCTGTCGGTTGTTGTTGCGGGAGTGGAACCTGTAGGCTCAAAACGTTAACCGGTGTTGTAGTGGCTATTTGCTGGCCATTGGCGATAAAGGGTTGGTCAGGAGGCAGTGGGGCAGTGTCGCGATGTACGATGTCAGAATGGGATATTGATTCGGTGGGTTGCTAAGCCGGTGAACAATTTTGGTTCTGTATATTGATTGACGCGGCTTGCTTGCCATGGACAGTGGTTGGGATGAGTGGAGGGAGAGACGAAGAGAAAGGTTGGTTTGAGTTACTTAATGTTTGTGGGGTCGTTAGTGGTGTTGGTAGTGAAGGATAGAAAAAAGAATGGAGTGGATAGAGAGAACTGTGTAGAGTAGAAGAAAGAGGTTGGAATGAGTTGGGTTCTCCTAATATGATGGTTGAATCAAAGTAAGGTGGCGTTTGTTTTTTGGGCTGACTCCACTCAGTCGTCTGACTCTGAGTGGAGTCAGTGATTTGGTCACTTAGAAGCGTTTGTTTTTCTCTCACTCAGTGGCTAAGTGGAGTCAGAGTCAGTGATTTGGGTCACTCAGAGTCAGCCCCAATAAGCCAGTTTACTGCTGAATCTGACTTGAGTGAATTTTTTATGCTCAAATTACCCTTAGAATAACAGAAAAATGACGAAAACCAAATTAATTTCTTCTCTTCACACTCTTCTTCTCCACAGCTCCTCCCCAGACGAAAACCTTCCAATCTCTCAACTGCTCTCCTCAATCCCAATAAGCTCAAAGAAGCTCAAATATCTCGTTGATTTGAAGGTAAATCGTTCTCATTTAACAAATTTATCACCATTTTTACGAATGATTCGACCTAAACTAGTTTGATTACGACTGTGATTTCGATTTTGTGGGATTTTTTTTTAGGGTTTTTGTGGAGATGGAGCTGTGGGGAAGACTTGTATGCTAATCTGCTACACTAGCAACAAATTTCCCACTGTAAGTCCTCTTCTTATCTCACACAATCCCATCTAGGTTTTGCATATTTTAAGCTCCCATTAACTTTTTCTACATTTCTTTGTTCTTTTGCTTCTGGGTTTTGCAGATTTTGCATTTTTATTAGCTTTTCATGGGTTTTGATTTCTGGGGTTTGAGAATATTATGTGTTTGTGGTGTTTTTATCCCTTTTGAGCTTTGGGGTTTTGTGATTTTTGGTTTTAAGTGTTAATTGATACTGGTGTTGTTGACTGCATTTGTTAGGATTATATACCCACTGTGTTCGACAATTTCTGAGTTCTGAATTGTAAGTGTTTGTAGGTCAGTGGATACCTGAGCTTCAGCACTTTGCCCTTGGAGTCCCAATCGTGCTTGCTGGCACTAAATTAGGTAAGATAGGAAGTGTGTGTTTACTTCATGCCTTAATGCTTCTTCGTTTCGTTATGAGCTTTTTATTTTAACTGTGTTTTTTTGGGGTTAACTGTGTTTGTGTTATGCTATCCTCTTTCAAAATATGTTGTTACCCTTTATCAAACCTGATAATAACCGATCATATTACTAGTATCCCCTTCCTTATCCTTATGAAGAACTACTTCTTGTAGACCTTGTAGCACTTCCCAATTTTCTATTTGGTCTGTGGTTATAGTCTGCATATTTGCCTTAGCTCTAGCTACTAATTCTGAAGCTGATATTATAATATCCTGGATTGACTCGTTATAATGTTTTTGCACTAATCTTAATTAAGTACTAGAGCCTGAATATTTGGCAGCTAGATGTTCCAATCCTTTGAACACAATAAGAGGAGAATCTTCTTCCTCCTTAGGATCTTCCCCTCCTGCATGCTCCTTATCATTATACCAATGGGTACATGTTACTTAATCAAAGAGTCAACATGTGTAATTTCTTCATTGTTATTCTGCCTCTACTACTTGAATGCTTAGAGGCCTGTTTACAAAATCAACTACTTGGATGCTTAAGAAGAGGCCTGTTTACAGAATCTTTTGTGTCCATCTGTTTACAGAAGCTTGTATATAATCTGTCCATAACTGTTATGTCCATCTGTAGGTTATGTCCAGAACTGTTATGTTGTTATGTACAAGCTTGTACAAAAGCTTGTATAGAATCTATTGTGCCTGTCCAGAACTGTTATGCCGTTATGTCCATCTATAAAGTACAAGCTTGTACAGAAGCCTGTATAGCTTTATGTTGTTATGATGTTATGTCTAGAACTGTTATGCTGTTATGCTGTTATGCCTGTCCAGAACTATTATTAGATTATGTCCATCTGTTTACAGAAGCTTGTATAGTTGTGTCCATCTGCAGAACTGATATGTTGTTATGCCTGCTTATACAGTCAAGCATTCGTCACATATCATGCATATACTGTTTTGAGGAAACATAAGATATACAGGATAGTATAACGATACAACTTAGGTTGCGTCTATAACCTTCAAAGGACATCAGCTGATATTTCTGCTATATCTTTGTTATAGTGTACCTCTTTTTAAGATTTAATCTATTCATAAAAGAATAATTCAAGTTTATCTGTAACTGGGTATAGTAGTGAAGGGAGTATAAGTTGTCTGAGATGTCCTGTTGTAATTTTTTTCTTGCCCACTTTTCAGGTAAGGTTCAAGAAGCGTCCCTTTTGTTCATCAAGATACAGGAAGAAGGATTAAAGCCTGGGAAGGTATGCACATGAAATTACAGGATGTCTTATGCTATGATAAAGTAGATAACTTTGGTAAACTTATGTTATTATTTTGTGCATCCCTAGAGATGGGAGAATGAGTGTAACTCGCGCTTGATTGGCGAGAGTGCCATTTGGGTATAGATAACAGTACCACGTTGCTATCTCAAGGATGATGCACCACATCTGTGATTTCCGTCTTATGAGGGGTTACATGATTTTTCATTGTTCATTGGAGTGTTTAAGAAATAGGTTTACTCTCTCTTCCAATGGCGTTTAATTGTTCCCATTCAACTCGACGAGTTCGATTAGTTATTTCTCGGTTGGCCGTAAGGCCCATAACCAAGACAAGAAAATTTAAAGAAATTGTGAAGGTTGTACAATAAGTTTCTCTTTTGTCACGGGAATGAAACGCTACCAGGGTACAGTATAGGTTGGGTAACAAAGGCTGATAGAAGTATTTATAACTACGAGCATTTCTCATTTAAGTATGTAGGACTTTATATGGTTTATTTTGTCCTTACGTATTATTGCCTAATGTTTAAGCTCTTAATGAGAGTACGATTTTACACTTTTTTAGTCTATAACTTAGGCTGATAGAAATATTTATAACTTTTAAAAAGCCTACTTCTACGAGCATCTTTCATTGAAATATGGAGGACTTAATACAATTTAGGTTAGCCTTGTGTGTTATCGCCTAATGTTTAAGCTCTTAATGTTTTCGGTATCCTGAAAAGATGAAAAAGAATTAACCCATTTTCTGATTTAGTGCAACAGTTGTGGGCTGCACATGTTTTCTTTTTCTTGTTTTTAACCATGGTATAACTGACATGCCATATCAGCAAAAGTGGATTTGATTTCCAATTAGTCCCATGTTTCTTTGAGCATCATATGTTTGACAAAACTATGATTTTGTTATTCGGCCATTGCCCTTAATAATTTCATTGTGCTAGACCATCTAATGATATTCCCCTTTTGCACCTCCAAATAATTGAAGTACTTGCAATCTCTGTTCCCCTTAACCTGGGACAATGCAGGTAAGCTACAATATAATGCTGAATATATATGCAACCGTGGGACTTGTCGATGAAGCGGAGAAACTTTTTGAGGCCATAATTATGACAATGGGAGCATGCAACCGTAAAAATGGGAGACTCCAATACTGTGAATGGTATAGCAAGTTTGTGTCTCGCAGACTGAACCATTGCCTTAAAATGATATCTATTGTGCAGAAAGGGAAGTTTGGGGTTACACCCAACATCTTGGTCTACTTTTAAATTACCCACAGTTCTGTTGGAAACAAGGAATACACTCCTAAACTCTTGGGTCTTCTGCAACTTGGAGTTGTTAGCCAGAGATCGTGGTGCGGTTGACGGAGACTTCTACTATACTGAATATTGACGTCAAGTTGTCAAGAGGAACACAATCAAGATTCTACAATTGACTGCAGCACATCCTAGGGCGGATATTGAAGAACCAAGACATTTCACACTGTGAACCGAAATCGTTTGACATAAAAGGTGCTTATGATTTACCTATAAAATCAACATATTATTGTACATAACTTTTAATGAATATGTATCGAGGTCCCAAGTTGATTATTGATGACTGACAATTACATAAATGAAAGTAAATCATAGATATTTTTTCGTGAATCTTTTGTGTCTGATTTATAGATCAGATCCTAACTGTATATTTTATATTGTTCAAGGCAGGCATTCCCTCTCCAAAAATCAAGTATCCTTAAATGCAATTGAAATACCAAAGACGTCTTTTTGGATTACAGGATGAAAAGAAGACCCTTTAGAAACTTTTACCTTAAGCTACCGTCTAAGTAAAGGCCGGTAAAATGACGTTTCCGGATTTTCCAATGCAAGTTATGTGTGTATTACCCCGCCTGGAGCTTTGATTTGATGCATTTACCATGACTAAAATTGAACCTACATATGTCATACATCGTGCATTACTGTATATTGTATATAGTAGGGAAATTTTATGCACTTACAAATTATTCACTACAACTCCAATGCGAGAAGGGAAATTTTATGCTCTTATTGTCATACATTTTGCTATATATACAGGTTCTTTCCTATGGGTTATGTATATGTGGTGTTGAGGTTGTGCTAACGAAAGGGTTTTTATGTATTTATGTTTGCTATATATACAGGTTCTTTCCTATGTGTTTGTTATGTATATGTAGTGTTGATGTTGCGCTGAAGAAAGGGTGGTGGTGGTGGTGGTGGTTCCTTATAAACTGATAAGGGTATTTTGGTATTTTGTCTATTTTAACACTCATTCAGATTCAGACTCAGACAAAAAACAAACACTCCATTGCATCCACTCAGCTAGTGAACGCTTCTAAGTGGACTCAGACTCAGACACTCACTCAGACTCAGACTCAGATTCAGACTCAGAAGCAAAAAAACAAACGGCTCCTAAGAGGGGTTGAGCACGGCCCACTGAGCTTCCGGGATCTGGGCTGGGTTTCCCAGTGGTTAGGTGAGCCTACCCAAGTCTGCAGGCCTGGATCCCAATAGTTTGAGCGGGTCTGGGCTTGCACGGCACGTGACCACGCCATGTACTGTGCATTGGTCGTTCGTTGAGCACTGCTGGGCTGGGTTGTTGAAGTTTGAGCAATGATTTATGGATGGATAACTTGTTGCGATTGCTACTGGGCCAGGCTTGAGTAAGGCACATGATGGCCATGTGCACCATTTGTTTCCAGCGGGTACATAGCACGTGAGGCAGTTGTCTCTCTCCCACGATTTCTTTGTTCATCGCCCATAAATGTTGTTGATGGTGGCATTGTTCCAGCCACAATTCCGGCCCCCCAGTGACCGATGAAAACGTTCCTCGAGCACCGTTAGGCACTCCATTGATGGGATTTTGCTCAGAATCAAGGTTGAGCGCTGCAAGCAGGTTCATATCCTCCGGGATCGCATCATACTTCGGGAGGCTCCTCTCCTCCTTGGTATCCATTTGGTTAATCTACGGTAATATCGTCGTTGGCCCTAGCGAGGCTGGTTGAAGAGGGGGTGCGTTGAAAGCACCGGCGGTGAACGCGTCGAAAAACCGATCAAACTTTTCAAACCTCGCGTCAATCGCGTCAAATCGTCTTGCCATGCTTTTGAATTGTTGATCTGCCGTTGGTTTCTTTAAGGTTCCAGCCATTCCAAATTGAAATTTTAACTACTCCAAGAAAAAGAAAACGGCTCTGATGCCAATTTGACGTAAACTCAAGTCGTAGAAGCAGAAACTTGAAGATTACAAAAACCTAATTTAAATTAGGGTTTTTTCTATTAAATTCAAAACTTAATAAAAACTAAATTAGGGCTAAACCTGAAGCTTTATTCAATCGCAACTAAAAAATAAAGTTACACCACTCTTTCCTTATATAGGCATCAACCTTAATCCTCCTACCATAGCAAGTCCCCTACCTCTCCAAATTAGAATCTAATTAGACATAAAAAAAAAACTCCAATAGTTAAACCCATAATCTAATAAGCTAAAATAGAAAGACTGACAACGAGTGGACGACGTGCACTACGAGCTGTTCACATCACTCTCAGTAGATTATTAATTAATTTAATATTTATATTCAATAGTTAAACTCATAATCTAATAATCTAAAATAGAAAGACTGTCAACGAGTGGACGACGTGCACAAGGAGCTGTTCACATCACTCTTAGTAGATCATTAATTAATTCAATATTTAGATCTCTGTATATTTAATCCCACCTTTTGGCAAGCATCTCATTTTACCCAACTCTTTAATTCACCGTCATTATGGGATCCTAACTTGCCTCTCCTAATGGAAGCCACAAATGCCTCTCCCAAAGGGATCCACAAATAAATAGATGGATACAGATTAAGCATACAAGTTTGCTGCATAACCAAAGAAAAATCTCATCAGCCTATTTAATGATTCACACCCATAATCGTGTTCATCTGCATATTAACATAAAATTTTTAACAAGCATACATGGTATCTCAAGAATGTCACAGCTCAAATCTGTGAAAAGAAAAGAAAAGAAAAGATGAAGACATCTTTTGAACAAACTAAATGTTGGAAATGGTCTCTCTTTGTCTTGCCCTGAAACCTCCGAAACCCCCTAAACTCCCTTGTTCGTAACACTCTTGTACCCATCCTACTAAGAACCTCTCTGACCAAGATAATTGTATCTCTCTGGCTAAGGCATTATCGTCGGATACCTAGATCCGTTAACCAAAATCGAGTAATTAATGAGGTGTATGTTTTATTCAAATGCTCCAAAAATGCACGTCTTTCATCCTTTAATATAATTAAGCCCAACCCTATTCGCCCCTGACCTGTTCGCGCACGAAGCCTAGCTTAAATCCACTAGCTCTGAAGTACATAGCCCTGTGCAGCCCATCCTAATCAGCTCCATCCTGAATCACCTGAATGAGGCCCCCTGATCCAAGACCTGATCCAAGAGGATCTGGGTCATTTTTTACTTTTTTTAAAGTCTATTCGAACAGATATAATAAACCCCCTGTCTGAGTCATTTGTTCAAATACACTTTTAGTTTGTTCGAATACACTCAGTTTTTATTCGAACAAAGTATGGTTCTGTTTGAACAGAGGCGTGATTTAGCTTAGTTTTAGGTCGTGAAAAGGGCATTTTTATCCGTTTTGTAACTAGAAACTTGTAACCTCCATTAAAGGGCAAGGCTAGACAAAGAGAAAGGATCCAAGTTTTTGTACGAGAGACTTAGGGTTTTAGAGGAATTCAATTGAAATCAAGATATTGAGCAATTGAAGCTCTAAAAGGGAAATTCTCCCGCCAATTATTTGTTATTCATGTTTATTTCTTCAAATTAGGTTAATCTCAATTCGCTTGAGGATTGCCCCCATCCCAGCTTATGGGTCTCATCCTGGTCAGTGTTCTCATAATCATCCTGACACACTAATTAAGCTCATTGTGCTCAAAGTAGCTTGAACCAAGATATTTCACATAAAGATATTAACCCATCCCCTACTCAACCAGTTGGGCAAAAATAAGTTGTAACCTAAAACCTTGTTTTACACCATGTAATCCACAAAACCCTAGATGATCATAAGCTTTCTTCATGCCAAACTGCCATGCAAGGCCAAACAATTACATGAATAGATGTCAATACTATTTTTCTTGATATATAACTCCCCTTGTTCTTTAAAATGAACTTGGAGAAAGGTATGTACAAGTTGACCGTTAAACTGGTAGGCCAAAAGCCCTTAATGTCCACATTGTTCTCGACTTTAGCAATGAGGAAAGGGAGTATTTTTGGATGAGTAGTTCTAAAACTAATCCTCTGAAAAGTCATCCACTGCTCTCATGGCATCCCCTAGTGTAACATTCTTAACTGATTACAACGTCTGACCCGAGCTTAGATAAGGCCATAGAACGCATCCGGCCTACCCCAAACTTGGAGAATGCCATAGAGTACGCATCGCGGCATCCGGCCTAGGAATCTGCAGGCATTATCTCAACCCATTCGTTATCCAATCTCTATCTAGCAGTATCAAGTATAAGTGTATAACTTTCCCCTTTTTTCACTTCCAGCGAGCTGTCTCCATATTTACCACATCTAAAATTCTAGAATACAATCCTTCCTCCTTTCCCAACAGAAATGTCCTTCCGTTTTAGACGACAAACATCATAGATCAGGATACTTGATAAACGGTGGAGGTACAAGCAAAGAAAGAGAGATCAACATACTAACTGCTAGATAGAGTGTGGCAGAATCACAAAAAAGCAGCCAAACTTAGAATGAGAAATCCTTTGTTACATAACCCTTTGACGTACAGAATAATGTCCTGTAACACATACTTGTTTTTGATGATGGCATCTTCTTGTTAACCCAAGTGCTAACATATAAAATAAATCTCCACGTGATTAAACATCTGAAGGAGGTTTAGTTTGGGCCATGCCTTAAACATATCAGCCAGTCAAGCCTCAAGAGGCATGGTTTAAATAACCAAATTTCAATAAATTGTAAAACTGAAGCTAAGTGGTCCATTTACCATGTAACAAAAGGTGATAGTACATTAACCATGACTAGAACCAATTAGAGAAATCAAATTCCCAGAGAAGGGAGTCTAAGGCTCTAATAAATGAATAAGTAGTAGAACAAGGAGGGCTCAAGTAAAAGGATGGGTATAGACAACTCAAAGAGAAGCGAGTCTAACTATTATCCTCAAGTCTATGTTTAATAGAAAGATAAGAGTAAAAATAAGAAAGCCAAAAAAGTAACCAACGAATTAACTCCGAATTACTATCCTTGTCCTCAAAGTCTGGATATGTTGATTTTACCTGTGAGTTCTAGAAAGAAAAATGAATGAATTGCATGTACCAAAGCAGTAAAGAAAAATGAAATACGTTAGAGAAGTGATCACCAAGCCATTGAGCTTATCTTTCTGGGTGATTCTCTCACCGGTTTAGCTTCTCAAATAGGACTTTGCTGCCCCAACTAAATCTCCAAAGTAACCCTCTAGAGCTAGGAATTCATCAATAACTAGTTGAGCAATATTCAGCTTTATATTTTTGCTTGTTTTGATAAATATATTTTATTTATCATATTAAGCCTCACCCCGCCCAGAGACGTCCACTTATAACTACGATACTAATATCTAAATAAATAAAAGCATACCTTCTGGTGGATGAAACTCCAACCCATCAAGTTTTGACAAAACATCCTTCGGCACATTTGAGAGCCATAAAGGGTTGCCACTGTCCTTGTGCGTAAAATCTGGAAACGTTGGTTTTACCTGCGAGTTATACAACACCAAAACTAAAAATGCACGCATAAAAGCAATAAAAACATTGAATTGCAAACTTGTTTAGAGAAATAATCACCAATCCATTGCGTTTATTGTTTCGGTGATCCACCCACTGCTTTGGACTCTCCACAAGGTCTTTTACAATGCTCTCTAAAGACCCCTCATCATCTATCATTATATCATCTGAAAAAATTGTGATTCATGTTAAGAACATAATGTCGCCCTAAAAATACCTAAAAAATTGCATATATTCAAATAGTTTTGCCTCGAATAATCGCAAAATACTCAATGCTACATAAATTGATAAAGATCGATTATAGAGTTGTTTACCTGCGGTCCATGGTTGAGCCCCCTCGCCCAATGTAGTGAAAGGAGAACATCTGGGAACTCCAAAGGGGCGAACAAATCGTCTCGTCTTCAACTGAGAAGACAGAGTTTGTGCGATTTCTCGAGATAGATTCATGGCGTTTGAGATTGAAGATCACCTAATTTTCTTTGAATTTCTAGGGTTTAAGCGGGGAAATTGGTTGTATCTGTTACAGTCTCTGAGGGTTTTATTTTGGAGGGAAGAGTTCTTTGTATTTTATTTTTTTTGTATGAGAGGACATCATCAGAGAGGCGAATGAAACGGCGTTTTTCAACTCAAAGAAAGAAATACAAGTAATCGAAAGTGCCAAATGATTTGTGGTCTTTCAAAAGGAGGTTTTTCAATTTTATTTTCAGATCTCTGTCATGCATTATTCATTGATAGCAAAAGCCTGGCAGAGAGAAACTGAAACAACATCAAGCTTTTTTAATATTCATCACAATGCCGAACAAAATTTCAACTAATATTATATGAAACAACAGTTTGTAACTGCTCCTTTTAGAGATTAAATATTTTCTGCTAAAACTACAAGAGTTACAAACTTATGAATAAAATGTATTTCTAGGATAGGAGTAGTCGTTACAAGAACTTAGAAGATGAAACTACAACACTTTTTATGTACATCAGGTGTCTTGAGTAGAAAGAGTCCAGACCTCCAGGCAACAATGAAGAACCCAGCCTTTGGCTTCAGCTTTTCTCTTCATGAGAAACTATTCTTATGGAGATTGAGGAAAAGAACACCTCCAGTAATCCACACTCACAAAAAAAACACCAAACCATGCTGAATAGTTATACATATGACTAAATTTGCAACATTAAACGAACTGCACAATATCCAATTCTTTACCTAAGAGGCGCATCTAATGAAGCCTACCTTTTAATCCAACCATTTTACTATCCTTCTGTTCTTGACATTCCAGTTTCTGAAGTGCCCACTTCAGTACATTATCAAGCCAAAATCCTACTCTACTGTCTTTCGAACTTACCTGTGAGTGGTAGAAAAACAAAATTATAGATTTGAATGAATGGCAGACAAAACTTTAAGAAAACTTCATGGAAGTGTTCTTCGAGTGTGATTCAAATGGTGTTTAGGCAGACATCTTCACTGGTATCCTATATCACTACCTCGGAGCCCCTTAATCACTTTTCAGCATATGTAGTGAGATACAGTGGGATTTTGCAAGCAAATGAGATAAGATAGTGAAAAATGACACAAGGATCTGTGGGGTAGTGATACTAAAAACTAGTCCAAGCACATTTGCGCCACTAAAAATGATCTATACAGAATCCAAATGACTACCTGGTAAAACAGTTATATCTAATCAAGCTCACCTTGTAATCCTAAGTTCTTGTTTAGTGCCCATTTTGGTACAGTATTTAGCCATAATCCTTCACCACTAACCATGTGCGTAAAATCTGGGCACTTTGAACTTCTCTGTGAGTGATAGGAAAATAAATTAGTATCCAAAACACTGCGAAAACTTTATGGTTAGGGAGAGATGATCACCAATCCAGTAAGCTTATCGTTCCGGTGATCCTGCCACTGACTCGGTTTGGTAAACAAGTCTGTCCAAGAGCTCTCCAAAGACTCCCCAGTTTTTGTCATAGTATCTAACAGAAGGATTCTATTTTAATAACAGCAAGATCAAAAATGTAATGGTGTCCAAGAAGAGATATTCTAATAATTATTAGGAGCACGTGGTAACTAAGTATTATAAACAAGACAAACAGAAGAAAGACAGGACAGGTTGGGTAAATGGCACAACAAGATTGTTCAAATTATGGATCTGACCTTCCAACTCTTCAAGTTTTGAAAGGACCCACTTTGGAGATGTATCAAGCCATAAGCCTATCTCACTATCCTTGTGCATAAAGTCTGGACTTCTTAGACTTACCTGAATAAATAAAAAATAACGCTATAATTTCCACGGATAAAAGTAGTGGAAACATTTGAACTAGAATTTTTTTTAGAGATGATACAATGACCTTATTCTTCCGGTTATCCTGCCACTGATTTGGCTTTAGAACAAGGTCTTTCCAAAGGATCTCTTTAAACTCCTTGTCTCTCACCAAATTATCTGTAAGATAGATTCTACACTGATTTCAATGATTGCAAGGTAATAATGACAGTGTGAAATTGAAATATAGATGGTAAGCTAGTGTAAATAATTCAATGGTAAGTTAAAAATCGTTCATCCAAGATGGAGAAGATACTTCAATAGATAATTAAGAGGAGCGCGTACAAAGACAGCAAGAAATATGAAACATAAAGGCGGAAAGAACAATATTGTACAATTAATGAAATTCACCTTTTGGTGGCTGAAACTCCAACTCATTAGGATTTATCAGAAACAGCCACTTCGGTGCTCTATTAAGCCACAAGCCTTCCCCACTATCCTTGTGCATGAAGTCTGGATAGTCTGGATGAGACTGAACATCATAAAAATAAACTTTATTTTCATGGATAGCATTATTGAATATACAACTTGCTTAGAGAGATGATCAATTAACCTTAATCTTCCGGTTATCCATCCACTGTGTTGGCTTCTCAACAAGGTTTTTCCAAAGGCTCTCCAAGAATTCCCTGCTTCTTGCTGTTACACCTGAAATATAAACTCTACACTAAGTTTAGTGACACGAAGAATGTAATAAGTGATAGAGAAATACACAATTTATGACCACCAAACAACAATTAATAAAAATTGACCTTTCCTTCGACGGAATTCTAACTCCTCAAGGTTTAACATATCCACCCACTTTGGTGCAACGTTAAGCCATAAGCCTTTCCAACTATCCTTGTGCATAAAGTCTGGACCTTTTGGATGTATCTAAACGATAAGAGAACAACATTATTTGGATAAATCTGAATGTTCAGAAAATAAAACTATAAATTTCCTAAATACTTTTAAGTACAGAAAACATTCACGTAATAATTGTTGAGAGACATGATCCATTTACCTTATTATTCCTGTTATCCCACCACTGGTTTGGATTCTCAACAAGGTCTTTCCAAAGGGTATCTTCAACCTCCCTCCTTTTCATCCTACGGCTACCATCTGAAATATAAATACTCCACCAATTTCGGTGATGTCAAGTTATATAATAAAGGTAATTAGAAAAACATACATCCATACTGGAAATCACAGGAGATAGATGGTTAGGATAAGCGCAAAATGGCAAATGCCTAGTCTTTCGATTATTCTGCCAAATTAAAACAATGCGCGGGTTCTTCATTTGTATCATTTTATATCGGTCCTTTGCCAGGAGCAGACCTAGTATTAATTAACAGTTATTGTTGCGATTTCAAATGCTACACTTGCAATTAACATCATTAATCAACTATTTAGGCAAATGACAACTCTATAAGATCAAATTTGGAGTAATTTACCTTTTATTTTTGGTTGCATCGACGACGACGACGACGACGTTGATGATTTAGTGGAAAGGGAACATCTGGGAGTTATCAAGGGTTGAATAAACAGTTTCTTCTTCAGCTGAGATGACAAAACTTCTGTGATCGCTCGAGTTGTATTCATGGCGATCGAGGTTCGTAGATGCTGTCTCTCTTTCTAGGGTTTAATTAACTGCAAACTTTTACCACTCTCAGTCTCTCTCTGAGGGTTTTATTTTGGAGGGAAGACTCTTCGTATTTTTTTAGCCTGCCAAAGCCGAAATACAAGGTCTTTTCAAAATTGGAGATTTTCTTACTATCAAACTTCGTCGTTTGATTTGCCTCTTTTCGTACATTATAATCGTACAACGAGAGATTATTCCATCAAAAACTGGTTTTGAATTCCTTTCTTTGAAGGACTATCCATGAAAACATACATGTCTGACAATCGTAGAGAGGTGACAGTTAGGTTTTAAGAGGAATGGAGATCAGTAAATGTCGTTCATACAGTTGTGTTGTGCACAAGCAAGGAAAAGACCGTAATGCAGTTAAAGAAACAACCAAGAACCAACATCCGCCCTGCATCAATTAAGTCCTCCAAAATTATTTTCAAATACATTAACTAAACTAGCAATACACATACACACTGGGCTCTAAGCTAGAAAATATCTAAAAGCTGCTACGACTTAGCTATGTGTCTACACCATGGCTGCCGTGAGTTTGGACTCATCAGTCTCTCAAAAAGAGATGCCCTGGCCTCTCGCACCATGTCCCAATTTCATCGCTTATATTTTCAAGGTGGTGAAACCAATATTACTTCCAAAATATCATTACAGGGTTACTAATTTCCCATTTCATTGCAACCCCTACAACTCATGCACTCAAACATCTATTTTTCCTTCTTTGATCTGCTTATTTGCAAGATCTTGATCTACCTTTCCTTTAGCTTCCTTCCGCGTTTTCTTCTTAACCAATTTGGCTCCATTTTTTGTTGGGATTCCAGCTGCCTCCATTTCCTCAAGCTTTCCGTACATCTTCTGGATCTTGGTCTTCCAGAGCAGACCCGTTTCTGACTCCATCTTCTGGTAGGGTGTCTTCAACAAATATTCGTCGATCCCACCTACTTTGTCGATGCACCTAAGTGCATGTGTACTGACTTTCAGACGGATGTGGTCATTATGGATGTAACTGAAGAGCCGCTTATCTTGTATGTTGGGTTTCCAACTCCTCTTTGACCTATAAATCATACAACATGACAAGCAAATCAGAAGATAAATCCGCTGGATATATAACTTCACGACATACATTTAGTATGCTATATGCTGCCAATAAGTAAAAAATCAGATCTAGTAGTAGTAGTCATCTGATGCAAACTCAGGTTTTGAGAGACCTCGTTAAGTAATGGCAAAAGCAGAGAAACTGGACAAATAGTGATGGATGATATATAGATACTGTTGCCAATAAACAGAAGTTAAAAACCTGACTCTATTAAGTAATGAAAAAAGCTGCAGAACTAGATAATAGTGATGAATGATATATAGATATTGTTGCCAATAAACGGAAACTAAAGAACCATGGAAAAGATGCTAAAAATACACATCTGAAGTAACAACCTAAGTAACAACCTAATTAGCTCCCATCAAATGCGGGGATACCACGAATACAAAAACATAGTAGGAGCACACCCAAACCGTGAAATATGCATTGGGTACACATCTGAGAATTTCCATGGCCCTAGAGTGATTCTCTTAATATGGAACATCCCAATAGAACTCTTCTAACTTTCGAACTTGTCTTAATCATAATTAAGTTTAGTCTTGTGAACCCTTATTGTTTACAACAGAAAATTGCACTTATAAGCACGAATTGGGTAGTTATATCAACTGGGTAGTGTTCCATACACCATACACCAGTTCAAACAATCCAAACGTATCCTGACAAACTGACACTAACGAACAGATTCTTTTTATTCCACCATGCTTACAAACAGTACATATTTATACTAGATACATAGCGTATACGCCTTAACTAACTACACACTTGTTGAAGGTTCGAAGATAATTTTTCATTTTAGTCCCATAATCGTAATTACAAATTGGGTTTTGTTGAATATATCATGTTTGACTGGAACGGTTTAACCACATTCCTCTTCTTATGTTTCTTCTCTAATCCCAGAGAACAACACCTCTCTCCAACACAAGCAGAGATGTATTCCATCCAGAAAGTTTCTGTGGTAACTTATAACAATTACCAATTCGATTTCTTACAGACCCCAACCAAAACTTCAATTAATCTACTTATAATTTCGACGAATACTGTTACTAATAATATGTACAATGATACTTTTTACAACATCCAAGCTACAATTTCGACTTAACCTGCTAGCATTGGATTCAAGATAAATATCACAATTCAATTTGATTAATAATCAAACTACAGAATTAGCACCTAACAAGTATAAACAGGAATAGGGGTACCTATTGCCGCCGTTTTCGCTAATCTGGTCCCCGAATTGGATGTGTCGACCAGCAAATATCCCTCTTTTAGCACTCCCCATCACAACTTTAATCTTTGAGGGATACTTTTTTGCTACCTCCTTAACTAAAGGTACCAAATTCTCTTTACCCACATCACGAACAATTTTTCTCAACACCTCTTTCGATCTAAACGCCATGTTTCCCCCAATCAAAATCTACACACATATATATAGCACATTGAATTAGATAGAAAGAAATGGAACTCCAGCGGAAAAAAAACCCCTAAGAATTAGGTATAAATCAATCGTAAACAACAATGTAATTCTGCAAACCCAATAAGAACAAACTAGGTTACCCCAAGAAGAATTGGTCGTTCTTCACGGATTGAGCATGCGATGTACTTACGGGAGAGATTCCAAGTTGCAGGGAGGAGAGGAGTGAAATCCAGAGTGATGGTTTGCTTGCCGAATTACTTGGCTTTTTCTTACAGTTTAATTTTTCAGTATTGCCGACTCATCTGGCATGTTTCTAAGTTTTCAAGACTTGTCGACTTATTTGGCATACTTTGGTCGTTTATTTCATCAAAATTGTCGAATCATTTGGCATGCATTTTATTCTCCCAAACTTGCCGAATTATTTGGTATATTGGACACTGGTGCTACGCATTCCTTCATATCTTATATTAGTATGTGTTCATTTGATTTGACACCTAAAAGAGCGAGTTGTTTGTGATTACACATAGGGAGATCAGTTACACTAAACCAAGTTTGTAGAGACTGTCCTATTACTGTTGGTCACCTAGTGTTTCCAGTGGATCTTATCGTGTTAGCAATTCAGGAGTTTGATATCATTCTGGGTATGGATTGGTTATCGACTTATCATGCCAGTGTCGACTGTTTCGAGAAAACTGCCACATTTTCCATTTTGGGTAGTAAACCATTTCGATTCCGGAGTTCAGGTACTGAGGACTTGATTTGTTCAATGATTGCACATCTTGAGCTTGGACCTCCAGGGCCGACGCCTATTGATCAACTTTCAGTAGTTTCCGAATTTTCAGATGTTTTTGAGGAGATATCAGGCTTCCCGTCGAAGCGAGACATTGATTTTTGCATCGATTTGGCGTCGGGGACTGAGCCCATTTCCCGAGCAACTTATCGTATGCCACTAGTCGAGCTTAAGGAATTGTATGCGTAGATTGAAGAGCTGATGAAACAGGGGTTTTATTCATGAGTACTTCACCATGAGGTGCACCAGTTCTGTTTGTTAAGAAAAAGGATGGTTCGATGAGGCTTTGTGTTGATTATCGACAGTTGAACAAGGTCACGAACAAAAACCTTTATTTGATGCCTCGAATTGAAGACTTATTTGATTAGTTGCGAGGAGCTCAATACTTTTCTAAGATTGATTTAAGATCTGGTTATCACCAACTGAGAGTTAGGGAGGAGGATATTCCAAAGAAGGCATGTCGGACTAGATATGGTCATTATGAGTTCAGGGTTATGCCTTTTGGACTTACTAATGCTCCAGCTGTATTTATGGACCTTATGAACTAGGTTTTCAAACCGTATCTGGATAAGTTCGTTGTGGTGTCTGTAAATGATATCTTGATATATTTCCTTCGAGGGAAGAACATGCCAAACACCTACGCATTATTTTGAAGACACTTAGAGAGCACAAGTTGTATGCGAAGCTCGGGAAGTGTGACTTTTGGCAGGAAGTCAAATTTCTAGGGCATGTCGTGTCGAGGGATGGGGTAGTTGTCGATCCTTCCAAGGTTGAGGCAGTTCTTGATTGGCAGACCGTCTGCGGTTGCTGAGATACGTAGCTTTCTGGGGTTGGCAGATTGTTATCGCAGATTTATATTAGACTTCGCCAGAATTTCTGCACCTTTGACCAACATGACTAGGAATGAGGTCAAGTTTGTCTGGGATAACCAATGTGAGCAAGCTTTTACTGAACTCAAAAGACGACTTACTTCAGCTCCAGTGTTAGCTATTCCGTCTGAGGGAGGGAAGTTTGTGGTTTATTCTTATGCTTCAATGCATGGGTTGGGTGTGTACTAATGCAGGATGATAAGGTTATTGCTTATGCGTCTAGACAACTGAAGATCCACGAAAAGGATTACCCGACTCATGATTTGGAGTCGGTAGCGATTGTCTATGCATTGAAGATTTGGAGGCATTATTTGTATGGGGAGAGATTTGAGCTTTTCTCAGATCACAAAAGTTTGAAGTACCTCTTCACTCAGCCCGAGCTTAATATGAGCAACGCATATGGATGGAGTTCCTTAAGGACTACGACTACAAGTTCGTGTATCACCCGGGCAAAGCTAATGTTGTAGCAGATGCCCTAAGTCGCAAGCCATGTGGCATCATGGCACAGTTGATGATCAGAGAGTGGGAGATGTTAGAGACGATCTCAGAGTTTGATCCACATTTAGGTTCTCGATCTGCGGGGATATTCTTGTTTGGGATTTCAGTTCAGCCTTCATTGATTAGTAGGACGATGGGGAGTTACATGCTAGGGTTGCAGATGGTAGTCAGTCTGACTTGGTTGTTAGTTTCGATGGGGGTACTCGTTTTCGAGGTAGATTGTATGTACCAGATGATGCAGAGTTACGACGTAAGATTCTAGACGAGGCTCATCGATCTAGGTTCACCATTCATCCGGGAGGTACTGAGATGTATCGTGACTTGCGTAGGCACTATTGGTGGAACAATATGAAGCGATAGGTCGCAGATTATGTGTCCAAGTGTCTGACATGTCAGCAGGTGAAGGCCGAGCATCAAAAGCCAGCAGGGTTGCTCCAACCTTTACCTATAGCAAAGTGGAAGGGGGAGAACATCTCGATGGATTTCATCGCGGGATTACCAAGATCAAAATAGGGTTTTGATTCTATTTGGGTTATTGTAGACCGCTTGACGAAGCCGGCTCACTTCTTAGTTATTCGTAGTACATCGTCTTTTGACGACTTAGCACGGTGTTATATCAAGGAGATTGTGAGACTTTATGGAGTACCTGTATTGATTGTTTCAGACAGGGATTCTAAATTCACTTCTAAGTTTTGGAAGAGCTTCCAATTAGCATATGGTACATCGTTGGATTTGAGTACTGCTTTTCACCCACAGACTAATGCCAGACAGAGCAGGTTAATCAAATTTTGGAGGACATGCTCTAAGCTTGTGCGGTAGATTTTAAGGGGAGTTGGGTTGATCATTTACCATTGGTAGAATTTGCGTACAATAACAGTTATCAGTTGAGTACTGGCATGGCACCTTTCGAGGCGTTATATGGTAGGTCGCGTAGATCTCCTATCTGCTAGGCAAAGATCGGTAATCGGAGTTTGCTTGGACCAGAGATTGTTCTTCAGACTACCGAGAGTATTAGCCTAATCAGAGATAGACTGCGTACAGCGCAGAGTCGACAAAAGAGCTATGCATACGTTCGTCGAATACCGTTGGAGTTCGTCGGATACCGTTGGAGACCACGTTTTTTTGAAAGTTTCACCTATGAAAGGGCTGATGCGCTTTAGTAAAAAGGATAAGTTGGCACCTAGGTTTGTCGGACATTTTCAGATTCTGGATTGGATTGAGTGTTGCTTATCGTTTAGCTTTACCGTCAACGATGGATCGGATTCATAACGTTTTTCATGTGTCAATGTTACGCAAGTATGAGCGTAACCCATCCCACGTTATTGATTGGCAGCTCCTCGAGATTCAAAAGAATGCTTCTTCTGATGAGCTTCTTATTGCTATTATGGATTGCAAGGAGCAAGTCCTTAGGACTAAGACTATTCCATTAGTCAAAGTTCAGTAGAGCAATCACAGTCGTGGTGAGGCTTCTTAGGAGCGAGAGGTCAAGATTCGAGAGCTTTACCCTTCTTTGTTTGTAGAATCAGGTACGTAAATTTCGAGGACAATTTTTTTTAGTTGGGTATAATGTAATGCCCCGATAAATCTTGTTCATTACCGTGTGGTTTTTATATTTATATTTATGAGTAGTGTGTGACCGTATATTAGTCGGTAGCAATTTTAGTAAGTGACATCTACTGCATAAAATCCTTCTTTAGGAGTTTACTATTTCTAGGAGTGTTGTTGTTGAACCTTATTAAAGTTGGATAAAAATAGGAGGATATAGAGAGATCTCCACGTTTGGCACAAGTCATGTTTAGGGTTTCCTTTAAGAGTACAACTAGCCCCCACCATAAAGTAAGAGAAGCTTACTTTCCTCCCACATAGACCCATATCACGTTCTAGAGAAAGAAAGTCAAATATAAACTCCCATCTCAAATCCTTGTCATTATACAAAGTTACGGGAAAGCGTTGATGAAGAGAAGAAAATGACGAATTTCCGCGTGTTGGTCGAAGAGGTTTTGTCGCTAAGATCTAGGGGGTTGTTTCGCCTTACTTAAAGCTAGGCAAGTACACCATCCTTGATCTCCGTCATTATTTGATTTGTGTTATAACGATGTCGACTTATCCATAGTTTATAATTAGAGAAGATTAAACCCTATACTACATGCTGAAATTTAATACCAAACCATTGCTCCTGTATGACTTGATTTCCCCACATTATTACTTGTATTAATTCCAACCTACCATTATCAAATCCTAGATAAACAACCTTGTTGTGATGATGCACTCATAGTATAAATAGAATCCTTAGGAAGTTGCACATACATGAACTTGGGTTATTATATGTGGATATTTACACTATATGTCACTGTTATAAGCCAAAGGGACACATGCATATCTTCTTGAAATTGTACTACATGATAAAATTGTACTATATGCCAAAATTGTACTATTAACTTATGTTTGAATTATGTACATAGTAGACAAGAGTTATTCATAATGCAATAATGATTTCCATGTGCTGGAACAAGGTCATATTTAGTCTCTAAAACTAGGTGGATATTTATGTGCTTATGCTATAAGAGTTAGTGATAAAACTAGTAGCCTAGAGCGAGGTCTGCATGGCTCCCATATACTAAAGTTAGGGATCTTACACTTTACAGATTTTGGTGCACTAAATTATTAGATGATAATTCTTACGAGATTGTGATTGATAGAGTGGTGCATAAATCATAAACAAGACATCTCTAAGGTAAATGTATACATTAGGGTTCTACTGGTCAGGTCTGCGGTAAGTCTTGCATTTCCATGGGCTTTAATCCCTGAAAGAGTATTGGTCAGGTCATAGAAAATAACAGAGTCCGTGACATTTCCATGGGTTTCAATCCCTAAAAGAGCATTGGCCAGGTTATTGATTTAAACCGTAGGCATCTCCTTGGATTTTATCCCTAAAAGAGTTGGTCAGTTCCTTGGATTCCGCGGAGCCTTGGGCATTTCCAAGGGATTTAATCCCTAAAAGAGATGTTAATCTGGATACATTATGGATTACTTTCCGAGCGGAGAACAGAAGATTTTTAAAATATGGTTAAGCCATATGAGAAAACCCTGTATACAATTTATTGATAGGATATTATTATTCACGTAGACGTAGTCCTTAAGTAGCGACACATAATATGATTACAACTTGCTATAACTACTAGTATTTGAATAGTCATGTATCGTACATACTTCGTTTGAGATTAGACAATTCCTTTTATATATTGTATCATTACCATTGCTTATGTACCCTTATCTATTATGATGAATTTTAAGGATTGCGTACTTGCTTAGCCGTGGCTTGCTAACGTCTTGCGCGATATATATTTCAGGATCAGGTCTTTAGCAGGGTGTTCAAAACTGTTAGGGATAGTAGCTGAAAGCGTGCTGTTGCGACGCTCTTTTAGTTTATTTTTTTTCGTTTATGTGAGACGTTATCTAATTTTTTGATTGTAGTCATGTTGAATGTCAGTTTTGATATGAGTTGGTTTTAGACATGTTATTTAGATTAATATTTCCGCTGCGTACGAGCTTGTGTGGATGAAGATATGTTATTTCATATAATTTCTACATCGTTGGGGTTATCCGTTGGGGATGCCCGACCTGTTCATGGCCTCGAGGTGCATATTCTGATAAGTCTCGGAATACGGATTTTAGGGCGTGACATAAGCCAAATTATTCGGCGGTGCTAAAAAAATCAAATTACTCCAATATGCTAAATAATTCGGTAAGCTTGGGAAAATAAAAAAAACATGCCAAATGATTCGGCAATTTTGATGAAATAAACAACCAAAGTATGCCAAATAATCCGACAAGTCTTGAAAACTCGGAAACATGCCAGATGAGTCGGCAAACTGAAAAATTAAACTATAAGAAAAAACCAAATAATTCCGCAAGCAAACCATCACAAATGATATACCAAATCATTTATTAGAGATTAGTGGGAAAAAAATGCAAAATCAAAAGTTTTGAAAAACACAAAGTCACTCTGGATTACATTGGGTTCAGTAAGAGAATAACGACCAATTCTTATTGGGGTAACCTAGTTTGTTCTTATTGGGTTTGCAGAATTACATTGGTGTTTACGATTGATTTATACCTAATTTTTAGGGGGTTTTTTTTTCACTGGAGCTCTATTTCTTTCTATCTAATTCAATGTGCTATATATATGTGTAGATTTTGATTGGGGGAAACATGGCGTTTAGATTAAAAGAGGTGTTGAGTAAGATTGTTCGTGATGTGGGTAAAGAGAATTTGGTACCTTCAGTTACAGTTAAGGAGATAGCGAAAAAGTATCCCTCAAAGATTAAGGTTGTGATGGGGAGAGCTAAAAGAGGGATCTTTGCTGGTCAACACATCCAGTTCGGTCACCAGATTAGCGAAGACGGCGGCAATAGGTACCCCCTATCTCTGTTTATACTCTTTCATCAAATATTCAGTGGGATATCCGTAAAACATATTTTATAGTATCCTTTAAGTACCCCTTTATACATGCCTTCATATTATTAACTACTTCCTAGTGATTTAGTTTAAATTTCAAAGAAAGGAACTCTGGTCGTTCTCATAAGTCCAACATGTTGTATTCCTTTAGTATCTCATAGAAGAGGCAACCAACGCACTGGCAATATAAATAGTTGTATGTTTTATTTTACCATTCATCAGTAATTGATCGCTTATTTCTTCTTTCATTTCAATTCATCAACATACTTGCATACAGTGAACTTCTGGCAAGTGTTAACCAAGGTTTCACAAATTGACTTTAGCCTCGAGGTGATTTTCTTCGCGAGACTACCACCCCATTTTCATTCCTTAGCTAATCTAGTCTCATATGTTGAATATTGAGCTAATCTATGCAAATTAATCAAAAACCTCAAATGAGTCCTCAAACTAGCATCCACATTGCGACTTTGATTGTTTGAAATCACAGGTCCCAGATCAAATTAGAGTCTAATTTCTTCAAATTTATGATGGCAATCTAACAACAACACTAAATCAGATCTACAATTACATATTTGGCGATACATAAAGTAATTTGATCTAGGTGAACCTAGTAAACCATTACAAACATCAAATTACACTAAAGAGAGATTACTACTTATTAGGGTTACCTTGAAAGAGATAATCCCAAGCAAAGATTGAATCGCCAAACAGAGAGAGAGAGAGAGAGCCTTTACAGAGTCGAGTTGAAGAGAGAGAGATATCAAGGAAAAGCCTTGTAGCCTGCATTGGCTTGGGCTTGGACTTTTCTGGATATAGTAGGGACTTTAGTACATTTTATTTTATTTTATTTTATTTTATTTTGTCCTTTTGTATTTAACCTTGTCATGCTTGATAAGAGAGTTGCATACATAACCCAGAGCAAGGGCGGAGCCAGGATTTGATTTGATGCCTACGTAACGTAGTCTAAACTCTAACTAAATCCTTTCTTAATTAACGGATGAAATTTGTGTAATCAAACTAATTAGTGTCAAATCGAGACACTAATTTGATGAACGAAAGAAGCAAAACACGTAGAAATATCAAAAATAGAGTGCTATAAAAAATAGAATCCTAGCCAGTAATCCAAGTTTCTCAACTAGTCAAAAAGCTCATTCCATTTTCTGTTGAGGGGACGATGAACAATGATCAGACCATATTCATTAAATACTAACAGCTATTTGATGAATACAACTTGATTCACAATCTCAATGAAAAATCATAGCCATAAAACGGCAGAAATCATAGAGTATACCTGCTCAGTTGCTCCATAACTATTTACAGATACAAAATTATAAAGCCGGTTCAGTAACAAGATTGGCTTGATATAAATACATCATTTACGGTCACAAAACACACTTAAAATACGTTAATTAACAACACAACTTAAAATAGGTTCATCAAGGTCACATCCGGAGGGCAATCTGGGGTTAGTCCCCCCGCTTGCCCTCCAAAACAAGAGCATTTACGTTATCAATTGCCTTCGTATTTGGATCAGCCATGATGTAATGGTAAGCTATGACCAGAACTAAAATAGAGACACCAAGTAAATTTGCAGATAGAATCCCAGGTTTTGATCATCAATCATCTGCAAGTAAACACAATTAAAACACGAGAGATTAGTTGGAGGACTCGGAGCATTTCAAATTGAGTAACTCAAGAACATTGACAATACTCAAACAGATTCATTTCACATCACCAAAACAATCTAGTAACTAAAAACAAACTTCATTTGTAACACCCCGGCTGAGCGGGTATCGGAAGGCGCCTAGCCCATTAGCGGTGATAGTAGCACCAATGTATGGTTCTTTAGTTAAGATTTCACTCTACATGTCACCGAGGGCTTTTCTTAGGAATAAAAATCTCACACTGCAGGAGATTCGTAGTGGTTAAGTGAGAACAATATCGGTGCTCGTAGAGTGGGGTCGTGACACCATTGTCCGCATTATTTTTGTTTAGCTTTTTGGGGTATTAGTATACGCCTATACGGAATAGAACTTTATCCCCATGTCAGATATTTTCTAAACCTTGGGCACCAAAATATTAGGCAACAAGGTTGCTCGAAGATATTGCTTCCAATATATCGAAGACAAAAGTCTTACAATGTATCATTAACCCATGATTTACAATAATGTCATTGCAACATCGACTAGTGGTCCTACCATCTCCCGTTGTTTGTACCACCATCCCATGTTGTTCTAACGGAAACGGAAAAAAAAGGCACCTAATATTTTAGAATGTCGTCACATATACACCAATTACAACAATAAATGGACTTTTATAACTATTTTTTTTGCCAATCTCTCAACATCAACTTTGACGCGTAGTTAGGCCCACATCACTTAAGCAACTAGTAGTGCGTCTGTCTCTTCGAAGTTAGGGTAGTCGTCTGTTGATAATAGAAATGCCTAGTTGCAGCTAGACGCAGAAAATACTTTGGTACTTCTTTTCTTCTTGTTCTATTCAGATTATAAGCCTTGCGACACTATTTGATCCTAGGCAATCTCATGTTAGGCATTACCACTACGAAATCCAACAAAACCACCAGACCCTTTTATAGACCTATTATCCACTACAAAAGAATTCACGGCCAAATTTGACTCAAATTTTTTCTTTGATCCGGTGTTATTGACTCCTAGCAGAATGTGGCTTTTGACCTAGGAAGCAATAGATATTACCCCTACGAAACAAAAGGTGGAAGGCCATTTATTCAGTCTCACCCCTATTTTCACATACTGTTTTTCAAGTGCGATTTAACAATCAGACTTTGCTAATCCTACTATCTATTAGAGAGGCTATTTAAGAATCCCCAATGTTCCATGTTATATTCGGGATTGATTGTGTGCTCAACAAGGTTTGGCCCACTCATATCAGGAAAATAGGGTGTAAGTCTGAATAAATGGCAACTCACAAACTCCCCAGAAACTATATTGGGGTTTCTCAAATTTTCTCTATTTCTCAGTAAAGAAAAACTCACATAAGAACCATATCGAAATCTTTACTTATACTCTACAAAAAAAAACAAATACCTCGACGACACATGGAACATTATAAATAGAATTCAAATTCTAACCTGTGTTACGGTAATGCTGGTGGTGGGGGTGCAGGTAGTTCCTTAGGGAGCTCCTTAACAAGCGCAGCGAGCGCCTCGGGATTTAATCCTTTGTCACATAGAGCAATTAGAACTGACAATGTGTGTCGATCAAGTCCTGTATCGAGAATATTCGACATGTGAAATGCTAAGTCTAGAGATTCCCTCACTGTTCTTGCAGCTTCTTGGTCCATATCAAATATATATAATTTGACCTAAAAATATTTACAGTTTTAAGGATCAAAAATCAGAGTAAAAAATCAAAATTAAGAGAAATTAGGGTTTACCTCTTGATAGAGAAAATCCCAAGCTATGATCACACACTGCTGCAGAGAGAGGGAGACTTTAGCCAATACAAATGGAGATATCAAAAGTAAGGAGTGTTTTTTTTAAATCACTTTTTTTTCCCTTTCTCTCCCTCATCTCTCGGGTCGTTTGGAAGCACCATCCCATAGTATACTAGTAGAAACGTTAACATGTTTTTAATGAAGAAAGGACCTTGGATCACTGGTTGATAGAGAAAGAGAGGTCAATTCAATTTGGTTTGGTTATAGAAAATAGACTAACATAGATAATTAAAATGACATCTTTCGATTTTGCCTTAACCTAAAGAATCCTTTACATCATTTGGTTTTTGGAAGAGGGGGTTGTTCCTTCAGGTTTAGATACATATGTGAATTACTGAATTGCATCTGAAACATGAGTGTCTGACCTCCTTGGAACAAAAATAACCAAACAATAAAACTTATCAACACTGTTTTAAGCGCGGCTTGTTAATCCGGATATAAATTAACTAAGCAAACTATACTGCAAAGGCTGTGAATGAAAGAAAACATCTACAGTCGCGCGTATTTCTCCTGTGAAAAATTTAAAGTTTCCATTCCATATATATTAACTAACTAACAAAGCCTTTTACACAATACAACGTATACAAACCAATGTTTTGCATAATGCAAGATATAAAAAAGAGGTGAGTAATAAAAGCAAAACTATAGGCTGGAGAGGAGAGGATTGCATTTGCCAACATTTTCAACCCATGCCACCTTGGAATGAGCTAAGCTCAAGATGAGACTCGAGGTCACATTAGCCAGCAAAATCAACCTCATTGAGTGAGAGAAACACACTCAAGTTCAATATCCAGCACTCACCCGTTGACATTTGCAGCCTGAGAACAATTTCTTGCTTCACTTTCCCATCTTCTGGGTTTAATAATACTGTCTCTTACAAGCATATTGTCCTTAGATGCAAGCCATTTTCCTAGCTGCATGGACTCAGTGAGGGTGGATTTCTCGTAGGCTTTGGCAGCAGATACAAGGGGTTGAATGTCGATCTCAGCCTCCCCCATAAAATCATCTGCTTTAAATGTATCCTTGTCATACACTTGCTGCAATTCACATAACATACTTAAATAGTTCTCTTATGGACATCCGAATGCTTTGCAATCAAAAATTACAAATTAGGTCTAGCATTTTACATAGAAGACACTTAAATGCTAAGAAACAACCCAAGTTTATCATGACTTTTCACCCTGAGAAGCATGCACCGTTGCATTTTTTTTATTTTGCTTTTGCAGTGATTTCATACTAAGAATCCTAAAATAACTATGTTTTTATGTTTTAGATATTTGAGCGATAGGGTACACTATACACTTCTAACAAACAAACGGAGTGGTTTTTATACGGTTGATATTTAAATACTTTGAAGTTCAAAAACTTTTCACGGGTCTCGAAATTTTTCTATGTGTAGATACTTAGATGTTAATATCCTAAAGAAGAAATACCAACTTAGCAGCTTTAATGGTGGGATGGGTTCTGGAATTAATAGCATTAACCTTTCATTTCAGACTGGATTTAAATTACTTTTTATCACAGGTGTCTTCATTGAATGCAACAAAATATATGAAACACAACATAATTAATATATCAATTTCTTTTTCTTTTTTCTACTTTGTAATTACAACGCCTGAAGGATTGACTAGTAAAAAGATTTACCTGTTGTCCCAGAGTGAGGATTACGTAAGGATCACTAGTCATAACATTCCGGATAGCTAAGTGGGTGCCTTTTACAACATTGACCTTTATCAATCCAACAAATTCGACCATGCCCAGCTATAAGCAATTAGAAGCAGCAGTAACATGAGGTCATTAGTGGAAAAAGTTCAAAAATGTAGATTATAATATGAATTGAATGGAAAAAATAAAGAATATTTTCTAATTCTATTTTCTGCAATTAAGGCAATATAGTCTTGTCATTTAAATATTTTGGCTTTTAGTCACTTCTCCAACCTTCATTATCTTAAGCATCTCTAGCAGCGAGTGTGGGTTTGGGTGTGGGTTCTGGCACCCTGGCCCACCAAACCCACAACTCACACTCTTCTCCTCCCAGTAGCCAGTGTGACTTTGCCAACGTGGTTTTTTTTTTTTCACTTTAGAGAAGATTAAAACACCGCGCGGTAAAAAGAACACCGCGCGGGGTTCTAAACACCGCCGCAATTTCTGTATACTCAAATGTTACTTCGACTATTGTCAAAAAAATTGCATCTACCTCTCTCTCAAAAATACATTGGTAAAAAAAACTTCAATTCCAAAAAAATCAAAATGCAAATGCCAGAGGGAGAGCCACACACCCCAGTACTCTGCCTGGGTTCAGAGGAATAAGAGATCCTGAGCGTTCCGTAACTCGTTCGAGGTCCGGAAGGAAGAAAAAGCGGGTGGAATTTAAAGATGTTCAACTCCAAGATATACCAAACCCAACCGAAGATAACTTCCCGCGGGGATGTATTACCTAACTCCCAGACGGAGTCAGTCACATTTATTACACGGGAAAGGAACTCACGGTAAGTTTTAGTGTAATTGTGAAATTATTTTTTCTATATATCAAGTGTTTGACAAAATGCCTCAATGAACAAAATCGGGATTCGATGCGTGTTCACGGCACATTCATTACGGTGTTCAAAGTGTGGAAGGATATTGCCACACTTCTAGCTGTAATGGACGCCGTGGTGAATATTTTTGGGCAGTTTATGGATATACGCTTGGGTAATTCGAATAATCGGTTAATTCAGGCGCTTACAGAGCCCTCAACTATCGAAGGTGAACCGTTCGATATTATACGCGAACGCGGAACAATAAAATCTTTTATATCGAAAATGAACCGGATTCGAAGTCGAGAACTTCACTTTGATCTAAAGAATGATCTAATCGAGCATTTTGTATTATCTGAGTGTTATTCATGTAATTTAATGTTTCTTTTCGTACAAGTTTATTAAACAAGTTTTTGATATTGCATTAATCTTGTATTTGTTTTAACGCAATATTATCGAAAATAAATATTTCGAAAACAAGATTGCATTCTTCAATAGCAAAGTACATTATTGGAAGGTAAACTACATTCTTGAAAATAAAACTCAAATATACAACAAAGTTAAATTATATTTCATCACCTATTTAAGTACCTGGTCCGCCCCTATTGGCCAAACGTTCCATTATCTCAGCTTGCCTTTGTAGATAGTATTGCAATTGATGTCCAGACAGAGTACTCAAGTCTTTCTCCATGATTTTGCGATCTTCATTTGCTTGCTCCAAATCTATTTTGGCTTGCCAGTGTTGTATTGCTTCTGCTCTTCTTCTTTCCTTTTCTTGGTTCGCTTGCATCTTCTCCAACCGTAGTTCATCCAGCAGAGCATGGACACCGCTACCAGATGCAGTAACACCCTCCAATGTCTTTTGTGATGCAATGTTTTTTCTGTGGAGTTTTTGGACGATGGGCCTGCTTCCACCCTCATACAACAAACCATCTAAGTCAGAATTTGGGCCTGCGGATTGAGGTATAGGTGGGTAGTCGGGGTCCTCCGATAGATTGTTTGATCCGACCGAGTTCCCCGGAGAAGAATTGTCCGATGTTCTCCTGGCCACATTCCTTGGTATATTCACCGCATGGTTCAACTCATCATCTCTTAGGTTGGCCCATCGCGGTTCCCGCACCAAAATCTTATACGCTTCACGGTGTGTTGAAGTCATTGCCGTCATTCAAGCCTTTATAGATTTTGTGTGCATCGTTTTCCTACAATTCGCAAAATTACCCAATACAAATAAATAACGTGTATATCCGCGATAAATAATTGAAATTGAGTTAAAGGAAACTATAACGTACCCGATCTTCTTCTATTTTTCCGCTGCTATTCATAAATCGTTCTTGAGTAACTATCCCCTTGTACACCACACATTGTGCATTAAGGGCATACCACTGAGATTTGGTCGACCCGCATGATCGTCGAGTAGGGCACTCGGGGTCTCGGTTAAAGGCAATGTTGACCTTTTGATAAAAAGTAAATCCCTTTGTGCGGCCATTAACATTTACAGAAGTTGTTACCCACGCCCTTGCGAGACGCGTAAAGTCTGCGTCTGTCCAATGCATTCCAGCATCATCCGATTCGTCCAAAACTTAGCATTTTCTGACACTTGCACGATTGGTCTTTGTTTTGCGGGTGCTCTTTTCCTTCTTCTTTTTCATTTATCTTTCTGGGGAGCCGCCGCTTCAACAGGTATTGACGCATTTGCGTCACTTTGACTGTGCTGAGTAGATTCACCATGGAATAGATAGTTCTGAAAGTAATTTGGCGGTTGAAAACCTTGAGGTTGAGTGAGCGGATAGGGTTGATAGTACGGGCTAAACGCCTGAGGTTGCGGCTGAGATAATGTAAATGGACTTTGATATTGTCCATAACTGGGATCCCCTTGCGACATAGTAAACGGAGGTGGGGTCTGTGATTGGAATTGAGGTTGAAATTACGATGGGTTTTGGTAGAGGTATGGAGTGAATTGTGATGATGGGTGTTGAGCGAATGGTATTGAAGGAGGGTTTTGGGAGGATGGGGTCGACGGTGTAGAGCTATTACCACTAGTGCCAGAGTTCGCCATTTGGGGAGAGCCTTGAGGTTCTCCTCTATACTAGGGTTTCTTGGTTTTGGGTGAGAAGAAGGAGCCAGGGAGGTGTTCTAAAGAAATGAAATTGAGTTTGGAAGTGTTTAGATCACCGCGCGGTGTTCCTTTTACCGCGCGGTAAAAGGAACACCGCGCGGTAATCTAAACACCGCCAAACTCAATTTCATTAGAGTGTGAGTTCCCCACACTCAGTTGGGTTACTGTAGCGCCAGGGCACTGAAGTCACACTCAAACAGTGCCTGCTGGGAGTGGTTTGAGTGTGAGTTTGGGTGTGGGTGTGGGTTGGCAAACCAAACTCAACCCACACCCTGCTGCGTTTGCTCTTAGGAACGTAAAGGCACCTGTCATGCTAAAATACTACATTTATTTTAGTGATTGGCCAATGAGGCCGAAAATGGTGACAACAATAAGATTACGTGTAATGCCAACTTATGTTCTCACGCCAACAAACGTTAAAAAAAGAACTGAGAAGTCCAAAATTGAAAATGGCCTGGACTAAATGTTCGTTCTGAATGGTGCTCTTGAGTGGATATCACAATGTATTACAACTGCCCATTACTCAATCTCTCTTAATGGTGCTCTTGAAAGATATTTTGCAGGATAAAGGGGCATAAAGGCAAGGGGGTCCTATATTCCCCTACCTATTTGTCCTTGTTATGGAAATGTTGGGTTTGCTAACTTCTAGAGAAGAAGGAAACGAAGGTACTTTTGACCTGCATAAAACATAGGGGAGATCAAGTCATTAAACACCTTGCTTTTGCATATGATCTACTTGTGTTTATGCAAGGTAATACTCACTCCGCTCTAGCTCTCAATGAGACTGAAGCGACCCGTATTTTCAGCAAGTGCTTGTGATGAACTTATTATATCTTGTCTTTATTTACTTAAGTTGTTCCCTGTCATATTGAATCCTAGCCTTTTAAGTTTTCTGTTTTCACTTAAAACACCAAACCTCCTCCTAAAAACCAGCCACTTTGAAACCCACTATTCTCCTCCTAAAAGTCTGGAAGCAGAAACCACTTTTATCCCTCAAGTCCTGACGTCAAATCATTCTTCTCCTCTCATAATCTTTAGCCACAATCCCCGACCTAATTCAATGTCAATTTAACAGAGAGGTGTTAACCCTTTTGAAAAAGCTATATTTCAGCCCATATTTGCTTCAATTACTTTAATGGTGAAAACCCCTTGATTTCTCTTATATTAAACCCTCCACTTCCCTTTGTTTTAAGGGCAGCTAGAACCCCTCCATCATAGTGTTAGAACCTACTGAAAGAGCTGTGAAAACTACTCTATAATAAATGGTTAAACTTCATAAGAAATTAGAAGGAAATGTTGGAGTGCTTGGTTATATGTCAGAGCATGATTGTATTGTTATTTTCTTTCTCTTCCTTCTCCCAACCCCTAAATCAAGCAAGTGTTTTTATCCTTGATCATATATTTGATTAGAACATAATATTCCATAGTATGAGCATGTTCTTCTAGTTACCTGTTGCTTAAAAGTAAAGTATTTTTGGTTAGAAATTATCTTAATCCATGAATATCAGTGCATGAATTTAGATCTGCAACTTTTCCATGTTAGAGCGTGATTGCATTGTACTTTCTCTTCCTTCTCCAGACCCTTAAATCAAGCAAGTATTTTTATCCTTGATCATATACTTGATTAGAACATAGTATTCCATAGTATGAGCATGTTCTTCTAGTTACCTGTTGCTAAAAAGTAAAGTATTTTTGGTTAGGAATTATCTTAATCCATGAATATTAGTATATGAATTTAGATCTGTAACTTTTCCATGTTATCGCTAAAACTCTTTAGGACAAATACTAGCCCATATCGTGTATCCTTTGTGAGCTATCAATGACCTGAGCCGCAATTGTTTTGTGGTCATGCTTAGGGCTGCAACTTTTGTCCGAACTTATGATTTTTTCCGATTTCCGATCCGATTTTTCCTATTTCGGAACCCTATTTTATAATTCCGATTTTTGAAAATCTGATTTCCGAATTTTTCCAAAAAAAATTGGATCGGAATCGGATAGCTTTCTGTTATTCTGAAATTTCAAAATTTATGATCCGATTTTTCCGAACAAGATCCAATCCGATTATTCCGAATAACCTCCAATTTGATTTTTTCGAATATTCTTATTCAATATTTGTGTGTTTTTGTAGTTTAATAAAAAAAAATGTTAGATGGAGATGTGGTGATTTTACCATTGTATGAGTGAATATTTTGATTTTAGAACATTACGCTTAATTTTACATATAGAAAAGCCAAAGATTCGCTATTTTCACAAATATTATCTAAAATTTCTGATTTTTCAAATTTTAATCCGAAAATTCCGATTATTCCAAAAAATCCGATTTTTTCAAATTCGGAATAATTTTTGAATTTCCGAAGAAAAAAAAAGGATCGGATCGGAACAAATTTTACAGTTCAAAAAAAAATTAGAAAAATTCTGGCTGCCCCCTTTTCTAATCTGATCTGAAAATAAGCCTAGTCATGCTTAAGAGTGAACCTATATGTTTTACTTTCTGGTTGTACAAATGACTTGGTGTTTTGAAGGGTTGCCTTGTGTAGCTAGTATCCATTATTTGTGGTTGCATATAGTTCATATATCCACCATCAGTAAGCAAGCTAAACCTAACTAGTATATTATATAACTGTTGTATTAACAGAAGGACTAGATACACCTATATTATGAATAGGCTAAGCTAATCTTAGATCACCATATGTTGATGTCGTGGTGTTTGGTGTTGGAATTGATATGGGGAATTACTCTAGAACTTATTGTAACCTCGTAATCCATGGACATTTTTATTTAGCTCTATTACGGAGATGTACCTGGTTGTGATGTTCCCAAATTTTATCTTTAGTTCTTGAACATAAATAGCTATGTTATGATATAGGGTACTTGTTAGAAGCTTTAGTATTTTTGCGTCATCTTACATTAATGTTATTTTCATAGACAATAAAGCTAGGTATTAGGCCATGGTGATAAATAGATGATAGAGGATATGTTAGAGTATTTCTTTATAACTTGGACCTTGGGTGAAACAACTAGTTGATAGGTTATTTTCATACTTTGGATTTCTTTACCTACTAAGAACTTACAAGCTCAGAGACTCTTAGAAATTCTATTAACCGGGTATTATAGTAATGTTTAGACATTAAGCAAGCTTAGGATAGTGGCAAGTTAAGCCATACATCGTAGATTTAGATTGACAGACGAAAAGGCTATGGTTGGGTTAGGAATTCCATGGCGAACTATGTGTGATTGTTTTCTGGTTGTTTCGAAGTGTTACTCAAAGAGCTTATGGGCATTTGTTTGGTTTGAGGCAGATATGAAATCCCATTTAAGATGGTATGTTGTGGCTAACGACATGGGTTGTGATGCATACAAGTAGCCTATATTAAAATCTATAGGAGATGTAGTTCTCTAGGTGTTTTCCTCACTAGATATTATATTAGTAATAAGAATTTGTGATACATTAATTAGGTCCATTTTGGACAAGGTGGCCTAGTATGGACTTTATTTCACTGTGAGATGTGAGATTAGTATTCTAAGGTTTGAATGGCCTAAGAGTAACCCTCTGTATTAATGGAACATTGTAGACAAGTCTTTTATTCTAGAGCAGATTTATATGATTCATTTACTTGTCTTTTGTGATAGCTAATCCTACCTTCAGATTTCCCGTGATTCAGTAGTACACGACTTAGATTCCCTTTCAGGTTTAGTACTTCCATTTGATATAGTCATATCGATAGATAGATCATTGGATGTTAGAGATTTACTTCATTTGAAACAGTCCCTACTTGTTATTAAAGTGAGGGTAGATAGATTATTGGGTTGTAAGAACAGTAAGTCATTTGATAGAGTCCCAGATGCTGATTAGGCAGGGGCAGACATATCATTAGATTCTTCTTGGATTTAAACTTCCTATTTTTCATTCCGTTGGGCGACTTCGAGTTATTGTACACAGTAGGGCTATGCTATTACGGTCCTTGGGTTCGATTCCATAAACAAAAGATTCGGTTACTACTAGTCAGTGTCCCAGGGTTGTAAGCCCCTAAATTATTTTTTTGTTACTTTTCGGCTGCATGTTTCGCGAGCATCCCGTGGGAATAGATCCATGAAAGTGAAAATAAATTAAGCTTCAGACCTGTAGGTTAAAATTCCTTAAACACCATGATCAGGTGCCTTACCCGCTAATTCCTGGCTAACTAAAAAGGAATCCGCCAATCCTTGGCTTGACAATAAGGGATACATTTCCATTAATTACGTAATGGTACGAAAGTGTGGTCCCACTAAATTAAAAGTGGCCATGTGTACTTGACTTCCTAATTCTCTTACCTCATCTAGTGTACCTCTTAGATCGTAGTAACTAAGATTTAAGATTAGGATAACGCACATATCTTGCTAGGATATTAGTTTTACTTAGACCGCCTTCTTTAGGACTCGTAGCTTAGTTGATCTTCTCATATGATTCCGTTGGGATTCTTCATGTCTCCTTTCGATAATTATCTTAGTCTATCATGTCTTATGACCTTGAATATTTGTACTTGCTGGGCATTGCTTGCTGACGTCTTGCGCATATAATTTTCAGGTGAATCGTTGCAGTAGCGATGATAGTGAGTTAGAGCAAGCTGACTTGCCAGTTATGAAGTTCTTGTTACTTGTTGGTAATCATTTCTATCTCTTTTAAATTTTCTTCCGCTGCGTAGTTTCATAGTGTTGTAGATGTATTTAAAATTTGTTTTAAATTGTAGTACGTCATCTTCGGGATGCCCGACGTTACACCTCAGAATTTGTGTTCTTAATAGATTATTAAGAAGCCAATTTTGGGAGCGTGGCAGAGACTATTTATGTTTTTACTAATTGCTCCGGGCTAGAAATTAACATCAGTAAATCTAAGATATATATGTTTGGAGTTTCATAAGAGACATCTACTAGTATGTGTAATTCTCTTAGCATGAAAGAGAGATCAATGCCTTTTAAATATTTAGGGGTCCCTCTTATTAGCAAAAACCTTAAAGCTCTTGACTGTCAAGGTCTTATTGAGACAATGACTAAGAGAATTTCTGGTTGGCAGCATAGAGTGTTGTCTTGTGCTGGAAGGGCACAACTTATACAGTCAGTTTTGCAGAGTGTTAGCATCTACTGGTACAGTCTTTTTATCTTGCCCCAAGTGGCATTCATAAACTAAAATTGATTTGTTTTAAATTTCTATGGCTGGAGGGATGAAGCCAAGAAGCTAGTCAAACATCTGACAGGAACTGGATATGACTCAATTTTCCATAAAGAAGCTAAGCTTTCTGCCTTTGTTAGTAATGGAGAGTGGAATATTTCACAACATAGGAGGTATAAGCTCAGTGATAGTATTCTGTTACCAATGAGAGGAGTTGACATCATAGGAGGCATGGCAAATAAGATTGTGTGGACTCCTACTCTAGATGGCAAGTTTAGTCTATCAGCCACCTACCAAGCATTGAGAAAGAAGAAATCAGAAGTGATATGGTACTCAATACCTTGGAACACTATCAGCATATCAAGATGCAGCTTTACCACCTGGAGAGCTTGTAATGGAAGCTTAAGAACCCAAAATAGACTAATACAGATGAGAGTCCTTAACCAAGCTTACTGTTATATTTGTGGAGTACCAGGGGAGGATGAGAAGCACTTATTCATGGACTGTTTGTTTGCTAAGGAGATTTGGAGCAAAATCCTGTGTATATGCAACATAAATAGGATCATTGGGACCCTTGAAGATGAATTGGATTGGCTACTGAATTTAAACATGGGTAGTATCTCCACAAGTATCCTTAAAGCAGCATTCTGTACAATGTTTTCTTTCATTTGGATGGAGAGAAATCTTAAGTGTTTTGAGAATAAGCTACACAATTTGAAGTCTACTACCACTGTTATATTTAATGAGCTTAAAGTAAGGATAAAAAAGATATTGGGTGATAAGGAAGATAATGCTGAAGCTGCTAGAATGTGCTCCTGCTGGAATCTGAATTTGAAACTTAAGATCAAGAAGGTTATTAAGTGTAAGTGGAAACCTCCTGGTCAAGGGGAGTTCATGTTGAACATAGCAGCTAATGGGGATGGAGGTTTTGGAGGTCTCTTCAGAGATGATGCTGGTACTTTTGTAATTGGTTATGCAGGAAAGGAGGATAAGAAGAATGGTATTTACCATGAGATGAAAGCATTGTACATGGGTCTCTACCATGCAGTGAACAATAGTTTTCAGAAGATGTGCTCAAGCTTTTTGGTCGACCTTATAGAACTAAAGAAAGATCCTCCTTGGGAGTGCCTTTCTCTGTTCAACTCTGTCCATGAGATGCAAAAAAGGATTGAAGATTTCTCTATTCAACATAACTATAAAGAAGCTAACAGATGTGCTCATTTCTTAACTACCTTACGGCATGTAATAGGAGAAACTATTTTGTCCCCAAGTAGTATTCCTCTTGGCTTGCATGCCTTGTTGAAGAGTGATGCTACTGGGGTTGAGTAGGATAGGATGTAACCCTTTTTGTTGTGCAATATAGCTGGTTGGGGTCTGCCTTAACCCCAACTTACCATTAAAAAAAAATATGATTTGTATCCTATTGAGCATTATAGATTCTTGTGACCATTGTGATTTGAGCTTCATTCACTGCTAGTGTCACATTTAAAACTGACTTGGAAATTGAAAAAAATAAGAGACTTTAGGTTGCTTTTTTTTTCTTTATGATTGAAACTGAATATAACTATTTCAAGTGACAGATACTAACTTGTATATCTTGCGTCCAATGAACTGTCTTCAGCATGCTTCACTGGATTTGTCTCTTTTACTCCTGACGTGAACTCAGCCCTAGTTTTGAGTTTAATTTGTAGCTTTCAAATATATGGTGGCCGTAGAGGTGATTTTGACATTCCTAAACAAGGTACTGGATGCAGTGGGTGGTAGAATATAACATTGTCATCTTTTGGATTCCGGCACTTATGTTTATTATGAATGAGCCCAAACTTAATTAAGCTGACGCGATGCTCCCTGCTTTATACTTACAACATGTATGGAATCGTCAGTATCCGAAAGTGACATTATTGTTTACCTTATGTACAGGCTTCTTCCACATGTAGTGGTCTTTGGTATGTGTCCTCGACATGCGTTCTGGTTCAGACGCATTAAGCATAACCTCCCTTTGTCCGATGTTAGGTAATTATGTCATTAGTGTTGATATCAAGTTCTTTGATATCATTCTCTCTCATATTAACCAAAGATTAAGATCAATAAGAATACATCAACGGTCTTAAGAAAACGTAGGCACAACCACCCACATCCAGAGTCAAGACCAACACAAAACCAAAAGACGTTCAAAGTATAATCTCCAACATAGTCATCCCCCATTTAACCATGAAACCCCAAAGACCCAGACCCTCAAGAATCGAAATTAACTTCAAGCAAACACTAGACCTACATCGATAATAATCCCATCCATCTCACTCGCCCGTTCTTTATATCATACATGTCATTGTGCTCCATCCACTAACAGCAAATAAAATTAGTTCTCACAAAACCTTCCCATAGGAAAAAGCTCACTCTAAACAAACCAATTATCAAATCATCATACAATTGATGCAATCTGCATTACACATTCATGCTACACTACTATTTTCCTCGCATTCATGTTTGGTTCCATATCCATTAACTTCTAAACACCCTATCTCCTTTTGGCGTCAACTCATCGCATAACCAACAAAAAAAATCCCATATCTCACTCGCCTGCCCTTCAAATTATACATGATTGTGTTACATCCAATAATTGCAAATGGAGCTATTCTTCACAAAACCTTCCCCTTCCAACTTCACCATAAATCAACCAATATCAAGTCATCAAACAACCGACGCAGTTTGCATTACATATTCATGCTACATTTATTCTTATTACTGCGTGCATATTTGGTTCCAATTATCATTAAAATTTAAACACCCGTCTCTTTTTGCCATTAACTCCTGACAAACTAACACTAACGAACAAACTGTTTTTAATTCACCATGCTAACAAACACTACATATCTATACTAGATACATAGCGTATACGCCTTAATTAACTACACACTTGTTTAAGGTTTGTAGATAATTCTTCATTTTAGTCCCATAATCGTAATTACAAATTGGGTTTTATTGTATATATCGTGTTTGACTGTAATGGTTAAACCACATTCCTCTTCTCTCCAACACAAGCAAAGATGTATTCCATCCAGAAAGTTTTTGTGGTTACTTATAGCAATTACCAATTCGACTTCTTACAGACCCCAACCTAAACTTCAATTAATCTACTAATAATTTCGACGAATACTGTAACTAATAATAAGTGCAATGATACTTTTTACAACACCCAAGCTACAATTTGGACAATTCAACTTAACCCACTAGCATTGGATTCACAATTCGATTAATAATCAAACTACAGAATTAACACCTAACAAGTATAAACAGAGATAGGGGGTACCTATTGCCGCCATCTTCGCTAATCTGGTCAGCAAACTGGATATGTCGAGCAGCAATGATCCCTCTTTTAGCTCTCCCCATCACAACCTTAATCTTTGAGGGATACTTTTTCGCTACGAAATTCTTTTTAATGATTTTTCGTGGTTATGAAGTAGGCATTGTAGGTTTTAATGATGGAATACAAACAAGTTACAAGTTTGTGAATGTAATTGTACCAACAAGTTACAATAGCCAACACAGAGGGAACATATCAATACTTGATCTAATATTGATTTTGAAAATAATTTCAACAAAGCACGAATGCTTCGACGAGCAAATGAATATTACACAACTTACTGTTATTTCAAAATTGCTGAATCATTTGGCAGTCTTTATTTTCCCAAATTGCCAAATTATTTGGCGTACTTTGGTAATTTGTTTTTAAAATTTTTTGATTTTTCTAGACTTGCATAATTATTTGGCATATGAAAGTAATTAGAATTTGGTTGTTTTACAGAATAGCCGAATCATTTGATTTATTTAGGTGTTGCATGAAATGGATAATACCAATAATATAGAGTGAGTTGGGAGAGGCGCCAAAGAACAACAATGTCTCTCTGCAGCTTCAACGCCGACCTAATCATCTCCTCCTCTCACCATCGATCATCAACTCGTTCTAACAACACTCTCTCAAGATTACATCATCTCTTCTCTCCACCAATCAAAATCAATCCCCCAATCTCTCTTTGCTCCAAGGGAACACATGATAACAACGAAGTATCGAAGAAGAAGATCTCGAAGCAATCGTCGTGGGAAACGAAGGATTCCGAGGGGAAAGATTATCTATACAGGTTGGGTAAAGAGGCGGATAACATGAATATTTCAGTTGGAGCTAGGGCTGGCGTCATCGACGATCTTTTCGTTGGGAAATTCCTCGGAAGAGACTGTAATTCCTTTGACATTCTTGTATTTGTTGCATTGTAGATAAGAAAATGATAAATTTCGTTTTGGTAATCTTGCAGCAGATATTGTGTTTGATTACCGACAAACGGTCACCAGGTCGTTCCAATATCTTCAAGGAGATTATTACATTGCTCCCGCCTTCATGGTCAGTTTTCTTCTACATTTTGTTGGTGTTTAAATGTTGTGATCGACTGATCGTATAAGTGAGAGTGCTAGATTTATAATTAAGTATTCATAGTTTGATACTTGAATAATAAATACATTTGTACCACATTTTCATGTTTTACTTCAATTCTCCTTCTTTTCTACAGGATAAAGTTGGTAAGTTCCATTAAATTTCACAAGGATGAAGCATCTGTTTACCAAAACATATTGAGGCGCTCATTTATGGAGGAAATGGATTCAGAAATGTGTAGCAGAATCTTGCCGCGCTCATTTACTACTTGATGTTTATGTTGAGTAGTTATTTCACCAGTATATAAGAAACAAAGAAGAAGAAAAACAATAACAAACACATGGGAGAGTGTCCTACTCTAGGATAGCTCAATTACAAGTACAAAGACATAAGCTTCTTCCAAAAAACAAAGTATAAAGACATAAACCAACTCTTATGAAACTAAGCACCAAGAGTCAGTCAAAGGCTGCCCATTATAGCTTTCTCTCACCTAACCATCAGTATCTCTTGGAAAACGCTTCTCATATACCTTTCTCTCCACCAAAATATGAGCAATAATACTGTATATTACGCTCTGGTAACACGGAAGCTTTCCATCTTCTATTATTTACTTATTGCGTGTTTTTGCAGCATGCCACATTGTGAAAAACTACATTGCCCATCTTCTCAATGTCAAAGTTCCCTTAATTCTAGGTAAACATTCACAACTCAGATTTCTCTACTGTATCTCGTGTTTGTTTCAACGTTATTTTTTGACGAATATTGCTTACATAAATTAATAGTCCAGATGCAAGCAAATGAGCAATTTTTTTTTTTTTTTTTTGAATACTGTAATGTTCCAGTTATAGTTCCTGGATATTAGGGTATTGTGTCCATTGTCTGGGTATTTTTCAGTTTATTTAGGATATTTGGTTGTAGCCCTATTGGAGACATTTTTCTGTGTCATATTGAATCCATTAAGGATTTTTGAATTTACAGGTATTTGGGGAGGAAAAGGGCAAGGAAAATCGTTCCAGACAGAACTTATTTTTCAGGCAATGGGAGTTGAACCGGTAATTATGTCTGCAGGGGAACTAGAATCAGATAGAGCAGGTTTTCAAATTTCTTTCGTTGGAAGTTTCTTATGTTGTAAATTTGTAGTTATCAAAGAGATATAAAAGTATTGTGGACGATATCATCTCGTGCAATCACTTACAATCTATAACCTCCCTTGTTAAACATATCAAGTTGTTGCTTATTGTAGGAGAACCTGGCAGACTTATCCGTGATCGATATAGAACAGCTTCTCAAGTGATCCAGAACAAAGTTAGAAGCCTTCTTACTTTCACTTTTGATATACGTATGTCTTGTGTTATGCATTGATTTATGTGATTTATATTTTTATCTCACGCGTGCCCTCTTCCTTGAATTATCTTCTTAATATGCAATCCCACTATAGGTTTACGTAGTTTTCTTTTTGTACATTCTTTTCACATGATTTAAATAAAATTATAATAACCACATCACAAGATACTTACCTTCATACATACAGACATATTTATGTATCTATAGTTTATATGTTCATGTTTTGGAAAGCCATCATTTGGTAATGAAAAAAAATACTGATATGGAAACCTTAGAGACTGGAAGAATAACCACTAACAACGATGATGGTACTTCCACCATAAATAAATATTAAGGGTCACAAGTGAAACATTTTTACATTCCCAAAAAATGGAACAAGTGGAACCAATGCCCCTGGTTGTTAACCCAACTACACAACCTCACACATCAATCTTTAAGTCGAAACATTCCCACTCAAGAGCTAGGGATCCTTGTGTGAAAATACTACACCTTGAGAAAATCGCCCTACATTTTCCTCCTTACTACCCCTCTCTCTCACACACATACACTCACAGAAAAATAGATAGAGACACAAAATGTGCATAATTTATGGATTATAAAGATGCAAAATCCTAACAGAAAAAAGAATCTAATTCAATTATGAGAGGGATATTTACTTGATTGAAATGGTAAACATGTATTACTAAACTTTGATATGCTTTTGGTGGAATAATCGATACTGTGAAGGGGAATTGTGGATGGTTCCTCCTTTAACATTTAAGATTTGTTTTCTGATCTAGTTGTGATATGTCCACTCTTATATCTCTCATAATGATGAATGCTTTATATTTAAAGTTGAAGTTGTTTCAAATTATTAAAGCAAGTGGTTCATCTTTATTTGATCATTACAGGGGAAAATGACCTGTTTGATGATCAATGATATTGATGCTGGACTAGGCAGATTTGGTGAGTATTATTTCTTGATTAAGAAAATCATACTTGATAGGAAAAAATGGTGCTATTATTTCCATGTTTAGATTTTTTGTTCAGTTTGGCGAAGATACTCCTTATTACTTTTATACCTTCATGGAGGTAGAACTAGAAAAAGGGCGTACGTTTGTCATATATACAGTACAAAAGTGTGTGGCCTCATCAAAGTCTTACGTGGTCACATGTAAATAGTAGCTTCACGAAAAGTTACAGGGTTAACCATTTCTTGTCTGTCTCCATCAATGATGCTACAAAACGAAAATTCAGTATATGTTCGTTATTCCTTGAGATTACTAATTATCTTTCTCTTGGTGATGCTCCTCTAGGAAACACTCAAATGACAGTGAACAATCAGATCGTTGTTGGAACTCTGATGAATTTGTGTGATAATCCTACTAGAGTTAGCATTGGGCAAAACTGGAGGGAATCAGATATTACACATAGAGTTCCTGTAATTGTAACAGGAAATGATTTGTCTACACTTTATGCTCCCCTGATTCGTGATGGAAGGATGGACAAGTTCTATTGGTGCGTGAACATTTTTATAATTTTGCATATGCTTAGTAATTTTACTGCACCTCCACTTTTACGAATCATGATTTTGGTGTTATTTTTTACTTGGGTAGAGATGTGGTATTTAACTCTGCCTTTCTCTGGTGCAGTTCTTTCTATGGTTTTTGTTTTACTCTCATCATTCCTATTTGACTGCTTATGATGTTTTCATGAAAACATTGGAGCTTGATCTTCTATTTTCTGACACATTGTTTTTGCTCCAGGCAACCGACCCATGAAGATATCATAAATATTGTCCACAGAATGTACGAGAGAGATGGTATACCTAGGGATGCAGTTGTGAGTATTGTGGATACATTTCCTAATCAAGGTACCTCTATGTCCCGCATGCCCTGGTCTGATTACGTGCAGTTTTTAGCTAGTTATGTTGCCTAGATTTTTAATATTAGTTTTGGAGATTTTGCTTCCATACATCTGAATCTAGATTTCCTTCTGTAGAAGCTATAAAAGATAAGCAAGAGTCTGAATGACTATCAGACCTCTCAAGCTCTGCCATTTATAGTGAACTGGTGGACCATGATAACATATACACATAATGAAACTGAAATATAGAATGTAAGTATGTAACCCTACCTACATGAATGCTAAAATGATTTAAATTCCTCTACGACTTTAATAAGCAATACGCCTATATGTTAAAACTGCCAAGTAAAACAGCAACATCTAAGTGGTAGTGGCATTGCCCAAAAATGAATATTTCGAGTATAATAATCAAGAAAGAAGTGTTATTTCTGCTTTAACCTGTGTCATTCAAAGGACAGTTTTATAAAAAAACATTCAAAAGGCTATTTTCATTTATTTATTTATTTATTTTTTGTAAAGTGAGCATGTCATGGCGGGCTCTTATTAGATCACATAAGCTGTACTATACGAAGAGTAATCAATAGGAAAATTGCTCTGTTTTAGGAACTGCTATCAAACATCGCAGGGGTTTTTCTCAATTTCGAAATTCCATTTTTGGTTCGCTCTAACCTTCAACAGACCAAGAGAGATTTTTGAGATTCGCAGTTCACCTTTGTGTTGGAGGTGCACATCTGCCAATAGAAGTCAATGCTATTTGTCAACCTATTAAAATCCATTACAAACCTTACCAATGTAACTACTTGATAACCTTTCATCTTCCTTTATCATTTTCTTATTAAAGGTGAGCTGCTTGTGATGGAAATTGATCCTAGGACCTCTTGGTTTTCCAAGCACTGGCCCTAACAACTAGGGCTGCAAGTTTTTTCGATCGTTCCGATTTTTCCGATTTCCGATCCGATTTTTTCTTATTTTGGAACCTATATTGAATTTCCGATTTCCAATTTTTCCGAATAGAAATTGGAAGTACTTTTATAATTCCGATTTTCCGATCTATTATTTCCAAACATCTTCCGATCCAAAATTTCCTATTATGTTTGACGTCACCAATTACAAGGAAGTTTAAATGAGTGTTTGACATCCAAAAATGGTCAATATCAAAAATTTCACCCAAAACGTAATACTTCTATCTTTCTTTCTTTTATTTTCCTCTCTTTCTAAAATAACAACACAAAAGGGACATACATAAAGAAACATACATAAACTATTGAAGATGTTGTAATGGTGATTATTATTTGTTCCACTTGAAAAAAAATATTTGTAGGTGTCGATAAAATGTGTATTCAATTTCTTCCAATTTTTCAGATTTCCAAATTTTCCTCTTTTTTTTTTATTCTTTTGGATTTCCAATTTTTTTGAAATTCCAGTTTTTCCAATTTTGGATAGGGATGGCAATTGGGTCGGGTCGACCCGTTATGGGTCATCCTGGGTTCGGGTTAAGAAACACCAAGCCCAAACCCGACCCATTTATTAAACTGGTCAGATTCGTGAACCCAAATCCAACCTGCATATAATCGGGTTGACCCGACCCGACCCATTAACCCGTATTTAGTAAAAAAAAATCACAAAATGCAAGTGAGAATCAGATGATTAGAAGTGATTGTGAGGGCATTTGAAAATCAACAGTGAGATGAGATCAAAAACTCACATCTAGTAAACGATAACAATCTACAGAAAACTCACAAATTAGAAAAATAGATTTGAAGAGAGAACATTCCTCAAAGAATGAGAAAGAGAAAATAGTAGAACAAAAGTCTAACCCATGAGAATGCTAAAGAGTATCGGAGTCATTGGGATCGAATGGCCCTTCACTCTAAAACAGAGAGAGAACTAGATAGATAAATTCAACAATCAAACACTTTTGAAGAAACACAAAAGGAAAATCTAAAAATTCTTAGTTCGAATAATCAAGAGCTCGTTGGTGAAAAACATCTATTGAAAAAAGTATAATCAAATTAGGGGTGAGCACGGTTCGGTTCGGGTCGGTTTCTGACCTAAACTGAACCCAAACCGACCACATTCGGTTCCTAAAGTTATAAACCGAACCGACCCGAAACGTAATTGGTTTTAGAGCCGAGCCGAACCGAGCCGATAAGCTTCCACCCAACCCGAAACCGACTCGGTTTCAGAAAATTAAAATCGCTAGTTCCCAGCCAAAAAGCGCCTCAGCACCCATGACGAGAAGAACAGAAGAAGAGATCAAAAATCGTCAAAGTCCTGAGGTATTTGATATTTTATTAAAGGTGTAGTTCAAGAGCTTCAACCAAAGACCTAAACCAAATCACCTCTTCTTTAAGATTCCCATCTAGATCTCCCAACCCATCATTTCCTTTTATCCTCATCTTCAAGGTCCTTAACATCGGTGTCTCCTCTAAAGCCAAGCAGCTTCATCTTCAAGAAACTCAATGCCGAGGCGTCGGAGCTTGGGAGTTACACCAAAAGCACACCAAAAACTATCGGAGGGGGATTAATTTTTAGGGCTTTTGGGAAATTGGATTGTGGGTTTTGAGGTAGATGAATTTGGAGTTCCTTGTGAGATTTAGTTTTATATTTAATTTGTTTGTTGGAACTTGGGATGTATGTACATTTAATTTCCCTTAGTAATTTGTTGTTGCTCTCATGTTTTGAGTAATTTAAAATGTGGTGGTCTCATCTATTTTTGGGGTTCCTTTTGGGTTTGAGCTCTTTCCGATTGGGTTGTTGAGTGGTGCACCTCTAAATCGGTTTAATATGCTATGATTTTGGAAGTCGGTTCAGTTTTGTATGGTTTAGAGAGTCAAAGAACCGAAAATCGAACCGACCTAAATCGGTTTACCTATTTGAAAACCAAACCGACCCGAGCTACTTCAATAAACCGAGCCGACCGGTTCGGTTTAGGTCGGTTCGGTTCGGGTTTGTGCTTAACCCTAAATCAAATAAAGGAGAATGAAGTAATTGTTACCATCTTTGTCCAATCGGTGCTTTTCAGCGAGAATTGATTAGGGTATAACATTAAATTATATTTCAGTTAAACGGGTTCGCGGGTCAACCCGAACCAGACCCGTTATCTAAACGGGTTAGTTGGGTCGACCAACCCCAACCCGTGAAATTCAGGTCGGGTTAACGAGTTCGGGTCAAATTGCCAACCCTAATTTTGGAATAGTTGCCAATTTCTGAAAAGGCATGGAACAAAATTATTTCCAAAACAATTTGGGAAATTTTCCAATATTCATTTTTCTGATCTGTTCCATTCCATAAACAGCCTGAGAATCTTCCCTTGTTATTGCTTTAACCAAGTCTAAGAAATTTCTTCTTTTTTTGTTGTATGTTTGTTGCACTTATGTCCACCGTTTTGTTAAAATTATTGACTAATTTCACGTCACTCTTCTTTTTTTGGTTGATAGCATTGGATTTTTATGGAGCTCTTAGGTCCCATACATATGATCGATCAATCTCTCAGGTATTAATATTCTCAACGAGCATCCTTACACGTATCATATACCTTATTATGTTGAATGCTTGTCTTCCATGGAATACTATAGCGTTGTTTTAGAGCTCCCATCAGATCTGCAACTTAACATAATTCCCTTAAGCAAAGAAACACCACTTGTAACTGTACTTAATACATTTGTATGTTTGATTTTATATCTTTTTTCCTTAACTTGTAGTGGGTAAAAGATATTGGTGGCTTTGAAAATCTTGGTTTGACGCTTCTTAAGAGAAAAAGGAATAACGAGCTTCCTACTTTCATTCCCCCAAAGGTGAGCCTCATCTGCAACTCCCATCTGCTATATAAGGATATATAAAACAGTGTCTTGTTTTCTTGTGTGTTTTTCTTGATTCATCGCAATCATAATCATAATCGTTTGTCTTTTCTAGTTTGTTGATAATCATCCTTGTAATTTTTCTCTTAATTCGATGAAACCTAACTAAGATATTAATGCAGTTACTGAATCTACATTTAAGGCAACTATCTGGCTAGTATTCTTTTGTTGAATTGGTTTCTGTATGTGGTGGAACAGCAAACTGCGGAAGCTTTACTGGAATCAGGTTACTCTCTACTGAAAGAGCAACAACTCATAATGGAAAACAAACTTTCCAAGGAATACATGAAGAATATGGAGTAAATTCTGCCATAGTATGATATTAGCTTTGTTGGAAGCAAAGGATTCATTCATACAACAGATCTAATGAATAACGATCGTGCAATGAGCTGCTCACAATATTCTCAAGATATTTCCCTTGATGTAAATTTTGACGAAATGGCAAAATTTAGTGTTTTAAAATTTAATGGTAATTCTCCAAATGGCATGCTACTGTATTTGTCCAACTGAGTAAAACATCTGTCCGCTTCCTAAACCCAAATTATTCGTTGCCCTTCGAAGCCTGGGAATCATTTGGAATTTTGAAAAGTACGCTATAGAATTTGGTTTTTTTTTTTTTTTTTTAAAGGAAAAGCCCAATCCCACAAAAATTCAAATCATTGGCAATTTTGCGTATAGCAATCTCACTTGGAGGCTTTCTAAACACTACGAATTGTATCCATCATAAAAGACCCCAAATCATTCTGCAGTTTTGAAAACTTGTGGAGGCGTTTTCATGCTCTGCTCTAATTTCTACAGACTACGATTTGCTCCTCATTCTGAGTAGAGTAACTAAAATATGTCAAATTCACTCGACACAAGTAAGTTCTCACTCAAACATTTGCTGATGCGCAAGGAACGCTTACATTCTTTACCAAGAACTCGTTTAAAGTAGTAAAATTAGCGCTTGATCAACCTCCCATGTCGGTTTATCCAACCGAGGATACTCTTGTAAACCCAAGTTTGAGTTTTTTTCTAATTGTTATGCTGCATCAAACTCCACTGATTACAAACCATATCATAATCTTCAGAGTACAATTGAAGTTGTGAACCAAAAGATTCAAAACCTCAGCTCCGAGAATAACTAAATTTAAGCAAAGGAGTAAACAAAGCAAGTACAGAAAACAGACTTTATTAATTTACCAAACAAGACTCAGCTGGTTTTCGCAACAAATATATATTTTTCTTCTTTTTTTACACTCTGCTGTACACACTTTGCCTCTCATGATTATACAGTACAACCTAAATATTCTGCGCCAAATAAATCGCTTTAGTTTTTCCCAATAGAAACCAATCGTTAAATAAAATGAAATGGAAACAAAAAAGAATGCAAGCTCAAAATCGACCTGAGACTGTAAAGAATAGCAAGTAGCTAAATGGAAAAGAAAAAAAAAGACTCCGAAATCCAAACAAGTAAAAACCGGAAAACCTTGTAGCCGTCCTAAAAATGATGAAAACGAGCTTCTCGGGCGCAGAAGCAGCTAAAAAGGCACTGATGCTGTCCCCTCACACTTTAAATATTGAGTACCCCTGCAAAAGGAAAGCAACAATTAGAATATTTTGGAGGCAAATAGCCACAATCTATTTGAGATTAATTCAGAAACACCCTAGCTATGAGAATTTTGGAACTATGATTATTAACCAAGAATATATATTAAGGAAAAGTGAGAATCATACAAAATGGCAAATAATGCCTTGGTCACCTGCAAGCTCATTTATTGCAGGACCTGCAGAGAAAACTATAACATTCACGAGCCTCAGAATAACTGAAGAGCCATTTTCAGCTTGTTCTGCTTCCATTTGGGCAACTTATAGAAACTATCCTTTGCCATCCCAAATTTCTCTCGGAACTCTTCCGAAGAAAGATACGTCTGCAAACACCAATGGTAAATTTTAAGATACACTTAGTAAAACAAACAAATGATGATAGAGACAACTTTAAATTATTTACCTCTCGTTTGGTGACATCAATTTCTGTAACTGGATCTGATGAAAATGTTTTGAGGCGTTCATAAGGGTGAATCGGAAGTCCTTCCTCATCATCAGCCTCACCCTCTTTCACATCTTCCTGTATGGTGAGAGCCTCAATCCTACTACTCATAGAACTGGAATTTTCTCTAGAAATGGTCTCTTGGCTGGATTTAGGAGAGATAGAGCTCGCTTCATTCATGAGAAGAAAAAGAAAAATGAATTTAAACCATCCAGATTAAATATATGTCATTCTTTAATGCAATATTCATTTTATGTCAAAGTTGAAACTCATTTGGCCACAATATACAACTAAAAATATATATCACAATGTTTTGTTTCATGCTTCATACCTTTAATAGGCCGGGGTATGACATTTCCCTGTGCAGGTTTCTCAAAACCAGCTGTGAGGGCTGCTATGGCCGCCGATCTAGAAGCAAGTTTTGCTGAATCGGGGGTTACTGACTTTGGATAGAGCTTCCTAACAATCGGTGGTGGAGTTGAAAGGTTCCTAGTATTATTAGTGCTTTCAAAAGTAGCAGCAAGTGCAGTGAAGGCCGGAGATCTGCCCCTAACACGAACTCGGTCAGGGCTAAACGACATACTTCGAGACGACCTCTGTGATTTGTCCGGTACACTAGACCTTCCTCCATAAGATACTGGAGTTCTTCTTTTGGGTTTCTGATTACCGAGAAACAATGCAAAGTATAAAGATGGTTATAAAAAACCAAAATACAAGTCCTAAAGTGGAAACTTTGCTTACATCTAGAGTTTGAGTAACTCCGTTCTTCACTATAGAAAGCTTCCTCTGGAATGAGTTTCCGCGCATCTGTGAGAAAATGAAAATGTCAATACATAAAGAGTAAGTCAAAATGCTACTCTCCTTATTGATTACACGATCTACTCACAAGAATTATATATGTAAATTGTATAAAATCTACACTGACTTACAGATGATTTTGCGGAGTCCCATGTAAAGAAACGCGTGAAAAAAGGTGGCTCACTTCCTTCCATAGTAACAAAAATTGGAGCTTCACGAGATAACTTCTCTCGAAGAAAATCATTTTCAAGAAATTTCTATTGAGAAAACAAACAAAATAACATTAGAGGCTGGCCAAGAAACTTAGTGTGAGAATAGTACTTTTTATCAGCAATTTGCTTTCATTTTAGAAAAGCAGTTGGTTCTATCCGCTTTTAAGAAAAATTCTATTTTACATATGAAAAAGAGAAGTTTAAGGCTCGCACAAGTGCCTAACATACCTCACCAATGGCCAAAGTTTGTGTTCTACTACTGGAATCCACCTGTTTCCCTATCCAAACAAAGATATCTGAGTGGCAGTCCAAGACAAATACATCTTCAGTCATCAAATCATCCTGGGTGAAGTTATATATCTCTGACACCTGTGTACACAATAACCACAGGAGTATAAGACACCACAAGCATTTATTTTTGACTTCCACACATGGGGAAGAATGTACATACCTTTAAACTGTCTGTTGTTGCAAATAACATTCCAGCAAGAATTGATTCAGGTGAGCATCAAACGTGTTAGATCAAAGCATAGATAACATATTGAAAGAAAAGGTGGGAATTTAGTAGTATTCAACTTACGTACTTTTTAAAAAAGTGCAAGCAAATAGGCGAGGATCATTCTCTGCATCTCTTCCAATCTTTTGGTTGGAGTATTCACATTTATCTCCAAGTAAATCCCAAAACTGTTCAGTTTCTGCACCTTCTTTCTGTGGTTTGGACTGCAAATTTGGCTGCAACATTGACAAGAAAATCAAACAAAAATACTGAAAACAAAACATACAAACCCAAATAAAGCTTGAATAAGAAATGCCCTCACCAATTGGACAGAAATCAGCACTTACAATGATTCGGCTTACATTATATATCAAGAAATGCAAGAAAAACGCGTAATAAAAACTTACGTAATTTCCAAATGGTTTTTTGGTCTCTAGAGATGTTAACTGAGAATATCTCCTGGGGTGAGTGCCATAGAGTGCCATTATGATAACCATAATAAACCCAAGGCATAAGTGTTTGTGTGTTTCTAGAGATGTTAAGTTTTATTTGTTTTTTATTTATATTTTTGCGTTAAAATATTTACAAACAACAACGTAAGTAGATCAGAAACAGCAAACCTTTATTAGATCTAGGTGTCTTTCAAGAAGCTCGTGGTCCTCTGAGGAAGTAAGGCCTCCAGACCACGTGAAGACAGTGGAACCGCTATGCAATATGTAACAGTAGGTAGAGTTTAAAGACGATGCCACCTGAATGGAACAAAACAAAATAAAAGTTGAATAAATCTTAAATGCAACTATGGCATCCACTTGTGAAAAAAAAAAAAAAACTCGTATCATCTTGTATTCAACAACTTTGAATACTCTAGAAACAGAGCTGTCGTGAAATTTAAATAACCTGGTCAACTTGAATTGCTTGCATATTATCAGGTCCGGAACCTTGAACTCGAAACAATGCTGTCCCATCTTCTGAATATGTCTCATCCTGAATTTCTTTCTCTGCAAGATAATTCTTATATCCGGAACTAATACCACCCTGTTGAGTTTCAAAAACATTGTAGTCGAGTGAGTATTCAATGATAAAATAATGACACCCAAACAAGAATAAATTTCGAAATATATATTATACTTCCAAAAAAAGGAAGTAAAATACACATCCATACACACCTTAAATACAATAAAACTCTGAAAGATTGAAAAGAACTGGATAGGTTCATTCCCTTCAAAGATGCGAGCCTGTAAATGCATAATTACGAATATGGTATTCAGTAACTAAAGCAGGGTGTTGGTAAGTATTGGTAATCAAAACACTTTAATGTAAACAACCTGCACTGCCTGAGACTTGAATGATTCAACCATCTTGTTTGCCAGCAAAATTGCCGCACTTCTCTCTTCCTGTAATTAGTTAAAACTAACATTAAATAGTCCACAAGAAAATTGTTGCTCATAAGGCCAATCGCTATTAAAAACTATATCCAGAGTTCGTGAGAATATTATATATGACCACAGAATCCATAGCTGCTAAAACCCCATAAACTGAACACCCTCTCTACTGGAACAATTCCAACCTAACATGAATAGTATACCTCTTTTGAGTGATAGGCTCAACTCTCAAATACCAAAAGATATAACTGAAAGGGGAAAAAGAGTTGCGTATTTCTGAATAAGTTCTTTACCTTAATACTTTTTTTTAGAAGAATTTTTTTTTTAAGAAGGTCTTTACCTCAACACTCTGCTTCCCAAACCAAGTGCCAACAAGATACTCCTCTTTATCTTCTCCAGGATATGCATATTGGAAGATATAGCAATCTCCACTATAAAACTTTGTCTGTTCGGAAGATGGAATAAGAGTTTTTTCCTGACCATTTACACGCCAAACCTGTGCATTCATGATAGATAAAAGCTAAATTTAGCATTTACATCCTATGGAGAGTAAAGTTTTCATAACTATATAAAATGGATAAGATGACAGAACCTGCAAATTTCCAGTGCAATCAATATATGGTTGAGGTTCTTCTTTTGTGGGAGCAGCTTTCACAAGGCCCTTCACATTAAGTCCTTGGCGTTTCAGAAGAGCTACAAGATAATCAGGAATATTTTTTTTGTCAAAAGGTAAAAAACGAATTTCAAATTGAGCCACAGATCAAAGAAAAAGATAGTGTTTAAAGAACAACTTATTTACGAGTTATTAAAAAGAGGGAAAAAACTAACCAGCAACTTTGCCTCTACCATCCTCTGACACAGTCACATTCGTTGTCTCTGGCCATGAATCAAACTTAGATTGGAAGACAATTGTCTCAAATCCCTCAATAACACGAATTACATGAGATTTTGGCCTATCTAAGCCACGAATATACTCCTGCACAGTTAGATGGGAGTGATACCATAATCAATAGAAAATATTAATTAAATGAAACAGCCTACATTCAATAATTAAGACTAGGGAATTACTTCTGCAGTCGTACTTGCAGCTTTTCTGTCCTCCAGAAACGTATTTCTTCCAATCCATACAAAAACTTCTATGCCACAATCCAGAATAAAGCATTTTTTCGTGTCCAGTGACTCCCTCTTTAAGGAATCAGTGCTGACAGGTTCCACCTGTTTTTTCTCAATACTGCGAAAATAGATTCAATTTTAGCCATGTTGTAAGTTTTCAGTGTTAATGGAGTTCTATCACATACAACTTGACAAGCAACTTACCAAAACAACTTTGTGGGAGAAGCTTCTATAGTTTTATCATCATCAGTGGTGGCCTTTCTTGGGAGTGGAGCAAATCCGCCAAAGAAACCCCAGAACTCTCCAGTTTCAGCATCCGCCATCATTCTCCCATCCTCTATGTAAATAACCAATTAAAACTCAAAAACCAGGATATTTATGGAAGTAACACTATCACGATTCTAGTTAAGCCTTTTTCACCTACCAATGGCAGCGACCTCACATTTTCCATCATGATGAGTATCTTTAATGTACTGGACAACTTCTAGAGCTTTAGCCCTCTCTTGGATAGATGATTTAGAACCATTAAACTGGAATATTTTAGACTTCGTATCCAAGATGAATATATCATCATGATTGAGAGACGAACGTGCGAAAGAGACCTGAGCGGGGGAAAAATGTAAAGGGAGTTTGAGAAGAAGAGAAAAAAATAATAATAACACCCCTATCTTAAGATGATTATAATGAACATTGACTTGCCTCCTTTACATGGACAACACGGTTTCCTCTGCAAACATATAAACGTATTTGGTGCTCTTCAGCCTCAACATGTTTGAAGCCAGATGAGGCACCACCTTCTTGAGGAATGATACAAGGTTTAAAGTATGAAAGGAACTTCTCAGTTTCATGCCCCTGGACCTCCCGGTATTGAACTGCACGTCCTCCCAGGGCTGCATCAAGTTCAACAGTCTTGATAGCTGCTGTACCAGCTTCGTCCTATTCTTTCAATGAAAGATAGAAAAAAACGTCCAAATAAAAATAAATAAAACATCACCTGAATTGGAAATTTACTATTTTTTGTTTCGTGGAAATAGAGACTTGCCTGAGTCGTATCTTTCCCGAGCCAATAATGTAAATCATGCCGAAATGCACCACTTTTTAAAGCTGTTGTCTGCACAAAGTGTAATGGTTGAGAATAAAGATATGAAACAAAAATCAGATTGGAAAATGAACCCACATTCATTTCGATGAGAATATGGACATATACCTTCAAAACCACGTAAGAATCTCCTGTAAAGAACTTCCCATGAGAGGATTGGGGGATAGGTACTGGTCGGAAGTTTTCAATGCGCCATATTTCAGTTCCACTTTACAAGGTCAAGGTCAAGGAGCATAAAGTATGGAAGAAGAAATTAAAAGATGTTTTGGAATATAGATAGCAATGCACACGGTAACATATGAAGATCATAAACATGGTTTAGAAGACTATGAAAAGTTGCCGCTTTCGGCACCACCTAAATCATATTAATACATCTATCTCATACGGTTGCAATAGCATAAGTTTCTGTCCTTACTTATGAAGAACATGTCAATTTGTTATACTTTTACTAAGCTGAACCGGCAAACAACATCTATGTCTATAATTGAGTGGTGTTTTGTAATATCACACGCAGCATAATAAATATGGAAGTGAATGTTACAAATGAAGTTCATAAAATTTAGTAATTGCCATATGAAAGGATACGCTTTTTGTCCAGCTCCATGAAAAGCCGAATCCAAATCCCTCATGGAAACTGCCATATTTTGGCTTGAAGATGGATGTAGATATGCTGAAACACAAATTGCCATCAATATGTTAGCTTTCTTGCAAAGATGCAATTCAATATAAGTAATCCATATAAAAAACAATAGAATAATGTTCGTTACTTGATATAAAATATCAATCTAAACAGTGACATTATAGTTTTGCATCATGCAACTTCCTAAATCTCCATTTCTACATCAATTATAATGCCATCAAAAATTCAAAATAAAAATCCTAAATTTCCTCTCTTTTTCCGTCACGAATCTACAAAAATAACTCATAATTCTATATTTTATAATCAAACTATTCTCTCAATATATCAAACTCAACCCAAAAAAAAAACACTATTCTACCTATAACAAATTAAGCTGAAATAAAAGTAAAGAATCAATCTTTCACAACCAAGATCCAAAACAACCTCAAAGAATTGGATTTCGATCAAACATACCTTTGTTCTTGGTTTGGAATCAATCTGGTGGAGCAAAAAATAAAAATAAAAATAAAAATAACTTTTTTTTGAGAGAGAGTGAGAGAGAGGAATGATGGTTGGCGAGTGCCAGGCGTGCCTATCACTAATGGTGGCCAAATGAAGGGTCCCTCACAAGAAGATGATGATCTGTTTTTCAATTAATTATATTTATTAATCAAATCTCTCTCTCTCTCTCTCTCTCATAATAATTAGAATCTAATTAAAAGTAAAAAAAATTACCTCTCTCTTTCTTCTCTCTCTGGGCGTTTCTCTGTCAGGTAAAAAATAAAGTTGTTGTTGTTGTTGTTGTGGGTGTTTTTTAACAGTTGAAAAAGGTAATTACTGTTTTACCCTGGTGGTGGGACAAGATAAAAGGGACGGTCACCGGCCATCATTAAGGACTAAAAAGGAAACAGAGAAAAGATTAGTTAGTTGGGTCCACGTATTTCTTTTTCTGTTAGAACCAAAATTCTTTTCTTCTTCATTTCATTCAACAAATGAGTGCTTTTTTTTAGGGAAAATGTAGGGTTCGATTCAAAGTTTTCCTCTACAAGGAAGGGCTGCCACACCAACTATTCAAAGGTTCATATTTTCATCTATTTTGGCTTTTTCTTTTCTTTTTTCTTTTTTCTTTTTTCGTGCTAACATTAGAATTTATACTATCAAATATTGATACTAGAAATACATCAGTGCATCGGTGATGACATTCCACTTTTTTTTCTTTTCGAAAACCCATTAAAAAAAATCTCCGTTACAAATAGTTAGCAGGTGCTCCTATTAACATTTAAAGGGGAGTTGAGCCCTACCTCATCAAAAAAAATTCTCCATTAGAGCACCTGTTAACTTATTTTATGATCAGGTGATCATAAAACAAGTTAGCAGCTGCTCTCTTACCGTTGTTAACATTTAAAGGGGAGTTAAGCCCTACCTCACATTAGGGGGTAACACAAGTAGGACTCGGCTTACATAGACCATTAAAAACTTTAACTAAAAAATATTCGTAATCAGCCGCCACATGGTTCATGGGGATTCCTTGATGTTTGAGAAAGCGATTGTGAAAGTTAGTTATTTCTTTAGCTAAAATAAGTAGTAGAAAATAATTTCTTTAGCTGAAAAAGAGTGGGAGAAAATAATTTTTTCAAGCATAAGAGATTGGAGCTAATCACATGAAGACCAACGCGATAAAAGAATGGCAAAAGTGTAAAAACAAATATTTATTTCAAGTGGAGGAGTTTTAAATATACCACAAAACTCTAAAAGCTCACCCCATCCCCTATTTACTCCAACCGTACCTTACTTTTAGCAATGCCCAACACTTCGGCGCCTATTTCAATTTTTTTGATTTTTTTTTTCATCAAGTGCTAAGACTTGGGCACCCGATTTGAATTTTAAAAAATAAAAATTGGTGCCTAATTTGAATTTTTGTAGAAAAAAAAACAATTGGGCGCCCAAACCTTTAGGCGCCCGATTAGAAAACAAACAGGCCCCCAACATTGGGCGCTCAATCGTAACGTAAAAAAGCAAGGTTGAGTCTTGGATTCCAATACTCAACTTTGTTTTTTGAGACTCAAATTCAAGTCAGTAAAGCACTGTTGGAGGTCGAAAATCCTATGTGGCACCTTGGATTCCAAGATAGCGAGGCACTTTAGAAGATGCTCTTAATAATTAAGGACAAGTATGCCCCAAAAATAAAAACATAAATATTTTTCAATCTAAACGCTTACCCCCTCCCTAATTCCTATTCTCTAGCACAGTGATTAGAGAAAAACAAAAATATATATTTTCAAAGTTATATAATTTCGATTAGTCGCGTCATCTTTAAATCTAATTAAAAAATGTAAACAAATAATTGAAGGAATGAGAATGAAGAAAAATTTATCTCTCAAACCATGTGATATGATTCGGTGATGTTTAATTTTACAAATGTGGTTCAACTTATATGCATTCAACACTAACAATTTTCAGATTTGAATCTACGGTGGTTTGGTAGTATGATGAAGATTTTGATGTTCATTAATACTTACTTTTGTATTTATAAAAATAAATTGGATGAGCTAATTAACCTAGAAAAATAAAACTTGGGTGAGCTAATTGAAGAATGGAGTGTATTTATAATTTATATTGCCAATTGTCAAGCATTAAAGATACACTATAAATGGGATTCCGTTAATTTTTCGTGATACAACCGTTGCTAACCATTGGATCAAAGAAAATAAATGATAATCTTTTATTCGTGGACTATAAATGGGATACCAAGCCGAGCCTAGAAAGATTATATTGTAGTCAATGTGGCATTGACCAGGACAAATATATTGGATCCGGCGTGATTTTTATCATCCACGTGTACGTTTATTTCCTTTTGGGAGGTTTGCGGTTTGGAACCATGGCTCAACCGCTAAGTAAATGTTTTTAGTTCGGTTCACCACCAACAAGGCCAATTATTACGATTTATTATCATCAACATTTGAACCAGTGAGGTCCTCATGTGCCTAAGGGATTAGTCAGGCAATTAGTGATAAATTATGAACTCGGATCACTTTGATTGCCCAGTACATGAATTGGTGAGGTTTGTGTCTTAAGGGACTAGTCATGCAAATGGTGATTTTCTTGATCTTTGATGATTAAACACCTTCGATTTTGGAGAATTATATTGTTGCATATGTTTTTAACAGCATCTGTATCTATTTTCACTCCTTGTTCTGAGAAACCGTCAACTTTCAAATAGACCTGAACAAAAACCTTTTCCCTGTCGCATTCTATTTCCAATGTCGCGATCTACTTTATCACAAAGTAACAAACCGTCTTTGTTCAAAAGTGACCTTACACAATGATCAATCTATTACACCAAGATCTTTGTTCAGAAAATCATAAAACTTAATTCGAAGATATATCAGAAACTTGTGACTCAAGATTCGATATTGAAAAGTTATTATTATTTCTAGTCAGCACCAAAGTGAGATACAAAATACGAAAACAGAAGTAATATTAAGAACTAAGTTCAAGAAACCGCAGAGCCATGGGGTGCTTAGCTTGGGATAAGTTGTTAGGTTTTAAAACCTCAACAATCTCGCCATCCACAAGGAGGCACACTAAATCCGCAATCCTCTGTATCTGTTTGACGCTATGAGATACTATGATGGTCGTCAAGTCGCGGTTGGTCTTCAACTTCACAATTACATCTTCTATATTTTGTGTTGAAATTGGATCCAGTGCGCTTGTTGGTTCATCCAACAACAATACCTTCAACACAAAAAATTTAAACACCATTAGCAAATATGCAAAGTTATAATTATCTGTTGCCAGTTTCAGGCCGTGAAACAGTTGCTCAAGCCCATCCCAAAATAAGTATATATTTTAGGCTTGGTCTCCTGTTTAGATCAATTGACCAAATAGGCCTAAGCCAAAAAAATTAGGATAGAAAACTTAGACCCCTTCCAAACCAATCTAATGCGCGACTATTAAAAAGTTTGGCGTTGATACCTCTGGGTCATTTGCTAATGTTCTAGCAAGCGCAACTCGTTGAGCTTGACCAACGGACAGTTCACCACCATTTTTTTCAGCAAACGAGGAATCGAGGTCTGCGAGATTGAGCAATGCCACTACCTCCAAATCGGTTAACTTCTTGCCTCTCAACTTGGGTCCATATCGCACATTATCCGCCACGGTGCCTGAAAATAAATTTTTAATTTTTGAGGGTCATGTTTGATTGTACATGGAGAACCCTATTTTTAAAGTTTCTTTGCTTTTAGTACCGTGGAATTTCAAAAATACCAAAACTACCCGTAATTTTAATTTAAAACATAATAAATTAAGTGACTGGTATATAAAATCTTTAACATTCCTAACTTTTAGGACCCTCTCTCTAATACCTAAATTCCTCAATATCTCTAATTACCACCATTTCTCACTCACCTTCCTCTCAACTCCATAGTTTACCACAACTTGGAGTCTTCTACTCAATGGTGATGGGAGTTTCCGATGTCTTCTTGGAGTTTTGGAGTGTGGTAGCTTTCCATGTAACATTTTGAATTCTTGTAAATTAATCGAAATGCAAAACAATGAGGTATGATGTCGGAGAAGTTTGATAAGGAGCTGACACCATGGAAATGGAGCTCCTCTCAATGGAGATTGGGGGCAAATTTTAATATGTGGTAACTCATCCTTGCCATGTTGTACGTAGTTCTAGCTTTGGATGCTATTTCGATAACATTAGTTGCGCCCAATTGGAAAGTCGGATGCTTTAAGAGGGATAGATTGATCCTATCTCAGGGATTCATGATGGTGCATACTAACAACACTAGTTGATATCACATTTAGAGACAAAATTTTGATGATGCTAGTTTAATTGATGGGAACAGTTTGGAGATTTCCTTCACCCCTTGTAATGGAGAAAAAGTTCGGTCCTAAGCGTTACTCCATTCGACATGTGTCCATTTTAACCCTCATAGTTAACCATAGTTAATCTCTATCATTAAAACCTCCAAATTTCTTGAATTATGGAGATTTAATTATTCATCTTCAATTACACACAAGTTTCCTATTTTGAGGATAATTTTTCTTATATTCTTATAACTAATATATATAAAAATAATGAAAATCCATCCTCCAAAATATTTTTTCTAGAAAACCCGCAAAATATCCTACACAATTAACGTAAAGAAGTGGAGAAATCCTACAATATAATCTCTCTAGAAAAAAAAATAGAAAAAAGAGGGAAATCTTTCTTTCTCGTTACAAATAAAAAATAAAAAACAAGAGAAATTCCCCATGGAAATTTGATCCAATTTTCAACGAACAATTTTTGTAGGTTTTGGAGTACCATTAAAAAAATTAAGATTTATTTTATGTAATTAATTTCTATTTTTTCGTACATCATTTATTTTCAAATTTATTTTACTCAACAATTCATTTCAATTTAAAACAAGTGTGAAATATTAATGTTTTGGTTCACTTTGATATTTTATTGATGAAAACATTAGGCGTGTAATTAAGGATGAATAATTAAATCTCCATAATTAAAGAAAATTTGAGGATCTTAATGATAGAGGTTAACTATGAGGGTTAAAATTGACAAATGTCGAATGGAGAAGTGCTTAGGACGTTCTCGGTCCTCAATGCTTAGGACTGAACTATATCTCCATTAAAAGGCAATGGAAGATGTAGTTATGCAGGCATGTTAGTAATGAGTGATTTAAACCAAATATGCCCACTTGGGTTGCAAATGAGATCTGTTAATAACCAACATATTGTGGCTTGTAAGAGTGCACGTTTTCTTTCAAGTCTCAAAGGTTTTGTTGCAAGTGGAACTACGAGAATTCGCAAACTTTTGGTTTTGTTCCATGTCTTTACCGGTTCAACAGGTTGTAGGTAATTAAGTATTTTGGAAATTCAAATATCAGGGACAATTTTAACATGTATGAGTTTTAGGGTACTAAAAGCAAATAAACTTTGAGAATATGATTCTTTAGTAGTTTTAAGAAGTTTAGGGTAGGACTGGAAATGGGTTGGATTTGACTCTTTATCAGGATCGAAAAATTATTGATCCTCTACGACCCGATCCGTTAATGATCTGATCATTTACCTAATAGATCGGGTAAGGATTCACCATGACCCGATCCTTTAAATCCCCGATCCATTAACAATGGCATATACTTATTGGTTACATATAATAAGTCTTTAACTTCAACTTATTTTGGTATATATAATGCATCATCATTTGGTGCACACGTTCCGTTGTTAATTGCTAGAACTTAATATTGTAAAGATTGAAATTTGCGAAAGATTTGAGCATAACATATCAGATTGGGTCGGATAAAGATCACCTAAATCTTTAGAAGATTGGGTCAGATCACGAAATTAGTGATCATTTAAGATCTTAACGGATCGGGGTCAGGATGGCAGCCCTAATTTATGGTATCAAATGTAATTATAATACCACTTTAGACCCAATACAATTTTCTCTTGTACGTGCCTCTACCAACATAATTCTTTTCAAGGGTGATGGAGGTGTGACTCGTGTGAGGTTTTGTTTTTCACAAAAGGCATCGATGATGCTAACTGAGAGTGCAAGGCCACATATAGAAGATCTCACTCTAGATAAGATCCTAAACAATATGGGACTATTACACAAGTGCATGCTAGGTTTCATACCTTCAAAAAGGACTGGGAGCTGAAACAACATCCCGACTTTGCGCCTAAGGCTGAGCACATCGAGATCGCATATATCTTTCCCATCAAGAAACACCGTACCCGAAGGCGGTTCCCATAACCTGTTCAAAGCTCTCAGAAACGTAGATTTCCCGCTCCCACTCGGTCCAATAACCCCAATGATCAAACCTTTGGGTATATCAACACAAAGCCCGCGAAGTATAAGATCCCCAGTCGTCTCGGAAACGTTCATCAGTTTATGTACATGGAACTTCGGGTTTGTTTCCGGTGTGTCGTCAACGTTTACCATCAAGTGCTCTAACAAGTCATCTAAATACACATAACATAGAAAGATAACCAATTAATCCAATATCAGGGTGATGCAAATAAAACTTTTAGGAAAGATTAGATCAAAACATTTACCTGAATTGTTCTCCATTGAGTTAGAAGTTGTAGTTGAGAGAGAGAGAGAGAGAAAGAGAAAGAGAGAGGGAGAGTATGTAAGTTCTCCCCCAGTTAAAGGAAGCCTAGATGGTACATGAGAGGACAAATAATAATAGAATCGTACAAGTTGGATATTGGTAATTATAAAATGAAATATATGATCTCAATGGACTTTCGACATATTTCTTATACTAAACTATTAAGGTACATCAAGTCAATGGCCGGGTACGGCCAACGCCGGAGTTTCTTACTAGCATACACAATTTTGGAGCTCCGAGGAGGTAAAATTTATGTTCAAAAAAACAAATACATGGGATGGAAGAATTAGAGCATCTCCTAAAGTACCTCACTCAGTTGGGTGTAAAAAACAAAAATTCAACTGAGTAAGGTCCAATTTCGTCAAACAATACCTCAATTGGTTTTCTCAATATACACCTAAATATTGGACGCCCATTTAATTCTTTAAAAATATAAAAATATTCAATCAGGCTCTTAAATATTAGTCCCCGATATAAAAATTTTGAAAGAAAAAACACACAATTGGGCGCTCAAACCTTATACACTTCAAAATATCGATGTCATTTATCATAAGAAATGCAGGCGATAATATCCCTTATAAATACTAGTGTATATGCATACTTTGTATATAATGTCATGTATTTGTAGGTGTTATTTAGGACATCCTTATAAATACTATTGTGTATATGCATACTTTGTATGTAATCTGTCATGTATTTGTAGGTGTTATTTAGGACTTCTTTCAGGCTTCATCTAAATCCTACTTTTGCTTTGGATTGTTGTGTCATGTTTGCATGAAAACAGCCTCAATGTCAAATAAAGTCGATAACTTTGACAGCGAGAGTGCTTCTATCCACTAGTTGGGATATGCCAAATCAATCTCCAAATAATGCCGGGGACCAAACTTTTTCAAGAAACTGGCATGCCAAACAAAAGGCAACTGATGTGTTGTTGGTCTCATTACCAATTGGTTTTCAGATGGAACCTCCCATTCTAATATTAAAAAGGCGATTTTCCTGTAATTATTGTTATTTAGGAGCATTATTCTTTTTCTTCTTGTGCAATCCTCGTCAACTACACAGGCCATATACACGGGGTTTCTCATTTGAGCTGGAAGTTGTTTGAGATGGAAATTGATCCCAGGACCTCGGATTTCCACGCACTAGCCCTACCAACTGAGCAGTGTGGCTTCTTTGCGCTTACGGTGATTATGTGAAAGGCTAATTAAATTACATATGAATTGCTGATTAGGATTTAGGTCCTGCAAATAAGATGAACCACAAGAACCTAGTAGTGGTTAAAACTTATAGCATCATGATGATGAAAGGACCAAAAGAATTACATTGACCCGGTCGGCTATTATCTACTTTGGATTCAATGGTGGCTTCTATTTCAGGGACGTTCCCTTGAAACATGCAGCACAAAAGGATGCCTCCCCTCTCCCTAAACATAAAACAAACTTCCTTCAAGCTTTCAGATGATGCAGAAGAGATTGTTTTAGTTGATTCAAGGTGATCACATTTCAACATTTTATTCTGTAAGTTTACAATGGTTAAAATGTTTAAGTTTGATCTTACACTCATCTGAAATATCATAGTTTGCAAGTATATACGTTACGTAGGTAACATAAAGTTGTGGTTTGGCTTTCCTTGTCTAATGTCTTTCCTCTCCTTTAGTCATCCCCTTCTTCTCCGTTTTATGTTTCATCGTCTAGATTCTGATATCATGTAAACTGTCGTGGTTTGGCTTCGAATTCCCATTACTTACATAGTAACATTGCCGAGTAGGGAGTACTTGTTTTTAATTTATTTTTTATATAGGCATAGCTAGCAATAACTAATAAGTATCGTGCATATGGAAATTTGGGGCCATTTTGTGGTACGAAATCTTTTCAATAAAGACTACTCTTTGAAGATAACGATTTCAAGAAAGATGAAACCCATTTTGGGATACACATTAGTTCTTCGTTAGGCCGAATATATTGTGTGTCATTGCTTTCTTAATTTCACTGATTCTTCGTTTTCTCCATTGTGTAGTGAAGTGTTTTTGAAGTATTGCATAGTAGTTCTACAAATTTATGGCTACAACAGCTAAAATTTCTCCTCATGGAAAGGAGAAGAATGGAAGTTCAGACCCTTTGACCCCTCAACAAGGGAGAAGAAACCCGAAAGCACCCGGTTTTGGTTCTACCGCTGAAAGAGGTGTTCTAGAGAAACCAACCCCGCGTTATCTAAGAGCTACAGCTAGCTCAACCAAGGATGTTTTCAAGTATGGGAAGAAACAGGTTTCTGATGATATAAATGTGAAAAACACCTCTTCTCCTAGACGAAGATCTCTTGAGAAACCTGTATCGCAAGCTAAACTCAACAGAACTTTATCCGCTAATCCAAGAGTAAACGCACCCAAACCCATATCTGTGCCCCCTAAACAAGCCATTTCCACAAGCACCAATTCCCCGAAACGCATTTCTCCAAGACCCCTTTCTCCAAAACGCATTTCTCCAAGAACCAAACTCACGTCCCCAAAGACTATCCCGGAAAGTACATCAAAGACTACTACTAGAATACTAAAATCTCAACCCGAATTTACCAAGTCATCAAGCAACAAGAAGATCTCAACGACTCCTTCTAAGAAAGGTGGTCCATCAAGTAAAAAAAAACCTCCCAGCTCTCCCGATATACTAGTAGTGGAGCCACCAGTTAATAAAATCGAGGAGGAAGCTAAGACCATACAAGAAGTGGAAGTTGAACCAGAGACAATTAAGGTTGTGGATGGCGAAGAAGCTAAAACCGAGATCCCACCCGCCCTTGAAGAAACACCAAATGACATTATAGATCACGAGACTCCTAAGCCTGACGTGTTGATAGTGTCAGAAGACATCGAACTTGTTCACAATCTCCCGAACCCCCCGATTGAAGAAACAGAACATAACCCTGAAGCTGATATCAAACACGAGAATCCAGAACAAGTCGTCAAAGATGAAACTAGCAACAACAATATCAAGGAAGAAAGTTTGAATAACCCTGAAGAAACTGAAGGAGGCATAAATGCATCTCCTACCCCCATTGAATCTAGTGAAGAAAACTTGGGTCACAAGTTAACATTCCGTAAAGGCAAGGAGTTGGAGGAAAAAGAAGAAGAACATGTTGGAAACCAAAGGCTAAAATTCAAGGAAAGGGAAGAAATCACAGAAGACGCTGAGCAGACAAAAGCTGAGGCAGACAATGTGGTACTAAAGAAACAAGACGTTAACGCAGGAAAGAAAGAGTCACAGGCGTACAACGACGTAATTGAAGAAACTAGAAGCAAGCTTCAAGAGAAGAGGAAGAGCAAGGTTTTAGCACTTGCCGGGGCATTTGAGACCATCATTTCATTAGAGAAACCCGAGATCCAACAACCCAAAGGTAGTAACAGCCCTCGATCCTCAGATACCTAAAATATGCCGTATGGGTTCTGAAAATTTCTTTTTTTTTAACTCCGAATCCAATTTTTAATTTGGGTATTATTGTATAATCACCATTTTTTAACATCTCAAATGTATAACATAAATTTCACTTTTCGTAATTGTGGCTAATTATGTGCTTGTAAGCATCCATGATTGGATTACAAATCACTTATTTTAATAGTGTTTTCTGAAAATATGTTTGCATTGCTTAAGTTGATCCTTATTTCGGACGCCTAAGTTGATCATCCAAACTCCAGCATCGACGAGCCGTAAAATGCACTGGCATTGCGAGATCGAGCTCTATTACTACCATTAACCTTGCCAAATTTTCCTAGTTTGCGTTACTAAGAAGCGCCTAGCTCGAATTAAATCGGACTTATTATTTTGGGAAAACAAAATGTAGCTGCCTAAAATTAGAAGGGAAACCATAGAGATTGGGGTTCCCTGCATTAGTGTCAGCAGCTTGAATTTGGTTATTGGCACCGTGCAAAAGGTGGTTTGTTATCAAACAACGAAACCCCCGTGTCTGAAAAGAGCCATATTCTTAAAATAAATAAAATAAAAACTCGTTAACTCGGACTGAGTCAAAAACCGATTCCGGAAAGAAATAAGGAAGAAAAAAAATACTTCACTGCTCTCTTGAGTAGATCTGATGGAGTTGTGAGATTTTTGGTATGCTTTTATAATGGGGAAGGGGAAGGGGAAGATGGACGAGTTTCGTTTTGAATTTATTAGCAGGACGCACAACATAGATGTGCACTTTTATCGGATTGGGTGTTTCGGTGCTTCGGCCCCTCCAGTTTGTTGTAACTTCTTGCCTGCTATGGTGGCTAACTTGATCGTCGTCCTTGTATCTCCTATTTCACCCTCCGGGTCTAGTTTATATATGTTTTTGCTTTTTAAAAAGAAATAAAAAATGGGGAAGATGGACACGAGGCAGTTAGACATTCGTTCGTTTCGAGAATTGGATTGCGTTTTTAATACTCAGTGGTGATTGGTTAATTAATCTTACACATGTCATGGTTTCATTAGTTGTTTTCTTTTTATCACTTGAATGGTTTTGGGCCTTGTTAATGATTTATTAAGCATGTCTGCCCAGCCCTAGTCCATTGGGCCTACTTTTGGTTAAATGTTACCATTGTGACCAATCACCACCCGATGAAGACAGTGACATTCAGCTCTTGGCCCAGTGGTAGTTGCGACCCTCCACTCCTCTGAGAGAGATGAAGACAGTGGCATTAAGTTCTTGGCCCATTGATGGTTGTGACCCTCCACCGAGAGAGAGAGTTGTCGTGGGCTCGAAGTCGTGATAGCGTATTTGGGTAGTAGCTAGTCTCCGTGGGAGGTAGATGTGATCTCACTTGCAACAAATGATGAAGAACCAGGGTCGGCCCTGAGGTTTGCATGGCCCAAAGCAAGGCCAAAAAAATCGGCCCGCCAAGGGATTTTTTTTTTTTCAAGGCATTTTCAAAATATTTTTTTGTTGGATAATAATAGATTAAGCTACTAGATAATCAAGAGCAATTGATAGAGAAAAGAGGATAACCCGACAAATGAGGTTACTGTTAGGAGTTGGGTCCAGCCCAAGCTAGGAGCCCAACAAGGTTGAAATGTCCCATAGGACTCCTAACAAGCCCATTGGTCATTTAGGGTTATGGAGAGAGTTTGAGTAAATTTGGTAACCTACTCAATAGGGTTATTTACTTTGTATTACGTACAGTTTTACAGTTATCCAATATAATTAAAAAATCTCTTTCTCTCTCAAGATATAGAATTGTTAGATTCTATATAATTATATTACTTAACACGTTAACAACACGTAAGCGAGTGGATCGAGAAGAGAAATAAATTACTCTCCAATCAACGTTTTCAGAGAATTTTTGCGATCAGAGAAGTATTTTTAAAGATTTATAATTTTATTTCAATTTCAATTTCTATCTAATCTATGTTGTATGATATCTAAATATAGATTAGTAGCATTTTTTACTATTTTTTCGGATTAAAAAAACCAATTTTGGTGTTTTTTTTACCTTTGATAAATAGCTATTTTCAAACCAAAATTACTTTATCAATGAATATCGGATAGAGACGTGAACACTTAGGTAAGAAAGCCTATCCCATGAGCTTTCAAACGGTATATAACATGCCAAAGAGAGATGTCCCAATCGCCAGAAAACTCACGATGAAACTAAGTAGTTTCACGGCCAAAAGCGGCGGTTTTAGGTCAGATGACGTCAGCATAAATAAAATATATATATATATTTTTTTTTTCATAATTATATGATTCATGACGTCATCATTATCCATTGCCGATGTCAGCAGTGACACATGACGAGGACACGTGGCACGTGCGTGGCACGTGGCAGTCACCAGACGGTCATCGGAGTGACAGGCAGACACGTGTGGGACACGTGTGATCGTGTCAAACCAGTCCAGACTGGTCAACACGGTCCAGGCGTTGACCCAGACTGAGTCAAATTGGTCCAGGACCGGTTCAGACACTAAAACGGTTATAAAAAGCCCATTTCTTGGTCAAATTGAGTCCAATTTTAAAAATAAAAAATATATTGGCTGGACCTACCCCGGGTGGGACCATTTTTAATTTCTTTTGGGATTAGGTGTCATGTATAAGAATAATGACTCACTTATATAGGATATAAAAAAATGAATTAATACATAATTAAGTATCTTACGAAAGCTAATAAAATATTAATGGTATGCCCCAATGATACTAATTATCATGATCAGGGGATCAAAAATAATATGAAACCAAGACTAATTTAGAATACAACTATGAGTCATATCTAAATCAAAATTAATTATCAATGATAAATAATTAGAGCTCAATTGGGAATTGACTTGGTCTTATTTTTAAAAACTTGGTGTCCGAGGAACCAATTTTTCGTATTTAGGTGCAATTAGATGTTATATGATAATATTTAGAGGTATATAGGCACTGATAACAACCTATCGTACCCTAGAATGTTAATTCAAAGACATTAGGTATTTTTAAAGATTTATAATTTTGTTTTAATTTCTATCTAATCTATGTTGTATGATATCTAAATATAGATTAGTAGCATTTTTTACTATTTTTTCAGATTAAAAAAACTAATTTTTGGTGATTTTTTTTACCCTTGATAAATAGTTGTTTTCAAACCAAAATTACTTTCTATATGAATATCAGATAGAGGCGAGACCACTTATGTTAGAAAGCCTATCTCATGAGCTTTCCAACGGTATATAACACGTCATAGAGAGATGTCTCAATCGCCAGAAAACTCACGATGAAACTAGGTAATTTTACGGCCAAAAACGGCAGTTTTAGGTCAGATGACGTCAACATAAATAAATAAAATTTTCTTCATAATTTATGATTAATGACGTCATCATTATCTATTGCAGACGTCAGCAGTGACACGTGGCAGTCACCGGAGTGACACGTGTGATCGTATCAAACTGGTCCAGACCGGTCAACCCGGTCCAGTCGTTGACCCAGACCGAGTCAAATTGGTCCAGGATCGGTTCAGACACTAAAACGGCAATAAAAAGCCCCTTTCTTGGTCAAATTGAGTCTAAATTTTTTTGAAAAATTTATATTGGCTGGACCTACCCTGGGTGAGACCATTTTTAATTTTTTTTATAATAGGTGCCTTGTATAAAAATAATGACTCACTTATATAGGATATAAGAAAATGAATTAATACTTATTTAAGTATCTTGCGATAACTAATAGGATATTAATGGTATGCCACAATGATACTAATTATCATGATTAAAGGATCAAAGATAATACGAAGCTAAGACTAATTTATAATACGACTATTAGACATATCTAAATCGTAATTAATTATCAAGGACAAATAATTTAAGCTCAATTGAGAATTGACTTGGTCTTATTTCTAAAAACTTGGTGTCTGATGAACCAATTTTTCGCATTTAGGTGCAATTAGATTTTACATGATAATATTTAGAGTTATATAGGCACTGATAATAACCTATGGTACCCTAGAATGTTAGTTCAAAGACAGGCATAATCAACTAATCTTGTGAACCCAACAAACTTCGAGTGAGACCACTTATTTGCTAAATATCTAATAACCCTCATATTCGTAACAAATAGGGTCATTTGGCTAGAATATACAGACTTTTATAGAACTTGAGGGATAAGAATACCCTAGTTATCTAAATAAGGAACACACATATCTAGTGATTTTAAATAACAATCTTGGCTAAGATTCTATTAAAGCGCACAACTAAGATTAAGATCGTCATTTTTACGGGGTAAAATTTGGGATTTAATTATTATAAAAGAATTTTACGAGTTTTGGAATATGAACAGGGTTCAACTATAATATGATTAGGAATAATTTATTTCTCGTTATTCTAAGTTCTATGATCTGTCTTTAATGCATTTGATATGTTTATAAAGAATTGCAACTGATTACAATCTATATTTTACACAAAAAGATGTCTGTGAAACTCAAAAATGTTAAATTTCCACTATTGCTGCTCACTGGAAATAATTACCTCACTTGGAACATTTACGTTAACTTGTTCTTGAGGTCTCTTGGTCTGCAGAAGACCATCGTCATTGGCAACAAGAAAGATCCCATGGACAAAACAAAGGCTTTGTTATCCTCCGTTATCATATTCAGGATGACCCGAAGACTGAATAGCTTAACAAGGTTGAGCCAGCTGACTTACGGGCAAGCATTAATGGGCATTTTGGTCAGCAAAAGACCATTATGCTCCCCAAGGCGATGCACCAATAGAACAACCTTAGGTTCCAAGATTTTAGGGCGGTTGCTAATTACAACTCAGCAGTCCATAAAATTACTTTTGCACTTATGTTGTGTGAGAGGAAGGTCAATGATGCTAAAATGATAAAGAAGAAGACTCTATCAACCTTCCATGCAAGCAATATTGTGCTACAGAGGCAATATAGGCGAGAGAACATTACGACTCATGAAGTCTTGATTCATACACTGCTTCTCTCTGAGCAGAACGATGAACTTATAATGCAGAATCATGATATGCGGCCTTTTGGGAGTGTGACGTTGCCCACATCAAATAATGTTCAGTTTCGAGGAAACAATTCTGTACGTCAGGGACGAAGATATGTAAGGGACAGGGGAGGATACTAGGGATGCAGGAAGGGCAGAAACCAGAAACCCTTTGGCCCTAGGAGAGGTAAAAGATTTAAGAAATTTGGGATACCAGGCAATGTGAAGAAGGAGAAGAATAAAGATTAGAGATTTACTTACTTTAACTGCGGTGGCACAGGACACTGGGCACGGGAATGCCATGCACCACAAGTAGCTACATATAACAGAGTCCAGACCTACCATACAGTTTTTGGTACTGACTTTGCCCCTATAAAGTTAGCAGCGTCAGACTTCTTCGGCGATACTGATACCGACATGGATCAACATACGGAGTAATCCGTAATAATATCTCAGTAGACATGTAATGTCATATTAGAGAGAGCACTAGTAGTTTCTATTCTAGTACAAACTTGATTTACTCTTTTTGTCAGTATTTTTGATTTTGTTGGGAACATATCATTTATATTTCAAATAAAGTGCTCGTGACATACATGAGATATTCAATTTGTTATAAATTGAGATCATTTATTGCTTGAGAAATAGTTAAATTCTATGTATGATAGTTGACATACTATATACAACCCGCCTATGGATCCATCTGCTCATTGAGTATGACCGATAATCGGATGAGTGGCAACACATGTCTAAGAGACATTAGTACAACGCACTCGACCCTTTTGAGATATGAATATATTTCTTGTCTAACCTAGTACATCGGGGATGGCACAAATATTATTGGCATGACAAATATGATAGAATACACTGAGTGCGTCACGCTATTACTCTCTAACGGTGCGATACAAAGTATCTTGTTCACTTTATAAACTAGTAAACCTAACAAGATTTTACTGAGTTTAGGGAGATACATACTTATCACGTAATGACTATCGATAAAAATGACAGACAAGGTTCTGTGCATTCACTCCATGTCTAACGGTTAGAACACGCTATTGGAGTGGTTTCGAATACACTCCTCAGGGCTCGAATAGTGAGGAAAATTATCGGGATTACATCTCAACTTTCATTTAAAAGAGATAAGATCCAGAGAGTGTATGAACGATTACTTTCGAGAAAAGTCTATTATTTTATCATAATATGACCAAGGTGGAGTGGGATCTCCAGCCTTTGCTCCAAACGCATTCATAGAGACACATGTAGACCTATCCATCCACATTGTGGCACACTTGAATATTTATGGTCATAATAGACGCATCGGAGATGGTCTTATATTTGCCTATTATTAAAATATAGGAATGTAACGTTTGTACGATTTTTCACTTAGATCATTCGATCGCAGGCTCAGTTTTGGGATTAACTGATCAAAGTCGATCGATGCGACTTGATGGGGGATTGGGAGTGGACTCACAGGCTTTTGATGATTATTTTACTGCTAAATAAGATAGATGATTAAGCATTGTGAGTACCCCATACCATACCCAACTCAGGATTGGCAGAAAACCTAATCAAGCGATTTAAAATAATTGTAAGTCACTGTTATTATGATAACAACTTTCGGCTAGTGTACAAGATTTGTATTTTTGCTCCCACAACATTAATTAGGGTTCATCCAATAGAAAATCCTCAAATTATTGTTTTCCAAAAGTGACTAGTAACTGGGTCGAAGCCCTGTGTCGCCCATCGACGAATATTTAGATATTCTGCACAGGTTTCAATCGCACCACAATGTATGAACATGAGACCCTCAAGGTCGGTCTGGTATTGTGTGGGTTATGATTCACATTTATCACTAGATATTTAAAACCCACTGGCGAAGTATATACTGCAGAGCAGATAATTGTCACTTTGATGAGACGATATTCACAACATTTGAGGAAGATATGACAGTCAATGTTGAGAATTTTTTCTTGAGGTCTTGAAAAACACCATCGTTGTCTCATCTAGATCCATATACATAAGTTAGGTGACAGTAAGGTTCAGCGGATTTCAAACCTCCAATAGGTCGTAAATGAATCGTCTGACACATTCATAGACACTATTGAAGTACCCAACACCAAAAAAATAGTTTTTCCCAGCGGACTATATCTGTTGCTAAAAGCTTATCGCAATGGATAATATCTGTTGCACAAGTGTAGTCGTAGGGGGTGTTGCGGATGGTCTTGCAACAGACGAGGTCTATTGCTGAAAGTTAAGTTTTTGTAATAGTCAAACTTCATTTCCTTTGGTTGACTATTAGCTACGGATTTAGTCTGTTATAACAACTTTCGTAACACCCTCTTCTGCAATGTTTCATCTCCGTTGCTAAAATAATTTTTTGTTGCAAATAATATATTTTTTTCACCGGATTTCATCCGTTGCAAATTCATTTTCATATTTTAAAAAATTATACCAAATAAATCACCTAAATTATTGAAATAAATATACATTCTAGTTGCGAGAAACACATACAATAATTTTATTAACAGTTTAAGATGATCTTACAACAACAAATAAATGAAACTTAAATCAAATTAAGATATATTACAGAGTGAGTGTTCTATCTTTCATATCCTTCTCCATTACGATGAGTCAAAATCTGCTTTCTAAAGGGCAGGCCTTACTGAGTTCAACAACCAAATGGGAACGTACAATGTAGAAGTTGCCAGAACTACACGGAGTATAGAAGGTGTATGCATACTAACCAGAGCTAAAGTATCTCTCTCTCTGCTACTTCTTTACTTCTTCTGGATTGAATATGCGTAAGAGAATGCATTATCCCTATACAAACTGGATAAAGTTTCATTTCCACCCTCGATCATGCCTACAAGAACAAAATTTTATTTAAACAAGGAATCGGGCAGAATAGACGATTCAGCTAGAGGTGGACTAGCAAAATGATAAAATTTGTTGCTAGGTAAAATGAATAAAACAAAAATATCAGGAAGGAGTACCAGATAATTTAAGATGACAGCCGGTGTGCTATTTTCGAGTGACAATTTTGGCACGTATCAATAAAGTGGTATACAATATGGGCACTTATTATAAGGATACCAAATATAAGACATTAAGAATCCAATAGTCAAAAAGTGCTCAATTAGTAAATAAATGCATAAAAGACTCTGAAAATATAACTCTATATAGAGAAGCTTGTAGAAGCTAACTAATAGACGTAGAAATACGTAGGATTAATGCGCCTAAAAGTATTATTTTGTTAATATTGATTTATTAATTTTTAATGTTAGTAATATTTTCTTATTATCAGGCACTTATCACTGTTGGAGCTAATAAGTAGAAAAATACATCTAATAGAAGGTATAAGAGTTGAAGCATCTCCAGCAGTCTCTCAGGCACAAGGAAGATGCCTACATTCAATATACTTGTAGATTTTCTCCATAGAATAAAGATGATGAAGGACTCTACAAGGATTAACATAAGATATGATTTATCTTTATCTGATAGAGTTTTAGAATTGTAAATAAGTCTCTCCTATCTCTTATAAATATGAGAGCAATTCTATGTATTTTACACATCTCAATCTCAAAAAGGAATAAAGCTTACGTTTTTCAGTAAAAAAATAAAAATAAAAAATAAAAATCCATGGCCAGATAATCTTCTAAGAGGTCGTTCCTAGAATGTTTAGAGATAATGGTACCTATCATATTACACTCTTCGGCAGAATCCTGATATTGCCTCATGGCATTAAAAATGTTCAGTTCCAAGGTCATGTTACCGAATGTTAGGTTCATTATTCCATTTCTACAATTGATTATAGCATTGGAAGTAGCTAGGAAAGGTCGACCTAAAATAATAGGGATTTGGCCATGGACATTCGAAATCGGCAGTGTATCAAGGACTACAAAATCTATTGGAAAGTAAAATTCGTTCACCTTAATTATCACATCCTCAACAATACCCCTAGCAGTTTTGATAGATCTATCAGCGAGTTGAAATTGAATCCTGGTGGGCTTAAGTTTGCCTAAATCGAGGTCTTCATAAGCACAAAATGGAATAAGGTTTACACTAGCCCCAAGATCAAGGAGGGCCTGCTGGATGTAGTATTTTCCTATTACTAAGGAAATGGTGGGACATCCTGGGTCCTTTTGTTTGATCGAATTTTCAAATGGTATGACAGAGCTAACCTTATCCCAAAAGAAAGAAACTGTGATATTAATTTTTGTTTACAAATAATTTTTGGATGAATATTACCATATTGGTTTTTGTTTATTACTAAGAGTGAAAGTGTGATTGCTTACAAAAAAGAAAAGAATGAAGATGAGATACTCTAAAGAATGAAAAGGAAGGAGATGTTGATAGATGGCGAAGGTAAGGGCGAGAAAGTGTATGGATTGGAAAAGAAGAATGCACAATGAAGAAACTGAATATTATGAATTTGTTAAGGTAAAAATATTGTTCAGTTAAAGGTAATTGCGAGTCTGCGATTGTAAGGTCAAGGAAACTGGAGAAATATTAAAGTTATAAATTGAATATCAATGATACTTGAGCTAATAACCTTCAACAATGGTGGCAGAGAGTGTTTTAGATACCTGGAGAACCGAGACGTCATCTTCGTCAAAGTATTGAACCATTAGTACGTCATATCACTCACTTTCTATGAGATCATTTCATTACAAATTATTTGGTGGTTCTGTGTTGTTTATTTCTTTATATGATTGTATTGATGTTGTTAAGGGGCGATTGTGTTTTAATTGGTGGATAACATGATCCATGTGCTTTCGTTAATTCCAATATGTTCTTGATGTCTTCACAAACCCAGTGGAGTGTGGGAGCAGATTCATTGCTCTTGGTGAGATGGTTGCTCCTTTAGATCGGAAACTTCTCTTCGTGGAATCCTTCTCAAGTGAGCCTTCACCTTCAACTATTTGTATAGTTATTTATTTTTGAACATATTGTTCTTTGTATAGATATTTATGGAATTCCTAATGTATCAAGTGTATGTAAGTTCTCATCGAAGTTGACATTAAGTATTTCATAAGATTATACCATTATCTTCGTGTCTTTTCTATAACATTTATAGCAAAATTGGGAACGCCATTTAGTAATGGCACAAGGGTCTTCAATGTAAATAATTTTGTATTAGTTATCTTTATTTGTGGTTGATTGCACTTTGAATCCATGATGGGATTTTTGTTGTAACAAAAGGTAATCAATAAAAGAATGAGCAATGTCAGGAAAAAAAACATATGCCTTGGAGGGGACTATGCAGAGTTCTCGAGTTTGCACCCAACCTAATTGTTACCGAGGAACATACGTTGGGAGTTGATACCATGGACTTTGAATTGGGAAATGCGAAAAGCTTAAGTAATGTATGTGTTTTTGATTTCCTTCAGAAACAGTAGTGAATCTTAGTCCATTTGCGTATAGATGGCTTGATGTATTAGTTGAAGTTGTCGAAGGCGTGTGAATACAATAATTGCATATGACTGATAATGTATTTTTCACATGATAAGAAACTTAGTTCTCAATATAGATAAATAACTATGATTTACACTTGTTGTATTACGCTTAAAAATGAGCATTTGGCCTAAAACCCCAATAAAAGCAACACTTTGGAGGACTTTCGACATCATAGTATGCACCATGCACCCAATAATTCCGACACTTTCTCAATAAATTGTGTAAAAGACAACATGCCCCCTTTGGAGGGCCTTCAACGTCATCAGAGTGTGCATTATGCACCCAATAATTCCGACACTTACTACAATAAATCGTGTGAAAGACAACATGAAAATCTCTAATTGGATTTTTTTTTTTCCCACTAACAATGTTGATCAGGGCCGTCATTGAGGTTTAGGGGACCCTATGCGATGTCCGAAAATGAGGCCCTCACCGGGGAAAAAAAAAATATTTCCTTGTACAAAAATATAACCAAGGCTTGAACCTTTGACCATGAGGTGAAGTGAAACAACTTATACCAACAAGGTAACTTCATTTTATTTGTAGGGGACTTTTTTATTTAGTACTGAACCATTTGGATGCCCCAAATTTACATTAAAAATCGGGGGCCTAGGCGGGCCAACCCTGATGTTGATGGAGATTCATAACTAAATCTCTGAGGTGCGTGAGACCCCTACTAGCTCCCGTGCTGGGTGAGAATAAATCCTAGCTCCTTGAAAACCCCACTCTTGAGGCATGGTCTCAAACCGCTACCAATCAGAATACCGTCGAATATATCCATCAACTAGAACATAATCTAAAGTAACAAAGTAAAACAGTACTAACATTATGCCCACGACTTTTTTGTGCCTCATATATATCTTTACGGCCATAATAAAACCAATGGGACCTTAAGAATAAAATCGTTTTAGTGGAGGTGTCAATATGTCATTGTGTCGGTGATGTATACTCACAAAACGAAACCGGCAACCGGTTCAACAAGTCACAGTTCACTTGGATTTGAAATCATAGATGAGGATTACAATGATGTGCCGTATCAAGCATGTAAACTTTATTATTTATTTATACATTCTTAACCCACATGTGTCCAAAGAAAATACCACTGTCGGTATAATGGGACAAAAAAATTGAAAAAATGTGACCGTTTACACGGACGTCGCCCTCGCTCGTTTGAAAAAGTATACTCGAGGAAAATGTGTGATTTTTCGTTGAAATAATTTGATTTGTGTTTTGGGTTGGGAATGATCTAATGTGGAATGGTGTTTTGATTGTTTCTTAATCAACTTGATTGTGATTTTTATTCTATTTTATTTTTTTATGCAGTGATGATGATTGCAGAGAAATCGTATGTTGGATGAAATAAAATTTAGTATCGTAAATTAGTGTTACACTGGATATGTGACGACTGATAACATTGATATAAACAGTTAAATTTGTGATGGAGGGAGCTTGGCGAACAACTCGTGACTTAGCTAGCTAATCTGCCAATATGATAGCTCCGCCACCTTTACTACGATGCCTCTCTAAAATTTTCTTCACTCCTTGAACATTTTGCTTAAACTCAAATTTCTCAGTATTTAGTAGTTGAAACCTAAGATACAAAGAATGTCAGGACAACACAATTTTTTCAATGTAAGATACGCCGAACCACCTTTCAACATAAAATGAAAAATCCGTTTCACACTCAATTACATTTGACGTACTTATTTCCGACTCTCCGGAGTAAATAAGAATTGTGGAAAATTTATATGATAGCAAACACATTTAGTAAATTGAGTGTGAACGATACTTGGGGACCAACCTATTCCTTGGCCGGTCCAAAGCTCAATCCTTTAAGCGGATTGAGGAACGGATCTCCAGCCGTATGCAGGCCTGGCAGGGTAAACTCCTGTCTCAGGCAGGGCGGACCGTTTTGATTAAAGCAGTGACATCGGCGATTCCGACATATCAAATGTCGTGTACTCTCCCCCAATCCACTGGTAAGACGATCAATGCACTACAACGCGACTTCTGGTGGGGGAAGAGGAAAGAAGCCAAGAGACAAATGTACCTGAAGAAGTGGAGAGAAGTCTGTCGTCCGAAGCGAGACGGCGGTCTAGGTATCCGAGAGTCGGAGGCGACAAATAAAACTCATCTCTCGAAGCTTGTATGGCGCCTCCACCAGAAGCCGGATGAGCTATGGGGTCAAATCTTGAAAGCTAAATACTTTCCGGAGAATTCCATCTTGCATGCCCGACCAAAAAAGGACTCATCCTGGACCTGGCGGAGTATTTAGTCGGCGATTGTCCTGGTTCGTGAACACTCGTGCTGGCAAATTCGTACGGGTAGCAAAATCCTTTTCTGGGATGACAAGTGGTGCCCTTCGATGCCAGATTGGAAACCGACCCCGAGAAACGCGACCCTCGTAACAGAGCGGCCAAAATGGGTGAGCCATTTCATCAACCCGATTACACGTACCTGGCGTAGGGACGAACTGCAACTCTGGTGCGATGATGCATCGACTGACGTGATCTCAAATATCTTCATACCACAATCGGGTGAGATGGATGAGCTGAAATGTTGCCCATCGAAAGATGGGAGATTCTCAATCAAATCGCCCTATCGAGTGATGAGTTCCAATTTGCCTTAGAGACAGGGGGGGGGGGGGGGGGGGGGGGGGGGGGGGGGTGACTCCCAGATCCCAATTGTTTGCGTCTTGTCGAGATAGGATAGGGGAACGATTAGGCTTGACCGACATTTCTTGCCCCCTGTGTGCGGCCCCGACGGAAACTTTGCATCACTTGCTCCTTGAGTGTACCTTTACTCGAACAATTTGGTTTGGTACGATTCTTGGGGGATTTCTAGACAAGTATTCACATTTTACGTGTAAGGAATGGATCGAAGCCTGGATTTCTCCTCCCCAGGAATGTCCTATCGAACGGAACACCTGGACATTTGTTGTCATTACCCTTTACTGGCTCATCTGGAAAGCTCGATGCGCCTGGGTGTTTCAAAATACTACACTTGGACCCATCACGAATCATTCAGACCATTAATAAGATTTTGTTCCATGAACCTTGTTTTAAAACCATTAAAGATAATATCAAGGCCCTCTGGGTTCCTCCGGAACTGGGTTGGGAAAAAATTAACGTGGATGCCTCTTACCGTAAAGATAAAGTTTCGAAACACATTGGTTTAGTGTGGCGTGATTCTAACAATGTTTTTAGTGCAGCCCGCGCTGTCTCCCGCCGATTCGCGTCTAGCGAAGAGGGCGAGGCATTAACAGTCTTCAGTGGAATTATCTGGACAAAGGAGCGTGGCAGTCAGAGGATGATTATTGAAACTGATGCTGAAGCTATCGCTTCATTGAAACTAATGCTGCAAGAACGGATCTGCAACCATCTCCTAGACGACCAAAGCGATTCTACAAGACTGTTTGGACATGTTTAAGTTTTTTGTCAATATCTGTATTTGTTATATTCTTCGTAGTGCTAACTCTGTCGCCCATGAGATTGCTGTGCAATCCATGGGAGACAACTTTTGTATATCCTAGAACTATCCGCCTACATGGCTTATGGGAGCACTCCTGAGAAATAAAATTGGCCTTCGAATTATTAAGTAAGGTTTACCAATAATAATAAAAAACAGATTTAGTAAATTGCATTGCTGCAGTATGGTATCAAATGAAGAAGAATTTAAAATCCAAAAAAGTTAATCTCTTATCACATCTTAATCTGACAAGTGTAAGATCAAAGTCAGAAATCGGATCATGAAAACAAACCAACACCACTATTTTCCAACACGTGTCAACACTTAAAGTAACGATACGTCGTCCTAATACGACACTTTAATCTACAACACAAGTAAGAGTCGTATATTGTGATTCGACAACCGAACAAACCGTTTCCCATCACCGTCACGTGCCGGTTACAACTTCCCACTCAACTTTTAAACCCAGATTAGGCGGTGATATTAACCGGTAACAGCCGGTTAAACCCAATATAGGTGAAGTGAAGAAAGAGAGAGAGAGAGAGAGGGACGCCCGACGCGAGTACCTAGGAAACGTGTTTAGGGTTCTGTGTGTGTGTGTCTCTCTCTCACTTTAAAACGTTTTAATTGTTTGAAACAAACTTCGCTCGCTCTCTCTCTCTCTCTCTTGCACTATTTCTCTTTGAATCGTTGTGAGTGAGTCAGACTCAGTCGTTCTGGCTGGGTTAAAATCGTTCCTGATCCGATTCGTTCTGAATCGTCGTCGTCAAGGAGGAGGACGAAAGAGTAAACTTCGAGTTCGAGATCAAGTTATGGATTTCTGGCGTAAGACGATCTTTCCTGTTAGAAGAGTCTGTGTTTCTGTAGCTGCTCGTATCAAATCTCGCAAAAACGGTTAGTCATTTAGCTTCTTTCGATCTCTGATTTCAAATCTTTTGGTGCATGTTGTTAAGATTTCTTAAATTAGGTTGGATTTAAATGTTAATCATCAGTGCCTAATTAAGTTTTGTATCATTATTAATTTGTCGGTCATTGAATTATAAAGTTTCACTAAAAATGAAAAAATATGGGCGTTTTAAACAGTTGAAATTAGAGTAATTAAAATGGGATTTGGAGTATCGGTGTTTATTAGAATAATAAAGTGGTTATAGTTGAAATTATTAATCAGTTATTTGTATAATCATGCACTAATTAGAATAATACAGTGGTCAGCGTATATTCCACGTGTACGATATATTAATGGTCCGATTTGGTACATGTCACTATCTATTTGTGGTCATAGAGTTATAAATAGTCATCTTACACTCGAGTGTGTGTATGCACATTATGATTTAGTATCATACTCTGTGATATTGTATACCAAATGTCGGTAGGTCGGTGGGCTTTAAGTATTTAACCACAGTTTAAATCGTATTTAATGCATAAATTTTCCATTTTGTTGACCAATATTAGTATAGATTTTACCATGATTTGCTAATTTAATTCACCTGTACTAGTAGAGTTTACCTAAGCCACCTTACACTCAAATATATATACGTTATGATTTAGTATTTTACCCATGATATTTTTTTATTACGGTCGATGGGTAAGTTTTTTTTTAAACGTCAGTCGGGTGTGTAAGTCTTTTTCTTAAAGGTCAATTGGTGGGTAGGTAGGTCTGTTTGTAACTATAGTTAATTTAAGTTTTATTCATTCAATTCCAAATCTTTTCTTAACCCGGAGGAAGTATTGTTATAGGGATGTCATGCCACAGCTATGTTTTATCAAATTAATAGGCAACGTTATGCTTTAGCAGCAACAAACAATTTTTAGAATCACATCAAGGGTGCTTATTTTTTACAAGTCATTGGAGATTCCCGACAATGCCCCTTAAAAGATAGCTGAGCCTCAACCATGCTCCTGCAATTGCTTACAGTTGGCTTACACTCAAATACACCCACGGTATCGTTTGCTTATAGAAGGTGGATACGTCTACTTTTAACCACAGTTGATTTGCGTTTTACTACAATAGTTCTACATCTTTTTTTTACCGGGAGTGAGTATTGTTTCAAGGATGTCATGCCGCAATAAGTTTTACCAGGGCCGGCCCAACTACGTCTAAGGCCTGTGCGAAATGGGGCATAAAATTATATATAAAAAATTGCTAAGACTTGAACCCTTGATCTCTTGCTCAAATGATAAGACATTAGCCACTAAGCCAAGTCTACATTAGATGTGCTATAAATTATTTTATTTTATTTTTCTTTAGGCCTTAGGCAAAACTTTTTTTTGGGGCCCTTTTTCCCTTGGGCCATGTGCGATCGCACACCTCGCACTCGCCAATTAGTTGTCACAGATGTACAATAAACATTTGTTAAAATCACATCAAGGATGCAAGAGATTCCTGACAATGCCCCTCAAAAAACACACCAAGCCCCCTCAAAAAAGCGCCGAGCCTCACCTATGCCCCTGAATGTGCAATTCATTTAAATGTGTAATTCTGGCACGTTTTGACTGTGAAATGTATGTTAAGTTGCCCCTGCAGTTTTCGTTTAATATTTGTACTTAATATACAACTTTTATGAGTATTGTTCTACTGGCATATATTGTTATTCCTAATTATACTGTTGCCTTACTCCTAAGTATTGACTTATATCTGAACATTTGTTGTTACTGTGATTTTGTAGGTGGGGGCTTACTGAAACTACACAACGATGTACAATCTTGTGGTTATGAAGACGTGCAGGTGATGTGGGAAATGCTGAAGAGGTCGGAGTCTGAGATAACGAATACACCAACTAAACGTAAGCAACGATCTTTCTGGAGAGTTTTTGTATGGTCTAACAACAGAACTACTTCTACTCCAGTAAAACGTGAATGAGATCTTCACAGTGCACCTAGTATCCTGCAATATAAATAAGGTCACAACATCGGAGCGAAGTGTAAATCTTGTTTTGATATTCCCTGATGGACTTATGTGATTTAAGTATTTATATGAATATGGTATCATGTTTTGTACATAGCTATATGAATGTCGGTCATCTCGTTGAGCTGAAATTGTGCCCATAAATTATTTTACTTTTTGTTAGAAGAGATGTAGGAAAGGGTTTTCAAGGTTCTCCTTTTTTTTTCCTTCTAGTTTTCAATGAATAAGTGTTTCTTGAATGATCTTCTTTCTAGTATTCTGGTTTCGCGTTTTATGTGTTGGAGTCGAATAAAATTCCGTTTCCATGACGCCGTTGTGATAAAAAGGCATATCTATCTCATGGGTTCAAAGAGATCGTTGGCCAGATTGTTGAATGTGCCTGAAGAGGAGTTGTCCTTTAGAGGGCTCAGGTTCGACAAAGATGTTTTAGCAGTGGCAATCGGGTTTGTTGTGGAATTGGTGTAGAATCAGAACAATAGACACTAAAACTGAGTTTCCTTCAGGCAAACATTGTTTAGGGGTAACTCCAAAGGCAACATTTTTTTCATGATTAAGGCAGGGATAGCTGGATTCAGAAACATGGCGTAGCGCTTTTGTTTGAAGAAATGCAATGTAACTTAACATCAGCGACGTTTACAAGGGCCAAACCTGATAGTCTTCAACTGATAAATGTATCGTGCCCTTCTTGGGCTAATTCCAAAATACCTGTTTGCGCAACACTTCGGCCTAATCAATTCCCTAATAAGGCTTGGGTCCAAATAAAAAACATGCATTGCCTGGTCGGTTCTTAATAAGGCTTTGATCCTAAAACAAAAATAAAGAGTGTTTGGTATGTGTTTTTGTATGAAAATAAGCATCAATTGTGAACTAAACCAAACAACCCAAAGTGAAACCCTTGAAGAAAAGAAACGCAGTGGGAATATCAAGCCTTCGGGTTGAAGATACGGCGTGCTTTGCTTTTATAGATGCGGACAAATCCGATGAAGTTGACCTAAGCTCTGGGTATCGCACTCGAAAATTATCATACAAAATATAAGTCCAATACTCTCAAAGTTAGCCTAAAGTCCCAAGCAACTTGCAAACAATATTCTATGCTTTCAAAGTGGCTTTCTTGTTAGGCAAAGTTTCTTCCTTTTTTTGTTGTTAAAGTAAACTATTATTAATCTCTCTATCTCTTGTTTAAATCATCCAAAAATATAAAGCAAAACCAAAAGCAACTTTCAAAACTAAAACTAACAATTCAGGAGAGACCACCTAACCAAACAAATCAGAATGTTTCCCTTTATTTTTATAAATTTTAATTGTATTTTATCATCCAATAATATTGCATAAAGTCGGGTTTATGAGTTCTATAATTGAACTCATGGTCCCCATAGTTTTAGAGGTATGCACATCATTTTATCCGCTAAGCAGACTCGACCGTCTTAATTTAAGTTAATAATCTGTTATATAATTGAAGGGAGGTATCGCAAAGACTGCCAAGTGTAAACTACATTTTTCGCGGGAGATATACATTGTCCATGTGTTCATGCGTGGCGAGTTTAAGCTGGATCACAATAACACTTAAAGTAATTGACCTAAATGCATTTATGCAATAGTTGGAAGTGACTTATGTGATGTTCCTTTGTTTGATAATGCACTTTAGAGCTTATCTTAACAAAAATTTAATTAACTAATAAACCGAACACACATACAATAATAAGAGAACAATCAAGTCATGACAACTGGAATAATTGTGCACACTTCATTGTTTCACAAGTGGCAGGCCCGTCGAGCTCCACTTTAAAACAGAGAAACTAAATAACAAATGATCGAAATTTTGTTGTGGGGGAGTCGTTAAACTTCGATACGCCGGCCTTAATGTTCTAATACAATGGGCATAGAAACTCGATTAAACATGATTTTGTGCTAAGCCGGTCGTATTTGTACATTTCGACGTAATGTGGGGTCTATCAGGGCACATGCAATGCGAGTTCGAGGAAGGGAGACACAAAATCAGGAGTCAAAATTGTTTGTTAGAGATGATTTAATAAAGTGTGAGGACGGTTGTTGTTTTAATGAGATTTTGTACGTGTTGTGGTCAAGCAAAGGGTTCATTCATGTTATATTTTTCTCTATTTGTCGACTTTTGTTTTCAACATAAAAGGATGGGGATTTTTGTCTGATTGTTTTTGAAAATCTAAAGTGGCCCTAAACTCATTATGGTCACAATTCATACCTACCCATTTGCCTAATAGGTAGGTAATCAGTCAGTATGAGGTTGAAAGAATAACCAGGTTGGTAACGAGAGGAGTAACTCCATGATCATATATTTATTTTAAGGTGCAGTGCTTAACATGCCCAATATGAGATTACATATCTTAACAGTGTAAATAGCTTGTGACCTAAAAGAAAAAGTTACAATGTTCTTCATTTTCCATACATTAGTAATAAATGATTTTAGTATACGCTTATCAACTTTGAGTTAATTTGTCTACGAAAAAGCATTGCCTCGAGTCATCACGATTCACGTACCACTACCATTACTAAATATCCAAATTGAATTTGGCTTCAACTTGATATCTTCAGAAGTCATTATACTCTCACGTCCAAATCTATCACTATCTCTTATAAAACGTAATTGACTAACCATCTCTAGAGTAATGAAATCTCGAGCTTACTCTCAGCTCTCAAGGTCGATTCAAGAAAAAAACTAGACCCCAATTTTTTTTTCTCCCTACTTTACAACATGATTTTCATGTACAATGCTAAACATGATAATTTAGTTCGGGAATAGTGTCTGTTGGATTTTTTGTCAAAACATTCCTCTGTATAGGTTTGACCCTTTGACCTCTTGGTCATTTTCATAGCCATGCGACTCTTGTACCCAAACTAAAGCCTAAAAGTTTAGTCTTACATTGTTTATAAACTATAGTGAAACCAAATATATAAGGTAGAACCCATGTGACATGTGTGTAACATGTGACTAAGAGAGAATATATAGGTGTGTGAGTGTGTGAAGATATTTTATACCCTTGACACACTTGGACCTCTCTCGTGCTCGGCCTGGGATCAGATCCAAGTTGGATCAAACTGGGGATTGGGCAATTTGTTCTTTTGGCTCTGGAGGCCTTGGGGGAGCTCACCCTATTCTTTTTACTAAAAAATTATTCATCATTTTTGGGTTTGGGATTAAACTCTTTTGACTGACTTGGTTTGGTCTCTCTCGTACACGCTATCCTCCCAACGGCTAGTAGACCTGAACCTTCGGGACACGTTACTCACGAGCGAATTTAATGCTCTGAACGTTAGAGTAAAAAGATAAGAGGCGTTGTATTCCCAAGAGCTATAAATACCCTTATACTTTCCTCTCCAAAAATACATAACAATAGATCAATCGTTCATCTCTCTCTCTCTCTCTCTCAACAGTTCATCTCCTCTTCTATCTCTCACAGTTTCGCTGAGGTGCTAACGTTACAAGTACGTCGTCTCCGGTACTGGGACTTCTGTATCGCTCACTCCTCGTTGTATCCTGGAAGAAAACAGTTTATCTCCTCTTCTTTCTCTCACGGTTTTGCTGAGGTACTAACGTTACAAGTACGTCATCTTCGGTACTGGGACTTATGTATCGCTTACTGCCCGTTGTATTCTGGAAGATATTAGACCGTCATTACCTGTACCTGGGGTTTGTCGAAATACTCTTTAAAAAAAATGTGATCCACTCCTCTAGCACTTTCCTTTACTACTGTTCTACTGTAGCTGTACTTTCCGCCTGCTGCCCTATGATTGACTGCTGCAATACTCTTTGGTCAAGCAAAGGGTTCATTCATGTTATAATTTTCTATATTTGTCGACTTTATTTCCCCCTACTTTACAACATGATTTTGTAATCCAATCTGCATGAACAAACAACACCTCTTAAGGAGATTATCGAGTCTAGTGTATACACATTATCTCCTTAAGACAGATTTGCCCCTGCGACAGTGTTTTGCAAGAATGTAGGCCTCTATTTTCCAGGATACAACGATCAGTCGCAGAGAGAATAAAACACTTCTATCTCTCTGCCAAACGAACCTTGATTGCGTTTGTTTTCTCTCTTGAAAATGACTCAAGAAAACTATAAAAAACTAATAATGATAAATAAAAATGAACTTAGGTTATATAGAGCATATAGGTGACTCTTCACCAAGGGTCACACCTCAAGTTAGTACCTCTTCACCAAGAGTCACACCTTAAGCTGCGTCTGTTGAAAATAACCCAACTCATACCTCAAACCCAAAAATATGACTAAATAATCCAAGGAATCCCCAAGGCCGAATCATAGATTTATAATAATAAGCAAGTTCCTAGATCGAGCAAGCCCATGGGTAGCCCATGCATCCAAGTTAGTTTGCACACATGGGTCACACATGCACGTGTGACCCACCAACTCTCAAACACATCACAATAAGTTAAGTGCTAGACTTATATAGTAGAGTTGAGCTTCCCTCATATCCAATGTGGGACTAAACACTTTTTTTTTAGCTGGTTTTTTATAGGGATCCGCAACCCTGAGTTTCCAACCCCATGAGGTTTCGAACTCACGACCTCTCACTAGGTAGAGAGGTACTACCACCACTGGGCCAAGAGCCCAATGGTGTGGGACTAAGCACTTAGTTCTACCATTCAAACCAAAAAGAAAAACAAAACCCTCTTTGTCTTTTCCAACAGATTTTCATGTACAATGTTAAACATGATAATTTAATTCAGGAATAAAGTGTATGTTGGATTTTTTTCAAAACATTCATCTGTATGGGTTTGACCCCTTGACCTCTTGGTCATTTTCATAGCCATGTGACTCTTGTACCCAAACTAAAGTTTAAAAGTTTAGTCCCACATTGTTTATAAACTATAGTGAAACCAAACATATAACGTATAACTCATGTGACATGTGTTTAACATGTGACTAAGAGAGTGTATAGGTGTGTGAGCGTGTGAGGGGATTTTATACCCTTGACACACTTGGACCTCTCTCGCGCTCGACCTGAGATTGGATTCGAGTCGGATAAAACCCGGGATTGGGCAATTGGCTGGCTCTGGAGAACTCTGGGCCATTTAGGCTTGGGCTTGGCTCACCCTATTATTTTTACTAAAAAGTTATCTATTAATTTTGGGCTTAGGATTAAACTCTTTTGACTGACTTGGTTTGGTCTCTCTCGTACACGTTCTCCTCCCAACGGCTAGTAGACCTGATCCTGCAAGACACGTTACTCACGAACGTGTTTAATGCTCTGAACGTTATAGTAAAAAGCTGAGAGACGTTGTATTCCCAATAGTTATTGTAATGGCCTAATTTTGAGATTCGGACTTAGCCTTTACACCAAATGTGTTTAGAACACTCAAGAATAGTAAACAATAATCAACAAGATAATTTAGCATGGAAAACCTTTGAATATGTTAAAAACTACGACCTCTCTTGATGATTGTGAGAAAGAGAAGATGATCTTATTGAAGTTGCTAACTTATTACAATAAGTACTTTGAGTATATAGAGTTTCGGAGTAGGGATTCTTTTGTATATAATTGCCCGTCCTTTCTATGTAGTTCTCTGGTTTTATTTATAGATCTTATAATATGACTGTTTGATGACCATTAATAGTCTTAATAGTGGACGTTACAAAGTGTATGTAAGATATTCTTTTGACCAGATAGTGTAACGTTCTGACCTCTGTTGATGTACAGTGGCTCTATTGATGAATGCACACTTGTATAAATCGAACTGCTGATGTGGAGGTTGAAAACGATGACTTGAACTGAGGAATATTGAATATGCCTTTAGTAGTGTTTCCTGTATGCTAATGAGGTCGAGGATGAGGCTTTGAGTTTGAGATACGAAATAAGCTATTACAATACGACTCTCAAACAATAGCACGAGTAGTATCAGGGATGAGTGATGCTGGTTGAGAAACTCGTGTTGTATGTGTTTCCTGATGTTGTTGTTTTATTTCTGATTGTGCCACGTGCTCTGTTGTTGAGGTCGAAAGTTCGTATTTAGTTCAAAGATGAAGCATAAGTTCGAGATGCAGAATAAGCCACTACAACTATAAATACCCCTCATACTTTCCTCTCCAAATAATACAGAATAACAGATCAATCGTTCATCTCTTTCTTTGTATCATTGATCAACAGTTCATCTCCTCTTCTCTCTCTCACAGTTTCGCTGAGGTGTTAACGTTACAAGTACATCGTCTCTAGTACTGGGACTTTTGTATCGCTCATGCATGCTCATTGTATCCTAGAAGAGATTAGACAGTCATAACCTATACCTGGGGTTTGTTGAAATACTCTTTAAAGAAAGTGCGATCCACCCTTCAAGCACTTTCCTTTACTACTATTCTACTGCAACTGTACTTTCGACCTGCTGCCCTGTGATTGACTGCTGCAATACTCTTTAAAGAAAGTGTGATCCACGCCTAGAGCACTTTCCTTTACTAATGTTCTACTGCAGTTGTATTTTCGACCTGCTGCCCTGTGATTAACTGCTGCACTTCCGACCTATTGTCCTCTCATTCACTGCTGAATCTACAACTATTGCTGCATCTTCAACATTGATTAAGTTACAATCCTATTCCGTTATGGGAAAGGTATATACAGGTTCCTTAAAATATCCCATCGGTGTCAAATGTGGCAATATTACAATATTCAACTCTTCAAAATTGATTTTAAAGCATAATGACTACTATACTTCAGATATTCTTAATGGCCATCAGCGAAAAAAAAAAACTCACTCAATTCATTTATTATAATTATCAACACGTCAAAAGTACACCTCTCGACAACGTTCATCATCGACGTCTACCACCCCATTCCATCGCCTTTTTTTCCTTAAAATTGTCCAAAAACTAAGAAAATAAAGCCCTAATAAATCCAAAGTGAAATTACCAAAACACCCTTGAATGTAGCACTTATAACTTGGTAGGTAGTAGGTCCCATAGAACTTCAATCCCATTGTAAACTCCTCTCGGATCTTGTACCACGTTTTTTTTTTAATTTGTGTTTCTCTCTTTCTTAAAAAAAAAAAAAACGAGAGAGAGAGCCATTGAAGCTGAAGCTCTCCTCATCAACTAAAAACCAAAAACCCTGAAAAAAGGTATGATTTGTGGATTCAAATGACTGTATTTGGTGTTTGGTTATAAGTTGGGGTTGATTTTTTTTTTTAATTTGAGCTTGTTTGACGCCCAAAATCTCGGATAACAAAGTCCCTTTTTTAGTTTCAACCAAACAAGTCCTTCTTCTAATCTAATTAAAGCAATTTCAGCTTTCATGGTCTCTTTCTCTTGTGGGTCTCTCTCTCTCTCTATCTTTCGTGGGTCTCTTTGTTTCTCTCTCTCTCTCTCTATCCGATTATTAGTTTAGTTTCTCTCCTCTGGGGTGCAAAGAGAGAAGGAAAAAAATTACTATTCTCTTGTTTGGGAGCTGATTTTACACTAAAGGTGAAATCTTTATCTTTATCTCTGCGTTTTTGGTATTGGGTTTGATTGTTTCTTCATTTGATCATCTATATTATGTTGAATTCATGTATGGGTATTGTTTGTTTTGAGAAATAATTGATACCCAATTCAATTCTATGAAAATCTGGTTCTGGGTATTTCAGATAAAGTGTTTTCATCAAGGATTGGATTGATTATGGTTTTTACATGGAAACAATTTGATGCCGGTTTTAATCCGATTTGTTTGATAATTTGCGGATAATTATTGCATGGTATTGTTGACAGGATATGTATATTAGGATAAACTAATCATGTACTTATTAGTTTGTGTACTATTTGGTGCTTTGGGGAATTTGATTGTGATTTAGGAACTTGTTATGTCGATTATAGTATATATATCGTTTTCATAATTGTCTATGGGGTTTGGTAACTTGTGCTAATCAGATATATGTTTTGGATATTTTTCTATTCGTTATTTCAAGCTCCAAAATTCTATCGGAGTCGACTTTTTGATGAGTGAAGCCTCTTCATCGTCTTATTTTCAGCTGCCTTGCTTCACCCACTTATTGGATACTATTATTCCTTAAAATCTATCAAACTGTTGATTGTTAAGCCGCAGATATGTCTTTTCATACCAGCGTTTTGCAACTCATATTAGTTCGATTCTATGAAATGCAATTTATTGAGTTTAGACTATGCCATCTATCATCGGCAGTATACATCCCATACATTCTTATATGATAAAGCTGGATGACTCGAGTAGACTTGATTATGTACCAGGCAAATTCATGTATTTCTAGAACTTTAGGTTACTCATCCCCTAATTTCGAAAAGACGCCATAACTTTTTATTTATTTATGCTGTAGTGATTGCATTAGTTTGTTGTCTATCACATCTTAACAAAGTTGTTGATTGATTAGAATTTGGAAATTCATCTTGTGTCACACAATTTTGCTAAAAAAAATTTGAAAGAAGAAGCTGGGGTTAGGCACAAGGACCCCCACCAGATTTATATCAAAATGAAGAGTTACAACCAATGAGAAAGTCCAAGAACATCCATTTTACAGAGGAATTTTGTTAATTGTTAGTGACTTTATGCTTGTTGTTAATGTTAGTACCTTGTTATTTTTTCCTTGAGTGTTTCAATGAAGCTAATGAGGTCTAAGTTTGTACTTAGTTCTTCAGTTTTGCTGTTTAACGATAGGATGAAGTAGCTAACCTGTTTGTTTTTATAGTTGATAATGTCTTCTTATGTATCCACTATTTATGATTTTATTGTAACTTCTATCTCTCAGTATAAGTTATATTCTCAAAACAAACAAGTCTTTTTTGCCCGCTTCTCTCTGAAGCTACAGCAGCTTGCTTTAACTAGTAAATTTTTTGAAACACTGGCTCTTGCTCATAGTTTTAAACTTGGTAGAGACCAATTCTTTAGCAAGTCTGTTTTTTATTTTTTATTTTTTTGCAAGGCAAGCCGGTTTTATAGAGGGATCCGTAACCCTGAGTTTCCAACCCCATGGGGTTTCAAACCCACGACTCCTCTCTTAGCAAGTCTGTTATGGACGTTATGGTTGCTAACTTATAAAGGCTACCTCCTCTAGAATATCATCAACGAGTACTTACAGACTCTCTAGGTTCAGCTTGAGCCTGACTCTAAAAGGGTGTTGAGTGTCAGCCGAATTTTTTGGGTAAAGTGGAAGTACTTTGATTTTTAACTTACAAAAAGAAGCTATGCGTATAACTTGTGTAATTTCAGTTTCTTTTCTTGTGAAAAATATTCACATTTTAGTTTTATGCTCTAGTTAGTAGTTACAACTTGAGTTACACTAGTCCTATAGCAGATCTTTATATGTTTTTACAGTAAAAAAATTTGATATGCCTACCCAGTGAGTCAGAATTGAGGAACGTCTAATGGAGGAGTTCAGCTCTTCCCTCTTCTTTCATGGGTGTATCCCAGAGAAAATAGGCTCACGGAAGCCAATTGTCCAGTTTTGTCCTAACTTTGTTGTTTGAGTAATTTTTTTTACTTCTGCTTTGTTTGTATAACTCTTTCACTTTTCCTTCTTCTTTCTTGCAGTACTTTGTTGCTATATTTGCTTTTATTCCATGTGTAGCTGTATTGTTCTTTTCTCTTTTCAAGTACAATCTAAAATATTTACCTATTAAGGAAAATTCTTACATTATTAAAAATGGAAACTTATAAATGCAAACAACATATCCTAAACATGAGGTCAAAGAGATTTTGGAATTACTTTAATTTTCAAAAAATGTTGCTAATATAATTGAATTCTACCTTGCCAACTTGTAATTTATTGTTTCTCTTACGATAGAAGCCTATCCCAAACGGGATATATGATATGACCATATGATGTCACACCAGCTCACGTGGACCTGTGGATTCTTAGTTTCAGTGTATGACATATGCTGTATTATGTAGTCCTATTTACATTATTATTGTCAATTGACCGATCACCCTCTAAATTTAACTTAGCAATTTCTTTGTATATTTTTGCAGAACTAAAATTGGTACAGATTTTGCGCATGGAAAAGTACACTGGTAAGAGAGCTGTTGGTGGACTTGGTATTGCCGGAAGGGGGCCAAGCCTAACTTTCAAGGATGCATCAAACCGGGAGGATGGAAGAAGTGTTCAATATTGTAATAAGTTGGGTTGCAGCACCAGACCGAACTCCATGAAAAACACCCAAGTTGACGCTTCAAACAACATTAAATATACTTCTTCTTTCCGACCTACAAATGTGAAAGTGGTATTTGGAAGCTCATCTAAATCGTACCCTGTTGTGACTGACCAGAAAAAATCTCGTAAAAGACCCCAGAACCTATCTTCTCAAAAAGCAGTATCAGTGGAACCCAACACGGAGGTCGGGAAACCACCATCTGAGCTTCTTGAATTCACTGACACGGAATCTGGATCTCTCAAGGGATCTGATGATACATCAGTATCATCAAGATCATCAGAGGACGTTGGGAGCTACAGTGTTATTTCAAATACAAGAACTGATAAGCCAATATATAAACGCAATCAAGAAAATCCTCTATGTGGCTCCACCCGACACTCTTTTGCGCCCAAAAACACAAGCCAAACTGCTAGAACAGCAGTGAGTGGTCAGGGTGTCCATTCGAGCAGGTACGGTATCAAAAATCTTGGATGCACTTCCATATCTGATGTCCTCCCTTCAGGTTGTACATCTTCAGATTCAACTCGTGGTAGAAAGGCAGAAGTTGAAAAACGAAGAAGCCCCATTGGAGAGTGTTCGTCTTCTAGAAGGAAACTTGTAGGTGGATCATCAAGTGGAGATAGTTCAAAAAGTTCACACAAAGCTACATCAGTTAGAACTCATAGCCCTAGTCACCCACCATCTCAACCAACTTCTAGGTACAAATATTGGATTTCAAGTGGAGATAGTGTTCGATCAGTTAGAACTCGGAAAACAATCAATACGGAAACCAGGTCAAGGCTCTCTGAACCCTCTGTCGTGGCTCTAGAACTTCCATCTCTCTGCAGATCTACTAGACCTAGTTCATCGCAGCAATCCTCACAAGATCTTCCAACTATTCGCAGAACTTCATCTAGAAGACCCTGTAGCAGAAACGAGAATTTACACAATCGGTCCATAACTCTTCCGGAAGATCACAGTCTTCTTCCAGTTAACAGTCTCTCAAATGAACATGATGTGTTTCCACGCTTCAATATCGATGGGATTGCGGAGGTAGGATTCTGTATAGATTTTGTTAAACTTGTATATTTGCTTTAAAATTTTGACTTTTGGGATTTAATCATTAACGGAGGAACACAAATTTGCTTTTTGTCTGCAGGTATTGTTAGCGTTGGAGAGGATCGAACAAGATGAGGTGCTCACATACGAGGTTGTTCATCTTTGTGATCTATTTTTTTTCCCATTTTAAGTGCTCATATTCTAAATTGTTCTATTTTGTATCATGCAGCAATTACTCGCTCTGGAGGCAAACTTATTCATGGGCGGCCTTAGTTTCCAGGATCAGCATAGGGAAATGAGACTGGATATTGATAACATGTCATATGAGGTTTGTTAGTCTCCCCTTGTGGGGTTAGATAGCATGTTTTACCTTATTAGTGAGATTTTAAACTATAATGTATATACTACTTTGTTTCTAAAGGGTTTAAAAGCAACCAGTTCTTATTTGATGAGATTTATGGACTGGACAAACCTCATCTCTATGTTCATTGTTTTGACAGGAATTATTAGCTCTAGGAGATCAGATGGGTAATGTTAGCACAGCACTTACAGATGACCAGATGTCAAAATGCATTAAGAGGAGTTGCTACGTGCCTCCCCCTCCAGAGGCAGCAAGTTTGAAGGATGATGTAAAATGCAGTATCTGTCAGGTATTTTTTGCTCTTGCCCTAGAAGTCGAGAACTCTAAACTCACAAATTCTGTGTTTTTTCTTCTTCTCAATCTTTGTACTTTTTTATATACAGGAAGAGTATGTTGACGGAGACGAGACAGGAAAGTTAGGGTGTGATCATCGGTATCATGTGGTCTGCATAGATCAGTGGTTGCGGCTGAAGAACTGGTGTCCGGTCTGTAAAGCTCCTGCAACAGCTTCTTAGTTCCATTAGTTAGATTAGCATTTCCTTTTGTACAATCCTTTGCACAATTTGGGTTTTCCTATCTCTTTACCTCACTGTACATATTACAGGTTCTTCACTTCCATCGAAAATAAAGTAGCTTTGAAAAGCTATTGTATACAGGGCTTTTGGCTCAAACAGCGGGCAAGAAGACCAATAAAACTTTTAAAACAAATGCTGATATGAATTGCTCTATGTTTTGATAATATCTCTTACAGCATCTCCTAAAGTATCTCACTTAGTTGGATGAAATAAACCAAATCCAACCGAGTGAAGTCTAATTTTATCCAACAATTTCATCCAATAGTACCTCAGTTGGTTTTATCAACAGGCGCCTAAATTTTGGGCACCCGTGTAATTTCTACAAAATAAATCTTTAGTTTTAGGTCCCAAATTTGATATTGGGCGCCCAAACCTTAGCCGATTTGAATTTTTTTAGAAAAAAACAATTGGGCGCCCAAAGCTTAGGCACGAGGCACCCACCTTACCTTTTGAGAATAAAAACCAAGTGAGTGAAGTACTTTAAGAAATGCTCTTACAAATTCTTTTCACATTTTTTGATTTGCCTGCACAAAAGTTAGGACTTTTGTATACTGTTGTGATCCTCATGTTACGAGTCTCCAGATTGGAATTCTTGATATTGACATTGAAGATATTAATTACTAGCCTCTATCTGTATCAACAGGAAAAAAAAAATGGCAAACAAAAGTTTCCAGACACGATCAGCAACTTGGCGTACTACTAGAATAATCTGTGTTTAAATCTTATCCAGTGTTCCCAGAATTTCCTAGAGTTTCAACTAAAGATACAAATAAACAGGAATGTAAGATCAGAATTCAGAACGTTGTATAGAGTATTCTGGAACTAAGAATGATTTCATGAAATTATGACAGGCAGTGATCCCTTCAAGTTCCCTCAACCAGATCACCATATATTTAACACAAATCTGCCAACATTTATAATCCATCAGTCAAAATAATATATCCAGGTTTAACAGTATAAGTTCGCAAAATACTGTATTTCGAATCTTAATATTCCAAGGTCAAAAAATTGATAAATTCTGTCCTCCCCATCTCAGAGGCCACACCTGGGTAGCAATCACTTCTGAGAGAATCATTGAACTACGTCTTCACTCAACTCAAATTGTGGGATTAACCCAGATCTTGGTTATTACACTTCACTGTACCTGTGTGGAAAAGATCCCGCAAATTAATCTCTCCAAAAATTTGAACAGCAAATGAAACATGACTCAGTTTTATCAGCATGTGACATTATTGCATACAAATATTGGAAGCTTTGTATCCCTGCTTTAATCTTAAAAATAAAAAAAGATGTATCAGGAGACCAAATTTTTTTCCATATCCTTTCAGATGAATCCTTGTTGACTATTTCAAATATGGTGAATGCTTCTCAGGAGATCCTTGTTTACGAATTTTGAAAACTTACTATAGATAGAAGGAAGATTACATAGAATTACGGGCGAAAAAAGTGAAAGCAGAAATAAGAAAAGGCAGAACAAGTTGAAGGAGGTTGCGAACATGCCACCATCAAGGAGCTCGTTCAACGGTACTCTTGCAGTGAACCGTCAAGGGGTCGTCGACAAAAATTGCTCTTAATCTTAGATCCTTCTAATCTGTGCAAATTGTATTCAAGCCAAATGGCCAAGACAATGGCAAGAAGAGAGCAGCCTTCACATAAACTTGCCTCCCCAGTCTAATTCAAGAATGAGGACAGAGGACGAGGAACCCTGAAAATTTGCACATGGGCAGGCACACACACAACAAACATCTGTATGTCCACCTACTCCACTTCATGCACCTGAGAGAAGTCATGAAAACAACGGTCAGAATCACACGGCTAAAAAGCATTATACAATCAGAGGTGAAGAGTCACTCAAGAATTTGGAATTATTCTTGTAGTAACAAGAAAGAAAAAATACAAAGGTTCACGGCTTAATCTAAAGATGAATGAAGGGTCTTTTTTTAAGAAGTAATCCAGGGATATCATGGTGATCACACAGAAAATCAGTTCATGCCAGCATTTATAACCAAATGAGATGAATTCTTTGTATATTAGGCAAGCAGATTAAGGTACATGGCCACTCTATGATATCTATGTATGACGACACCCCAGATTTAAGGTCCTTTTTTTTTTTTTTTTTGCAAGGCAAGCCGGTTTTATATAGGATTTTTAAGGTCCTTCTATCTAATTCTCAACTAATATCTCCAAATCATACCATTTTCTCTCCCATTAAATAATTCACCTACGCAAAAATAAGATTAAAAAATGAAAGATAGCATACTTCTGAGTACGAGTTCATATATTTTAGGAGTTAGTCAGGGATTCCAGGTTTGGTTTTCCAGCTGATTGAGGAAGGCCTGTGACTAAGTTAGTCAAATACAGCCTCCAGAGGATGAAGTGAACATAATTGTATGTTGATGGCACGTTTCTTGGTCTTAATGGATGGCACTTAAGCCAGCTTCAAGATTTAGAGGTTTTAATTAAGGCGACTCCTGTTTTTTTTTGTTTTTTTTGTAGATTGTTGGAGAAACTCTCATTTACAGTAATTATGGCGTGCTGGCATTGGTGGAATCATAAATTAATTCGTGGGGGTGGTGCAGGTTCCTCTTCTGGTGTTTTATTTGTGTTTATCTCTTGGTGCCAATATCTGGCATGGCCAACTGGGCCTATGGTGGAGAGCTTCGACTGAAGGTTTCTTTTGTGGAGAATGAAGATGCTAGATAAATGGAACAGCCAAATTTAGCCTAGAACTCTCAATCGAGCTTCTCAATCTATCTTATTCCCATGTTCTATTCACTGAATACGAAAAATATTCGTTTAGAAGGGCATCCCTGCCCGAGATGGACTATGGAGGCAATACCTCTTGCTATAAAAACTTGGATCCGGTTTGCCATCATTTTAGAGAGGTTAACTGTTTCTGTTACAAACGGCTTTGGAAATTTGAGTTGAGGATGATTGCCTTCGGACTATGGTGGCAAAAGCTACGAAATCAAGGCTTCTCTAGGCTTAACAAGGCTCTGGGATCAGTTATTGACTTAATTTGCAAAGATCCGTCTCCAACAGTATTGTTCAGTTTTGGAGGGCATTGTGTTCAAACAGGATTCCTTCATTTAGATTGGGTTACACACTTCACCTAGAACTTGTGCTTTGGAAGTTGAAGAGGGGAAGAAAACTGAGTTTATGGTTAGAGAGGGAAACGGCAATGACTGGATTTACATCCGTAAATCTCCTAATGTGTGAGAAATTGACGACATTACTTCTCTGATTCATTTTTTACCCCTGGTAGTGTTCGCTCAGAAAGATGGTCAATGGATACGGTCCAATATGGGTTCATTTTAGTGTGCTCGTTCCGCAGCAGCTTGGTTGGTATCAGGACAGATAGAACAAAGTCGAATTTTGTTGATTTTCTGGTGAAGTGTTGAGAAAGAACATCACTTCGAAAATGCATTTATTCTTTTCCGATATCACACGTGGGTCACAAGACACAACTTCAGATAAAGAGGTTTGAATGTCCAGATTTAGTATCTTGGTAAAAGGCTCAAGAAGGTACCTATTGATCACCTCCAATCTCCCATGTCATCTAATGCGCAGGGAACTCGAGAACAGTAACAGATACCACTCTTTATAAGTTTCTAGAATAAAGTATCTGGGCAAATGATTGAGTAATGAAAGAATCAACAACTGCACATCAAATAAATTACATACCTTATTGAATGGCATTACCCGCTCCTGCAACAGATTAATGGTACCAAAACCAACAAGAATTCCCATCAGTAGACAAGTATATGAAAGTTACAAATCATTGTCCACATACCTTTTACAAAATTATGTGTTGTTTTGTCTCAAATGTGGCTTTTCCTGATCCACGCCTCCCATGGTCTTCCTCTACTAAAAGAAATATCTTCCACAACAATTAATTAAACCAAGCATTATGGCTCTAAATATATTCATGAAATGATTCGCTCCATATCCAACCCTCCATAAATATATTTAGCAGCATATGTAACAATGAATCTCTGTTAGATGAGCAATGTTAAGAGGTAGAGTTTCTGAATACTGAATTCTGTTAGATTCATCAGAATCTATCAATCCCAACTAATATTTACTACCATTATTCAAATAAATGTATGCCAAGGACGCAGCAAAGAAGCCGAGCTGTCAAGCGTATAGTAAAGTTAACTTTAGCATATACTGATAGAAAGCATCAATGAAAATGGATAATGTAATCTTTCAGACTTTCAGTGGTGAATATACAAAGACATCAGCTATTGTAACTACTCTTTCAGTAAGGTCAAATACACATACCTCCGATAGGTTCATATGAGAGGTTTCACTTCGCATTTAGAGCTGTATAACACCTGGAAAAGTTCTTTTTTTACCTCCTTCCAGTAAAAAGTACAAATAGTAAATCTCGAGCATGCAACAAAATATACATATCAGCAGATGTACCAGTGGTGGCTGAAACCAATATACTAAGAATAGACAAAATATATATTAACCATTAGCCATTAAACCGAATTATATAATTTGCAATATCACGGCCTATAAAGACAGTTTAAATGTACATGTGTTCCTTGTGATTTGTTTAAACAGAAAGTGTAATAAAAGTATCATATAAAGCTTATTAGTAGTGTTAATTGTTTACGATATAATTTGATATATAAGCACTCAATATCTTTTCCTTTTCATAGAAAATAATATATTATGCAACTGAAATTTCCACAATTCATCGTGTCAGAGATTCATTTTTTCTGATATTGTTGGATAATCTGATTCGTGGTTCCAAGATTAAGACAAGTAATATGCTAATAGAGTACCTATATTTTACTTACAAATATTAGATAGAATTGCAAATTTATCTCGATAAAATCAAGAAAAAACCAACACCCAACCTCCATAAAACTATGACCAATCAGATTGACAGTAAGGCAAAGCCAAAAGAAAGAAAGTAACAGAAAAAATGACAAAAACAACTCATGGAATAGTAAATGTCTTAATATCGAGATTCGAAATAAATTAAATGATAAAAAATTGACAAAAAACAACTAAAGGAATGGTAACTGTGCTGTTAATATTGGATTTCAATAAATTTAGAATCTGATAATACATACACTCCAACTCTTTGATCCTTACATGGGGTGCAGTGCTTTCTACCAAGCTAACACAACAGTATTCCTGCAAAACTGTTCTTAAATTCCTCATGTTGCTATAAATTACAGAAGAAAAATATTTGAAATCTGCTACGTCGGTATGAGACAACCAGCATAACTTCTAAACATACAACAGTGCAACCAAAGAATAGGTAACCTGTGTCCCGTTCCTCCCTATTTGAATGATTGCTTGTTAAACGTATTCTTGATTGAGTAATAGTCCCACGGCATGAGACAACAAAAGTTTAAGCTCAAACCCTCGTTTCATCTTTGAAGGGACGGAGCTTTAATCCGTGAAAAGTGATCTGAGCCATCTATCATGCCGAGAAATTAACCACGATGATGAAGATCTTTTAATCAGCAAGGAACCATCTCAATCAGAGTTTGAGAGAAATCAAATTTAACTTCTGATGTTTTATTCCTCACATGCATGAGTACATATCTTTTCAAGCAGCAACGACCAGTGTTCTCCAAGTTGCTGCGGGTTTAGTTCCATAGCAACTTTAAAATCCGACAAAGATATCGGACAATGGCTTCTCTGTTCTTGAATACCATCTGTGGGCCCACTGTTACTGCGAATTAGTGACTGATGGCATGGCCAGAGGCCGTTTAGAGGCTTCCCTTGCGCATGTTGCTTTTGAAGAGGATGGTTTGTTGGTTGATGTCCAGTCCTAGACCCTACCAGATCAATGCACGATCTAATCAACCGCTTCAAGTACAAATCTAGCCCATTATTCAACAAATTAGCACAATCACTTGAAACACCTTCAAGACCTTGTGCTTCCACAATCTGCTCCATGCGTTTTCTCAATGTCTCAGTATCAAATAACTCACCAACGTCAGATGCGAAAGACACATTACCGGTGTTCGACATAGGCAAAACCCTGCGGGCCCCACCAACACTGGCTGGGCAAAATGGTATCCCAAGAGGAGCACGTAATGGACTTCTAGTAGATAAGGAAATCTCGCCCCGTTTCGGACCGGGACCCACCTTTCCCTCATCTTCTATGGCGAGTGATTCTACATGACCTTCTATGCTATGCAACGAAACTGAATCATCGGTGGATTTCTTTGACCGTGGTCTTTTTGAGGGACGTTGAAACAAAGTATTTGTTTCATTATCGCATTGCTCTGCAAGTCCTTGATGATGATCCTGATGTACTGGTCTTTGTAAATCACACAAACTCAAATGCCCATTTTCTGTAATAACCTTGACATTGCCTTCACCTTGGGTAGTTGAAATATTGGAAGTGAAGTCTATCTTCCCATTTGGGCCTAGCGGGCTAGGCCTATCTCTGATGCCCTTCCTGCCGCGAACACCAGACCTGATCTTGCGTGGCGACGGGGGCAAAACATCTCCATTTGACCAAATGATTGAATTTGGATGTGAAGAAGGCTCGCATTGTTGATAACTATCTTCAGTTGGAGAAGGTTTCTTCCCTACGGTAGGTAACAACTTGGGTGGTGGTGGTGATGGTGCTTCCTTCTCGGGAATTGCTGGTGGGACTTTAGCATTCAAAGTGTTTTTCAGTATCGCACGTATTAAATGATTGTGCAATGGCAGATTCTCACGCCCAATTGTCCGAAAACATAACTTATCAAAATCGTCCTTGCTTAACTTCTGACTAAAGAATCTATTCAAATAGCCAAAATACCACTTTGACCGCTCTGGCCCAATCTTCTTCTCTATCTGTGCTTTCAAATCACTCAAACTAACCCGCGACTGCGACTGCGAATGCTGCTGCTGTGAGGGTTGCATCTCTCAAAAGTCTTACTTACTAATATCCATAAAACAATGTGTATAGATGATGTTCAAACCTCAAAAACCCCAATTCCCAAATCAGAATTAGGGTTTCCCACGTTTCCACCCACGATAAATACAATCACCTTCACCTTGCCCTAATTTCTTCACTCTCAAAGCAGACAATGCATCAGTAAACACGAATCTCATCGTCCACTTCACAAAAACCCTTTAACTACCAATGGGACCCACAATCCCTCACTCCCCCACCAAGCGAAGATCACACTGTGACAACCATCAAAACAGCTCCAAACTTCAAAATCAAAACCCTAATTTCAACCACTAAAAACTTCCCCCTAACTTGAAAAACCTCGTTTCTTCAAGTTGAAGTAACGAAATCAAGTGTTACTTAATCAACGATCCCGAAATGAAGTTAGATCGTGAAGATGATTGAGTTCGATTTAAGAGTTTGAAATTATCATAGATGGTGATGATTCTAAGGTTGAAATAAAGAGGGAAATCGAAGCTAACCTTGTTTAAGAGCTTCAAAGCGAGTACGAGCGAGCAATTGAGATTCAAACACGAATTAATCACACACAGCTTCGATGATTGATTCCTCTTTGAGCTTCGATTCTCTCTTTCGTCTCTCTCTCTGCAAATGTTTCTCTCTCTCTCTCGAGCGCGGGCAATTGTTACTGTGAAATTGGATTGCACCCTTCGATCGCTGAAAACTTGCGAATTCCCTCTCTCTCTCGAATTTTATTTGTTCTTCTGATTTTTTATTTTCTTGTAATAAAAATGAGAAGTTTATTTGTTTGCTGTCTACAAGGACAGTAGAGGGAAGGGATTTCCACAATAGGGGTTGTTTTATATTTATTTTCCATGTGGAAATTTGATGGGGGCCAAAGAGGGCCATATGCCACCCTACATTATCCCATTTCCAATTGCTCATCACGACGCCTATCCCGAAGAAGATGGTGATATAAGGTGTCTGATCCCGTAGTTTTCTAGCAGACTTGAGTGTAAGCAATTTAATAGTTCACACTTATACTTAATTTTGTAATACATAAAAAGAAGCAAACAAAACGTTTCTTCACATGCTTTCAACTTCAGCTTTCAGTTTTCTTCGGATCCAGCATTCATATATTAGAAAGTGTATTTAGAGTAGGAACTCCATTAAATTATTTGAAATACTACTTTGAGCTTCCGAGCTCATAATTGACAGAGATATGAAAAGAAACACTTTTAATTTTGATAGATTTTCACATACTAAAACAATAAAGCTCCTAGCTGTAAATATTTATTATTTCCCAAATATAAAGAGTGACATAAAAGAATAAATTTATAAAATTAATAAATACACTCAAAATACGACATTCCAACACAAATTACATAATCCATGTCCCCTGAACTTCATCAAAACTCTCAAAATTCATTAAATTGGGGTATCATGGACAACCTCGTAAATCACGGTGGATGTCCTGCATCACAATAAAATGCACTTTAATTTTGCAAAAAATTATTGGCAAAATTCATGGCTTTTGCCTCAATTTGTACCTCAAAGTAGAGATGAAAAAAAATTCCAAACAAAAAAAATTGAGTTTTTGAGCTTGAGCTGAAATCTCTAGTTGAAGTTGTACAAAACAATAACAACTTCATTCCATTGTTGTCCTTAAAAGTCAAAAAGCATTGTTGAGTGTTGATTTGATGTTTCCAAACCAAAAACAACGTTGTGGACTTGAAGTAGTACTATTACTATACACCTTTTTCGGAGAAAACCAACATTTCCCAACTTTACATTTTTATAAAAAAATTAAAAAAAATCCCTGCACAGTCGTAGTGCCGAACCCTGCACCATTCTAAGGTCTTTTTATATGGATAAAACATACTAAACTTTTATGCTTCCCTTAATATGTCTCATTTCTACCATTGATGTGCCTCTGTTTTGTGATGTTGTACTATGGTTAGATCAAAGTGACAAGAATGGTGGATTGTGTTTTTCACAAAGACTATAAAAAAACACGTCATCCACATGAACCAAGTTTAAACATGCCAAACCACTAGGCATTGTAAACTAAACATGCCGAATGATTTGGCATTTAAGTTATTCAACTGTACTCTTTCTTATGGTACATCAAAACAACCTAGTGGAGGTAGAGGCATCTACCCGCGGTTCATCGCTTCTTTGGTTCTCGTGCCGAATAGTTCAGCATTTCCGGATAATCCCTATTTTAGCAAAATTAGCCGAATGATTTAGTGTTTTCAGAACATCCTAATTTAGGCCAAACTAGCCGAATGATTTGGCCTTCGAGTTTAACAATGCCGGATCATTTGGCGTTTCCGGAACATCCTTATTTTTAGCAAAACTAAACTAATGATTTGACACTTAAGTTTAAGCATGCCAAATAATTTGGCATTTTCGAAACATCCCTATTGTAGCAAAACTAGCCGAATGGTTTGGAGCTTAGACATAATCATGCCAAATGATTTGCCATTTTTCGAACATCAAAACTTGCCGAGTGATATGGCCTTTAAGTTTCCGGAACATTCCAATCTTGCCAAAATTTGCCGAATGATTTGGCCTTTAGGTTTACACATGCCTGATGATTCGCCATTTCCGGAATTTTTCTATTTTCGCAAATTTAGCCGATGACTTATCTAGCTTTCTGGTAAAATCATGCCAAATTATTTGACATTCCGGAGCTTCCTTATTTTAGCAAAACTTGCCGAATGATTTGGCGCTTATTTTTAAACATGCTAAATTATTTGGCATTCCCAAACATCACTATTTTAGATGACTAGCCTAATGATTTGGCGTTTAAGTTTAAAAATGCCAATTGATTTGATGTTGGAGTTAACACATGCCGACGTTTTCTGAACATCCCATTTCAACCAAAATTAGCCAAATGGTTTCCCGTGTAAGTTTAAAACATGCCGAATAACTTGGTATTTTCGAAACACCCCATGATTCAGCATTAGCGTTTAAACATGCCAAATGATTTGGCACCACAAACAACCTCTTTGAACTTATTGTACGAGTTATCTGAGAAAAATCTGTTGCCCTAACATAATCTTCTCTACCATCATCATTCGTTTATGCACCAGAGGGGGGAAGTTTTTTTCTTTGGAAAATAATTTCCCATTGAGATGATTTACTAGAATTGTTCTTTTAGCTAATCTGGATAAACATACTAAACTTTTATGATTTCCCTTAAGACGGTCCTGAAGCAAGTCATCTACGTTTACATAAACAATAAACAACTACAGAGATAGGTAGTGAAGCAAATCATCCACACGAACAAAGTTACTAACACAAATTTTTGAAGAAGGTTTATCATCATAGTTTGGACCTGTAAAACCATTGCAGAACAACAGAGCTTAAAAGCACTCTTTCAAGTAAACTGAAACAAACAGAACCATTTAATACAACAACTGATTGTAGATGTCAAAGTTATGTTTTATCTATTTGTATCGGCTTTTATATTTCTAGAACTTTAGAGCAAATGGTCTTTTACAAGAATCATTAAAAGAGACCCCAGGCCAAGAACATACATTCGAAAAAACAAAAACACATAGAAGCTTCCAAAGATAAAATTCTTCACTGATTACTTTTTAACAGGCACTGGTCAGTGACGGTCGCCATTTTCTGCATTTTGCCTTTTTGTTTTCTCTTCCAAAATGATATTACTCCATGATGAAATGCATGATTATTATTTATAGGAGGTTCCGCTAATTAAGAAGCCTGCCAGCAAAATAAACACGGCCAGAATCACTGTCAAGTCCGATCCACATTGCAACAAGAAAGTCTGCAGACAAAAAGGATCCAGTAAGTGTCTCTATATGTGATGCTTAAAAGTAATGTGTTTGACTGCAAATGCATATGTCTAGACTTAATACTTTCTTTTATGACCAAAACTGATGCTTTGCAGTAATTTGTAGAGGTACTAAGCACATCCCAAGATTAAGATTTGATACCACAAATACGGATACAGTACAGAACTAAACAGTTCACTGTACAAATCTTAATCTTGGGGTTAGCACTTAAGCAGTACTCTAAGCACGTCACAGAATAACAGACTGAGACAAGTACTTGACGTACCAATCCTTGGGGTATATGCGTCGAGGTAGCAAGCACATCACAGGATAAAACTTGAGGCAAATACTCAAAGTATTTTCTATCTACCATTAGCAGAAGGTGGAGCTCCTAGATGGTTTCTAAAGAATCTCAAGATGTTCAATAAAAAAAATGAAGCATACTAGCACTTCCAGGCAATGTTTCTAGTTTGATAAGGGGTAAAGCGAAAGAAGGTGACCAATGGTATCCCTCACCTTCTGATAATTAAGAAAAAAAGGCTGACATTGAAGTAACAAAATAGGTGTCAACTTGGTTTCTGGAAACTAACAGATTTATTTCTTTGTGAAGTCGTGAATACGAGTGACTTGGTTTGTGGAGAACCATTAAGTACGTGCTGGCTTTTGAAATGACCCACCCATAACTAATAACTAATCAAATTAAGAAAACACCAAAATAACTAATAAGAATTGGAACTGTACCTGTACATTTTATGCACCAGATAGATTGATGAATCAGCTCCCTTGGAGAACCCTCTGAGGATCCAGCTGCCCACTACAGTAACTGGAAGGTACAGCAGATAGCTCCTGTCTTCCTTTCCATTCTTCCCCGGGTTTCAGGATTATGGGTTTTTCCACAGACGCAGCCTCGATGCATAGCATATGCTTGTACTCCTCGTCCCCAAAATCAGCCATGGCCTTCGCCTTTTTGTCCCAGGGATTCCATACCACTGCAGACGAAAAGGAACAATTGGCAAAATCATTAATTGGGAACATATTCTGGACAAACCTTAGAAGAATCTCTGGTTTTTTTATTTCATCTCAGCTGATAATTTAAACGTTAGTGTCAAGGTGGTCATGTTACAGAATAGTCCACAAAAATCAATTTGCAACAAAACCTGGAACATAGACAGTATTTTAAAAACACGTGTCAATACAAATCCAACACTGACACGCGGACACCCATGTCCGGTATATTAACATGATTTTGTTTTCCTCACCATATCCAAGACCTCGTACCTGTACTAGAAACTGACACCGTACCCCTCATAGGGCTTCAAAACAACAAGCAATAAACAGAACACAAAAATATGCAAAACAAAAAGTACAAGAATAATGAAAAAAAAATCAACAAACCCAGGGGCAAATTTGATCGAAGATATCATTATGAAGAAATGAAAGTAGTGTTACACCACTTCTATAATTCAATGCTCAGTTCTAAGGTGGTCATTAAGCGGATAGCAACCAAGAAATGATGAAGAACAATCAACACACTCATGGACAAAGTTGAGCGAAGATTTCATTATAAACAAATGCAATGTATGCCATTGTACTCTGTAAATTTGATCTGTAGTTTAGCAAGGTGGTCATACTGCAGAATAGCCCAAAAAGATTCATATCAATCCAACAACGAGCACAGACCCAATATGTGAAACAAGCATATAGGAATATGAAACTATGATCAACAATCCCGCGGGGTAAAGTTGATCGAGTATTTCAGTTCGAAACTTTCTCCAGAAAGACAGAAGCACTATGTAGATCACTATATGTTTTGCTGTTGACCGTTCACCAACTCCTAGACCCCTTGGGTGTCCCTATGGTCTATGGGTAACTTTGATGACCTCATTATCATGGCATGACACGTAAAATAAAATCTTAAGCAAATGAGGCATCTTTGGTGCAGCAGTTGGAAAAGTCAAAACTCACCAGCATCTGGAAGTCCATCCTTCCGTAAAACAAGTGTTCTTTTCTTTTCATGGTCCAGAATTGCGATTTTGGTAGGTGTGCTAACATATACTCTGTCCACCTTATGTAAATAAACAATAAATAAGAATCAGAAGCAAAGTGGAATATGATGAAATGAAACCAGAACAAGTTTAAACCAGTAGTGAGATAAGAAAACAATTCTATTGTGTCTTGTAGCAATTCAACGTCATCGAAATATGTATCATAGTATAGTGTGTGTATCTCGCCGACACTGTACAACATAGTGGTCATAGTCGTGTTCTGATCTCATGAGAATTTTCTCAAAAAGCATCCCACAAAAAAATACTAACCTCGGATTCAAATGTTATCGCATCCCCTTGCTCTGTACATCGCTCCCTGCCCTTAAGAGTGTCCAGATAGTCAATTGTCTCCAGTCCTTCTACTCGAACTTCGCTGAAAACAAGTTGACATGGACATGAGCAAGAAAGTATACAGCTATAAGTTGCATTGGAAAATGATATATATTTGAGGTTTTGTGTGAAATGGCAACAAATTAGGAACCTTTACACGTGCATTTAGGGAGACGTAGTATCAAGTAAAATAACGTGAAGTAGTAAACCAAAAGTAGTCTAAGGTTTGACGTTACAGTGCATTTAGTGATCAGTCGGTATCAAGTAAAACAAAAAGATGATGTTAACATGGTCTGTAAGTCCAACGTGGCATGATTCATAGGCAGGCTTTGGTTTACTAAACCTTTAGATGATGAGCATCTTTACAGAATTTATTATCAAGGTTTAGATGACTAAACCTTAAACCGTATCAGATGTGGTCTAAGGTTTGAAAATGACAGTGTTGCGTAACTGTGTAAATCTCGGTTTAAGACGAAGGGAGTTGCGTCCAATTATTATCAAGTACCAAGCAGATAAACAGATGCCAACCACGTTAAAAGGATATCATTCGAATTTATAATTTATTTGTGAACTTTCAATAAACAAGTAAGGATCACATTACACCAAAACCATAAATAGAATTTGGTCAGTCAGCCATAATTGGAACACCATAATTGATAAACTGAGTAATTTAATGTTATCAGACATACAGTAAATACTAGAAGACTACCACTAATCTTAAGCCCGTTCTACAAGGTTCCACAACCCTCATACAGAAATCAGTCATCAAGATGCCTCACAACCTCATAATGTAAGTCATTAATCAAAGAATAACCAAGCTCAATCTTCAAGTTTATTCTTCCTCACCACCCCTCCGTTGCTAGTGGGGTCATAAAAAGGGCCAGAGTTGTATCAAAAAATTGTAACAACCATTTAGCATTAGATGTAAAATAGGAATTGAATAAGGGTGTAAGTAGGTCTTTTCGGTCGCTAATGGCACTAATAACCCTACTGGGTGGGTAGTATTAAGAAATATTTGGAAGAAAACAAATTGACTTTACTGAGCTATGGCCTAGGTAGTGTCTGCTCCTGTGGTTTATTAGGAGAGGCTTAAGTTCACCTGGATGTACTAGGGACTAACCGTTGGTACTAAACCCCCAAAGAAATAATGAGGTTCATTTGAAGCTTAAGTTCGACGCATTTCTCAACTATGTTCTTCAAACAAAGATAGATAATTCAACACTATTTCTCCTAATTCTAGAATGAAGCCCCTCATCTTCCAACCTCAACAATTAGGACAGAGAAAATAAAATATAATAAGTCAATACACCAACCTAATGAGATAGGTACTTAATAGAAAACCATAGGATTTTACTTTATTTTTGCTACAAACTTGTCCTACAAATTGACATCAGAGAAGTGGTTTGCATGACTATTGGCATCTTGACCAAGGACATACATCCACATCCAGCTACGGACTATGGCCTCTCTTCAGCCATTGGAGAGACTCCAGACGGAGAACTGCTTGTTTCTCCACACTGGCAGGTGTTCCATTCCAGTATGGTGTATGGAAGTAACCACTTTCAACTGTCACACGGCCATAACTAGACCTTGGATTGTTGCTTTAGCCATAAGTAACTAGACCTTGTTTGTGTACGAATAAAGTATTTACTTTTAAATAACTCAAAATATACAGAAAATTAAAAGAATATGTTAGAAATTAACCAACAAACTGTCATGAGACATTAACGATATTTTTTATAATTTTTTATTTTTTTTATTTTTATTTCCAGTGTTTACATGAAATAGAGATAGCATTTCTTTGTAAACCCATGAGTAATACTGAACATATAAAACGGTCCAGATAAGGAGGCTGTGATGATACCTTATGTCAGAAACTGAGAAATATGTGTGATATGCAAACGTAAATTGGAAGGGTTTTCCATCTGTATTGGTATTTCTGATGCGTGATGTCAACATCAAGTCTCCTCCAGGTCCAAGGGTCACTCTTAGACGAAATTCATAACTGCAAATGGACACAAATTATGAAAATAATTCAATAACATAAGGAAACATAACTTAAAAAAGGGGTAACCTCAAAATATTTTGCAATTTTGAACACGAATTTTAAAATAGTAAGAAAAATAATATGACAATAACAATACGATGTAAATAATTTACAATCTCTACCTGTGAGGCCAAACTTTCATATCTTCCTCAGATGTTTTGAGAAGTAAATCAATAAAAGCCTTATTCGTGCCAACTGTAGGAAATGGAGGTGGATCAGTGTCGATGCTCCATAACCTATTCCTTGCAAAACCATGTTGTTCAAGAGATCCATCGCTTGAAAACTGTATGCAAATAAGTTCTAGTTTAATAAGGTGAATGGGAAAAATAAATGGAAAAAAAGGGAAGAAATGTTTGAAATCACGTACTTGGGGGAAGCATATCGGGATACCCCCACGTATGGCCTTTGGAGGCTTGAAAGTAGCCTACAAATGAAAAGGATACTAAAATACAGCATGAAGCAAGACCAGTAGATAGGCGATACAAAAGTAATAAAAAGATTAACGAGCTTCATTAATATGACAAAAAATACCCAACACTATATCTACCAAAACTTTTGCTTTTTGCTCAATGGGATATACCAAGCAAAAGCAGATTATACTAAAGTTAAAATATGCCGATTTCCACACAACTAGGAATAATAACAAAAATCCTATTAGCGTTGATTCAAAGCCAAAGCATCTTATACCTTATTACTGACAAAGAGCAACTCTTCTCCATGGTCATTCTTCCAAGATGTCACGTGCGCCCCATACAAGTAAACCTGTAAAATCAAGCAAGAATGAAGTAAACTTGACAAACATAAGTTTTGTCTCCATAACGAAATTGCTGATTAGCGAAAAGACAACAAGAATTAGCTAGAGATTAAACATTACAGTGTTTAAACATTAATGATTAACCAATATTAATGAGAAAATCATTCTTTCGTCTCAGCGAAGTTTAATCAAGATTTCGTTTCTTCTCATATCTAATAACAGATCTGTTTTCTACCAAAGCAAACAATCTCCAAGATCAGTCCTGGATTCTAAGCCAATCGAGCAAAACTACCCTCCCTAACTGATCTAATCTGATTGATTCTTGATTCTCGTGCACAAATTGGTGATTTCGATCCCTAATTGAACCTCTGATTCAAAATCAATCATCAACAACTACAATTACGCAAGAAATCCACCAATACTCATCGAATCCCAACAAATTAACCTATAAAATCATAAAATCAGCCGTAACTTCTACAACAGATCTACCACAATCGATCCAAATCGTCATGAAATCGAACCAAAACAAGTTCATTCGAATCACAATCGAATCAGGAAATCGAGAAATCGATAAATCGAGAGAGAGAGAGAGTACCTCAGCAGAGCTGCCTCGGACCTCCTTCAAGACAACCTTGTCCAAGCCATTGATGCCTTTGCAGAGCTCGACTGGTACTCTTTCGGTCGACATTTTGTAGCGAGAGCTTCAAAGTCCCATCAACTGACGACAATGTTTCCTCTTTATTTCAACACAACGACAGAGACACAAAAAAAATGTATTTATATATAAAAGGAAGATAGTGTGTACATATAGGAGAGATAGAGATACCTTTTTATGGTGGTGTGGTCTGCGGATGTACCCACTAGTATTGTTTTACTGCCACCGCTAATGCTAAGGACTAAATCCATTACCCGCTCCGATCCCATCGGATAATGAAGGTTTATCGTCAGTTTTTAAGATTCATTAAGAAATCTAATCTATTAAAGTCCGGTCCGATAAACTAACGGATTGGATAAAGATTCACCTCAATTCAATCTGCTAAGGATCCGATCTGTTAAGAGGATATACAATAGCTAGATGAAAGATGATATGACAAGGAGAGAGTGAATTCACCTATCAGCTAAGTGGATTAGCCTATATGACAACCCAAAATCCACCTTGAGGGGGTGGTCATACCTAGGGCTGTCAAACCAACCCGAACACGATAACACGACCCAAACCCGACCTGCTATAAACGGGTTTGGGTTCACCCTTGGCGGGTTTGGGTCGTAAACGGGTTGACACGCTAGACAAGACTGCGAAGCAGGTCGGGTTAGGGTTTCAAAATTTGACCCACGGGTAACCCGCTAACCCGTTTAGTTTTGTAATTTAGTTTAGGTTTAAAGGCTTTTTGGTCTTTTCCCACATACTATAAATAGTTAACCTAAACTAAAGTCAAAAACCTAAACCTCATTTGATTTTCTGACCTCCTCGCCGCTCCTCCTCTCTCAGTCTCTCTCACTCCTCACCGCCGCGCCGTTCTCATGTATAGTATACTATGGTCTGTGGATCAGTTCATCAAGTTTCACTCTCGATTCAGTTGATTTACAGTAGATCAGTTCATCAAGTTTCACTCTCGAGTCTCGATTCAGTTGATTTACAGTTCATCAGTTTATTCAGTTCATCACTTCACTCTCAATTTACAGTTGATTCAGTTCATCACATCACTCTAGACTTTAAGTTTCATCAGTTCATCAGTTGATTCAGTTCATCGTATCACTCTAGATCAGTTCATCACTTGATTCAGTTTATCACATCACTCTAGACTTCAAGTTTCATCAGTTCATCAGTTGATTCAGTTCATCATATCACTCTAGATCAGTTCATCAGTTCAAGACTTCAAGTTTCAAGTTTCAACAGCCAAGTGCCGACCAGGTTATTACTTTTCAGTTTATCAGTTCATCTGTCGAATTGTATGATTACTATTTACTAGCTTGCTCTTGCTCTCTGTCAAATTTCACAAATCTTTTGTATGATAAATATTAATCCTGCAAATTGATAATCTGTTGGGAGCTTTAGTTATTGGATATACAGGATTAGAGGTGGTGGTCCAAGAAAAATCCAGGGTTCTTTAATTTTTAGCTTTGGCCATGTGTTGTGTCAGTGTTGAGTCTTCGAGCAGTGTCTAGTCTAGTATCTAGTATGTAGGGAAAATGTGTGCAGAGTTTTGTCAAGTTGTAACTGCACTAGTTTGATGGGAATGATAGGGATAAACTATTGGGTGTTTAATCCTTGCATGATTATGACTTAAGTTATGAGTCTGTTACTCTGTTACTAGCTTATTTAATCATTTATATTACTAGCTTATTTAATCAATCTGTTACCTTTTGTGGTCGAATTGTATGATTACTAGCTTACTCTTTCTCTCTATCAAATTTCACAAATCTTTTGTATAATTATGAGTTTGTTACTAGTTTGGTTAGTGATTTGGTGATCTCTGTTAGTTAAATGTTAATTTGGTTATTTTTAGGCTTTTTGCAAAAATGGCACAAGTTGGACCTCCTTGTACTTGTGGGGCTGGGTACATGAGGCGTTATAGGGATAACACTAAGAATAACAATGGTCGTTATTTTTATCGTTGTCCCCAATTCAAAAACCAATGCAAGTCATTTATATGAGAGGATGTTCTAGTTGGTGGCCTTCGGGCAGGAGACCTAGGACAAGGGGGGGAACAAGTTGATGAAAAAAAACAAGTTGAGATTATGAGACCTAGGATTTGGGACAACAACTATCTCGCATATGCTTTTATTAGATGTAATCTTGTATGTGTTTTGTTTATTTGGGCAACACTTCTAATTGTAATTGTATTACTCTTAGCTAAGTGATTTGTAATTGTAATTGTTTTCATTAGACTTGGAAGTAATTTGTAATGGCGTTTGCCTTAACTGCTTAACATCTACTAATAAATTAGAAGTTAATTTTTACGTGATGAGGTGTTTATTTTGTTTGTCATATTCGATAATTGTTTATAATTTTGAATTTGATTTTTTTTTAGATGGATCATCCAATTGTTGAGTTAGATAATGATAATGACATCAACATTAATCTTGATGGAGATGACATGGAGATGGAGGGGATTGATGGCCCATTGTCAGAGGCTGGAACTGGAGATGAAAGTGTTGGTACACTTGCTAGGAAACCTGGTAATCGTAAGCGAAAACTAACTTCTCATGTTTAGCTTTTTTTGAAATCTTTGTTGGCAAGGATAATAAAGAGAGGGCTAAGTGTAAGAAATGTGGTGCCATTTATTTGTCTACTAGTTCACATGGGACCGGCAATCTTTCTCGCCATCTCAAAACATGTGAGAAGACTACAACACGTGATTTGGGACAAATGCTTTTGTCTCAATCCGAGTCTTCCATGTCTTTGAGGGCGGCAAAGTTTGACCCTGTTGTTTTTCGTGAGATGTTGAATCTAGCAATAATTAGGCATCAACTCCCTTTCAAGTTTGTGGAGTATGAGGGGATTCGCGATGCCTTTACTTATGCGGTATTTGCTAATAGGGAGTTGAAGCTAGTGTCTAGAAATACAACTAGGGTAGATGTTATCAAGATTTATGAAAGAGAGAAAAAGAAGGTTATGACTGGGTTGCGTGGGGTAGCGGGAAGAATTAGTCTAACATCTGATTTATGGAGTTTTATTACAATGGATGGCTTTATTTCAATTACAGCACATTTTGTGAATTCCGATTGGACTTTAGAGAAGAAGATTCTTAGTTTTTCTTATATGCCATCTCCTCACACCGGATTGACCATATGTGAGAAAATTCACACTTTACTTTGTGATTGGGGCATTGAGAAGAAACTCTTTTCTATTACGTTAGATAATGCTTCATCTAATGATGTCTTTGTTGGGATGCTTAAGAGTAAATTAAAGTTGAGTGATTCTTTGTTGTTCGGTGGAGAGTTTTTTCATGCAAGGTGTTGTGCTCATGTGATTAATCTAATTGTACAAGAGGGTTTGAAGGAGATTGATGTGTCGGTTGGTAAAGTTCGGGAGAGTGTGCGGTATTTTAGGGGTTCTCAACGTAGGAAACAAATTTTTCGGGATTGTGTTAGGCAAGCGTCATTACTCTTTAACAAGGGTTTGATGCAAGATGTGCCAACTCGTTGGAACTCCACTTACATGATGCTTGATAGTGCTCTTTTCTACCGAAATGTTTTTACTCATTTAGAGTTGAGTGATTCTAACTACAAGTGTTGCCCTTCCGAAGATGAATGGGATAGAGTTGGGAAGATATGCGAGTTTTTGAAGTTATTTTATAATGTGACATGTCTTTTCTCCAGGACAAAGTACCCCACTTCAAATTTATATTTTCCTCAAGTTTATTCGGTTCAACATCATATTTCAAAAGCTATGAAGGGTAGGGATGAGTTTATGAAATCCATGGCATCGCAAATGAAGAATAAGTTTGGGAAATATTGGTCAAAGCATAACCTTTTATTTGTTGTGGCTTGTGTATTAGATCCTAGGTACAAACTTGCTTTTGTAGAGTTTGCTTACAATGAGATCTATGGGCTGGAAAATCAGGAGTTTAGAGACTTCAAGGAGAAGTTGAATCAACTTTTTAACATCTATGTGGCTTTGTATATTTCCAAGGGAACTCCTAGTTCCAAGCCAACTCCTAATTCAAGTTCTAGTTCCATGAAGTCAAATCTGGATATGGAAGTTATGCAGGTATTAATAATTTATTATACCTTTTGCTATGAGTAATTGATTGAGTATGTATGACTGTCTGCTAGCATGCCTCTGTACTGTCTATAGTCTATTTCATTTTGGCTTAATACTTAAGTCTATAATATCATATGTGATTCTGTATGAGACTGAGTAATGAGTCTAATGACTGTAATCTGTGATTCTGTTACTCTGTAAGCGGTATGACAGTATGAGTAATTGATTGAGTATGTATGACTGTCTGCTAGCATGCCTCTGTACTGTCTGTAGTCTATTTCATTTTGGCTTAATACTTTAATCTATAATATCATATGTGATTCTGTATTAGACTGAGTAGACTAGAGACTATGAGTAATGACTAATGAGTATGATTGACTGTATATAGCTAGCTGCTAGCATGACTTAGTATATATTCTTATATGGCTCTAATGTCTAATGTCTAAGGCATTTGAGATGTTTGACGAGAGTGAGCATACCCCGGTAAAGTCTCAGCTACAACAATATCTGGAGGAGCCTAAGTTTAGTTTAAGCGGGGATTTCGATATACTTTCTTTTTGGAAGTCATACCAATTTAGATATCCCGAGCTTGCTTTGATGGCTCGTGATGTATTGGCCATCCCGATATCCACTGTAGCTTCTGAGTCTGCTTTTAGCATTGGTGGAAGAGTTATAGATCCATTCCGTAGTACTTTAAAACCTGCGTGTGCCGAGGCTCTAGTTTGTACCCGTGATTGGTTATCTCAGAGAGGTGATCTCATTTTACATTGATTTTATGTATTCTTTTGTTGCATTTTAATAATCGTTGTTTATTTGAGAGTTATCTCATTACTTTATAAATAAATTTTGTAGGGGATTCAAATGTTGAGGATGTTGTGGAATCGGCTATAGAGGAGCTTGGTGAAGAGTTGTCACTTCTGGATGTTGGTAAGTATGAACTAAGTTGCCATTTTTAAGTTGCCATTTTTAAGTTGCCATTTTTATGACCTAGTCCTATTTAACTTTGTGTTCTAAATATTTTATTTGACATGTATATACTATATACTGTGTATAGGACAATTTTCTCATGGAGTTAACGACGTGGAAGAATCACCAGAGAGTGCAAGTAATGGCGGCAATGGACCAAGTGGAAGTGGTGTTTGACTTTGCATTGACTATTTCAGTTTGACTGTTTGTGAGTTGTGACTTGTGACTTGTGACTATGAGTCTATGAGTATGAGAGTATGAGTCTATGATACACTTGTGACTGTGAGTTGACTATTTGTGAATTGTGACTTTGTGTGGTAATATGGTAAATGGTAATGCACTATGCAGGTAGCTGGTAGCAGGTAGCAGCATGAGTGCTGAGTGCATGACTGCATGAGCAATATGCAGTTATGAGTTATGACTGATACTGAATGTCTGAATCACTGATACACTGATGCATTTTGATTTTTTTCACGTCTTTGTTGACTGTTCACTGTTGTATATATGAATGAACTAGGGTAGTTTTAGTCTTGCAGAGTATGAATTAGACTATGAGTATGTATTTTTTTGATGCAGTTGCAGACTTGCAGTTGCAGTATTGTATATTTGTAATTTTGTATTATCTTTTAGTATTATATTTTGAATTCTGATAATCTGAATTATTGAATTCAGAATCTTTGATTAAGTGATGATATTGTATGAAGTATGAACTATGAAGTTTGAAAAAAAAAATATGTACTATGTTGAACAGATGAAGTATGAACTTCTGATTTATTTATTTTTGATTGGTGTATGAACTTCTGTTCTGAATTGTGATTCTCTAAATTTCGATGGGTCGGGTTGACAGGTTATCGTGTTGACCCGATAGTTTCGCGGGTCAAATGGGTCGGGTCGTGTCAACCCGATAATTTGCAGGTCGGGTTCGGGTCCATTTTTTTGACCTGTTTAGTAAACAGGCCGTGTTCGGGTTGGCTCTTTTTTGACCCGAACCCGTGACGACCCGACCCGGACACGACTCGACCCGACCCATTGACAGCCCTAGTCATACCACCCTGGAGGTAGATTTTTACTTTATTGATGCATCGCACTTCTGAACTGCGTGACATCAAAAACCAATTATATAATAACACTTGTCAAGATTTTAGTAGCTCTCATGTCCTTTACTTCTGAACTACGGGGCATATAAACCCAAATTAATTAATTCAAATTAACAGCTACGTGACATCATTTAATTGGTTCTCGTACCTCTCACTTCTAAACTACTATTTTGTAACACGTGGCCACACATTTCAAAATTGTAGTGAGGATAATTTACATTGTTTTGTGTGGAAATTGATGTGGAGTGGATTGCATTTGGGATGGATTTAGGTGAATTCGCCCACTCTACTGCTGCATATGCTCTAATTATACATGTTACTTGTGCTAATATTGTAATTATATACTAGCAAAAAATGTTATTTTTGTCATATGACAACATATGTTTCATTATGTGGATTTTTTTTAATCTAAATAATTGTTTTGGCATTAGCAGATCAGATCAGATCGGATCGGTTCAGGTTAGGATCAACGTTATCCTTAACGAATCGAATATGGTTCTGATTTTTGTGGTCCTAAATGATTTAGGATCAGATTTTAGGATTTTCTTAATCGATTTAACTAGGTTTGACTGAGGTCCTAGTCCAGTCCAGTCCATTGACAACCCTAGATGTATGTAACGATTTTTATCCGGATGGGCAATTTAATTTTGCCAATTTGATGATGTGGCATATGAGGGCCTTTACATAGGGAATATTTAATTTTGAGGTATGATGTGAAATCAGCTAACTGCAAGCAGAGTCCTCAAATGATGATATTGGTGCTAGTAGCACATGTATTATGTGCTTGTTAGACAACTTTGTGGTTTCACAAAAAAGTTTCAAGCTCGTTTTAAGATCAGACAAAGAAGATGCAATGCTAGAACATTTATTGTGTTGGTGGTATTTGACAATTTATAATGCCCTTAAGAGGTTGAAGCTCAAGACGCTGGTTGAGATGCTCTAAAGATTACCTTTATCATCTCGTATCTTATCTTCTTATTTTTCATCTGTCTTTCATGTTAGTGTAGTAATTTGTGTTAAAATATACAACTATCAAACATAAATGATTAAAGAAAAGCGATAGAGATTAAGATATTTACCAAGTTTTGATCGAGGTTGTGGTTAAACCGGGGCCGCCCCTAGTTATAGGCGTAAGAGGCGGCTCCCTATTGTCCGCAATTTTGTATGTAAAATTGGGACCTCCAAAAGGGCCTATAAACTATCATAAAATGATGTGGCCTTACTAGTTTAACTTGACTGATCTCATCATAAGGTCGAATGTTAAACTCCTCACTTTGTTAACAAATTTCATCATTTTTTTACAAGAAAAATATGTACTTAAAAAAAATAAAATTTGTGGGGACCTCATTTTCGGACCTTGCTAGAGACTCCTAAAACTCAGGGCCACCCCTGGGTTAAACACGCTTTCCTTAAAGACTGATTCATCATGCCTCGTGATTTACAGTTTGTTGACGTCTATCTCTCAAGATACAACGACCACGATAAGAAGATTGAAGCACTCAAGTCTTCTCATTAAGCGAACCAAGATTACAGGTGTTCTCTCTTTCAAAACAACACAAGATTGATAGGAAAAGAAGCAATATGTGGTTTAAATAAAGGAGAAGGTGCCTCTCCAAAACACTACTACTTAAATAGACACACCCATTCCCAAATCATAACCCAAAGACCAAATTTCAAGAAAAAGACTAAGAAACGATACAGTAAAACATCACTTAAAGTACATAGACTTTTAGATCCATTCAAATAAGGTATACTCAAACGAACGCAACCAGTGCATCTCCCACACAACATCTATGTAGATATAGACGGTCACGATATAAACCCAGGGAGTATACGATAGTAATTTTTATTTTCTTCTTCTCTCCCAAACTCTCTCCCTCCCTGTTTCAAGTTCGCTTGAGCAACAGTGCATCTCCGAAATAAAATTTATAGGGTTTTGAAGAATGGAGAGCAGCGACAATGAAGATTACTCGGTGAAGAGAAATAGCATTGCCAGAAGCAGACCTTCGTCCTTCGGTGGATCTAATCTCAAGGTTTGATCCTTATTATTGATTGATTGATCCTACTATTTGGTTAATTCACATTAGTATTGATCGTATAATGTTGTTTCTAACTATCCCAGTAATCCTAAACTCAATTTCGATAGATTACGTGACGATTTCGTGGAGGAACTTAGTTATAAGGGGTTAAGTAGTGGTGGATTCTTGTTAGTTGTAAGTTTGATGGATTAAGATAGAAATTGGAATGTTTACTCATTTGTTAGAATTGGGTAGAACTGTAAAAGTCAAAATTATTGGCGAAAATCGTATCGTTGGAGAGAACGAAGGTTATATCAGGCTTTTGTAGGAGAAATTGTTTGGGGGGTTTGTGTGAAGGATAAGTATTCATGGGTTTGGATACGAAAGAAATCTGATAGAGGCAACATTTTTGGCTCAAAATGGAGGATGGAAAACATCCGGAATTGGGTTAATCTTGTGATGAAAATCATGTAAGGGGTGACGGTTTTTATGGTAGGTTTATTGAGAGGACTGCTTCAGTGATCCCCAACTCGATGATCTGCATTTTAAGACACTTAAAACTCGTTAGATACCTCTCTGATTGTCCGAAAAGACTGGATGGATGTATGTCAACCATAAATCTAGAGTATCCGAGTAGGTACTGAAGTTTACTTAAAGGAGAAAATGGATTAATTTTTATAAAAATAATTTGTAGAACACTACGACAGTATAATTAATAATCCACCACATCAAGTCGAGCCATCGGAAAAGATAGAAAGAAACACGAGATGCTTCAATCCGTCACTTTAATACTCGTGATCCAGTAGGGTCGAGTGGTTAAAATGAAATATCATATAAATATGGCATTAACTCGATCATTTGAGAGAGAGACATGGTTTATTTAAGAAAGAGCTAAAATCACAGTAGAAGTAAAACTAAAAAGAGATACGGAGAGAGAATGAAAGGTGGAGATAGATATATGTAGACAAAGAGTGGTTATCAGCACAATAACGTTTCTAAAGCAGCACTGCTATTGAAAGTCTTAAAGCGAGGACAACACCTCAACATTGAGATCGTTAGTGCGCGTACGGTGCACCACTACTGTCCTCGTATAATATATATTGGTTTACTCGTACAGTCCTTGCTTTGAAAATTCTCAACTGTAGTTGTGCTGATAAACTACCTGTAGATAAAACCTGAAGAGACAATGCAAAAACTTATTTCCTTAAAATTCTTTCAAGAATATATTTTTCCTTTTCTGCATACCAAACACAGCTGTAGCGTTGCTCTTTATACCAAACAAAGCTAAGAGTGATCCTGAAATAAAAATCGTTGCTCATATCACGCCTTGAAATAAGAGCAATAGTACAACTATCATCAAATGTCATTGAATTGTATATAAACTAGTGTATGCCCGTGGCTGACGATGGTTGATATTTTTTTACATCGTACACGGAAATCGATAAACACGTGCCTTTGGCACTACTATTTATTAAAGTTTTAACACATTGCTTTTATGCTCCTTTTGTGCTACATTTACCATTAATGTTAGCCATATATGCTTTTTAAAGTAATATAATTAGAAAGAATTACTATATGGGGCTCAAAGTAGCCTTAAAATTACATTTAATACCCTAGAATGTTAAAAACTCCTATTAGACCCTAACATGAAACTTGGTTTACATTCAATACCCTGTAAAAATAAAATACCAAACTTACCCTCATTTTGATCTTTGCAACCGGTTAAACAAGTTACTTGACTTACAACAATAGAGATCTCTACGAGCAGGTAACTTCCTCCCAAAAGCACAGTTGGGATTCTCTCTCTGTAGACTTGAACTTCCCTCGCCTTTTAATTGATCTACCATTTCCGTTAAATTTTCTATCAGCGTTTTTGGGCTTGAGGTGTAAATTGATTAATCAAAGGATTGAGCAACTCGATGACTTTTGCACCAATCTATGATCATAGCATCATTCATTTTCTTTTCCAGATCAAAGAAAGCATCTCAATTGAAAATGAAGAAGTTCTTCATACTTGGAAGACAGTTTTTAGTGAGCCTTGTAGAAGTAGTTATACCGCTTCGTCTTTAACTAATCCCCCAAAACTCTTCCGATTCAAGCCAAAGAAAACCATGTCGTCTCCGCAACCTTCTTCATCAGTTGACGCACTTCTACTCTCTCCCAATACAAAGAACCCTAAATATACCACCATTACAAAGAACCCCAAATGATTTAAAACAGTAATTTGAGCAGCAATGCATCCTTCACTTGCAAGGTATGCATGAGTTGAGAGAAGAGAGGGTCCCCAGTTACATGTGCCAGCTTTGTTGGCATTATGATCGCTCCATAACCACTACTCTTTTACCTTGGGTACCAAGCACGACATATATGTCGTATCATCATCAAGGCAACCAAACTTAGCAATTATTCAAGTTCTGAATGACTCATAAAATGTTGTATCGCTGTTTTGGGAAAGCCTTCATTTCTTCTCTCCAAAATGATAAGATGGTTTCTTTTTGCAAATATTTCCGAGAATTCGTTGCAAGTAGCATAGAGTCTGCTCATAAACCAATTAGTCTTGAAGTTGTAACGAACAAACATATTAGCTCAAGTCTTCCAACGAAGTAGAGCATCTTTGAACCGTAAAATTTGACGATATTAGCTTTGGTAGTAGGAATCCAGAGCATACAATCTAACTTTTCTCGACCCCTTTCAGCAAAAATGAATACTGATCTCCCAAGAGTTGGAACCCCATTCGGATAATGTCATGAATAGCAAGACTCAACCACTAAGCTTTGTGCATAAACGTCAAAAAAGGTGACTACTTACTAATTCGAAAAAGCTATTTCTGGCACAGTAATGGTATTTCCTCTAGATTGAGTATGAGTACACATGTGAGCGCTTGAAGACAATGATAATTTTCTGTAGCAAATGGAAGTTCTTAAGGAAATCAACTGAATTAAAACACACACAGTGTTGTAACTTCTTGTCATAGTAGCTTTATTTGTTGAAGATTCTTGCCATAAATCTGAAGTACTACATTGCTATGATAATAAAAAAAATCAGAATCTTAATGAAAACATACATATACACATTTTCAACACGAATCTTGAACTCAAACATAACTAAACTATAAGTTTATTCCTCCAACAAAAAATCCTCAACAAGATCCTTACAAGACTACTAAAATCAAACATAGTTCAAACACAATGTCGAATTATTTTGCAAAACGAGGTAAACTCAAAAGCAAATTGCGCCTTAAGATGTAGCATCGTCACATCTTTTCTTGGTATGTCCTGACTCCTTGTAAATTGAACAATGCATGACCTTCTTCTCCTTTACTGCTTTAGACCTTCTCCTTTTCACTTTTGGACGGCCTACTCTTCGTCTTTTTATAGGTGATATGACACTTTCCAATAAGACAGATCCTTGCTGTGAATCCGGTAGGACTGGATCAATTTGATCTTGGTAAGCTAGTCGATAATTTTCTGCATTGTAGTATGGATCGCAAAACTGATAAATAGATCTCCCCGTAAGTATGAATAGCGCCTGATGCATGGGAGCACGGGAGACATAGTTTTTGGCAACCCAGGTATGTGCAAGTGTTGCTCGACAAATCAGCTTTAAACTGCCAATTGTTTTTATCACGTACCTCGTAAACAGTAGCGCTTGTGGAATAAACGTTATAATCTTTGGACTTCTCTATAGCCTCAGCAATTTTCCCCTCGGCATAAGGGGTAGCTTCTTTGCTTGAATTCAATGCCTCGTATCGCCTATCGCAGAATAGCTTCATTAACAAGATCCTAATTGATTCTAACATAACAAATACATGCAAGAACCTACAAAAACATTTTTATATAACAAAGGTTTTTACATTAAATAAATTAGCACAAATACAAACATTTATCTTGCTGCTAAAATCCACTTATTGAAGGTTTCAGCCATGTTAGAAGTAATATGTCCATAAGTTTCACCAGTGAATTGTGATGCAGCCCAAGTCTCTGGTTTGTTAGCCTTTATCCAATCGGAAGCTGATTTGTTATGTTTTTCCAAACGCTCAGGAAGAATCTTGTATTCCTCATTCGCGAAGGCTTTAGCAATTGGCCAAAAATAAAATTTCACGATGTTGCTACCAAATCTTTTTTGCATGTTTTGTACCAGGTGCTAGGAACATCTACCATGCTTTGCCTCGGGAAAGTATTCACTCATTGCATTATCTAACCCACAAAGCCAATCTTTGATAATAGTCATACGACTATATTTTGGAAGTTGAAGTAATATTGGTGCAAGTTGACGGAAAAACCATTCCCAAGTCGTCTTTGATTCCACCTCCACAATGGCAATTGTAATAGGGAACATGCCATTATTTACATCTACTCCAACTGCAGTAAGAATAACACCCTTATACCCTTGCTTAATATGTGTGCCGTCAATGAACATAAGTGACCGACATCCCCGTATAAACCCAACTATGGATGCCCTATATGCAATAAATAACCTATGGAAACGCTGACAACCGACAGGAATTGTATTATTTACTTTACCACTAGGATCAAAATGTTCTTGAAACTGAATAGTCGCAATGCTTCCCATATTCAAACGAGAAACAATTAATATAATCGGGAAGAATATGATATGTACCAGCCCAAAACCCGTGAATACGAGTTAGCCATCTATCCTTTGCTCTCCAAGCCGTCATGTACTTGATCTTAAGGCTATATTGACTTTTAATAAAAGTTTTAATCTCCTTTGGCTTAAACTCAGGATGTTCACATATCATATCGATCACTGTCAATAACCCATTAAGATGCTGCCATTTTATTCCCCCATGAATCTAATCCCGAACATGTGTGCTAGTCTATCAGTGTCCTAACAACAACTGTGTCAGTGTCTTGCACATTCCCAACATAAATCAACCATTTGCAACCAACTTTGTTACACGCAGCTCTAACAACTTGATGAATTTTACTTCGAATCCTTCTTTTATAACAGTATCAATTAATACACTTCAGAACTCTTTTGCATTATTGAATTCACCGCCTAACTTCATTGGAAAGAGTGGTCTGACGTTCTCAACATCTCTAACACTTTCTATTGGAAGTAATTCTTCGTCCTCCCTTACGCCAATATTGCTAGTATATTAAGAAAGATGAACTTGGATAGTTTTCATAGTCACTAGTCACAAAAATACAAAAACAGAGAGTTAAATATTTGACTATTTGTAAAATCAATGAGTTCATGAAATAATTTAAAAACAAGCCTCCATCTCCTACTCTTAAAAGGCTGTAATAAGAAAGTTGAATAATTTGTAGCATTCACCTTAAATAGGAGTACTATTAAAGGTTGGTGGACATCACACTTGTGCAATTTCAATGCTCCTAGGCATTTTTCAAAGGAAAAAAATGTCTATGGTTCACACGCATTGAATTAATAGTCAAGTGTAATACATGTATTCACTATTCATATGCCATATGCGATCATTAGGCATCCAACTAAACTCCGCCTTACTAATTTTGGTTGTGCCGATGAGATGGACATGTTTAAATAAACCTATAATTTACAGACACTTCGACCAATTTTTATGAAAAATGCACCTACAATCTAGAGAAACCACAACCAATTTTACTGAAAAATACACCTACAATCTAGAGAAACCACGACCAATTTGAAGTTCACTACATAATACAGTCGTGAGAAAGTTAAACATTTGCAGTATACGGTGTATCGTAAGAGAAAAAGAAAGAGAGTACTTTTTAGTATCAACTTCCAACTAGAAAATCACAAAACCTTATTTTGTAACGTCAGAAAATTTCTGAAGATTTAAGCTTTATTAAGTCAACCAAAGATAGATGGACTGCACTGCAGAACTTTCAACTATGGAGAAACCAAGATATTTTTCACGTTGGTGTTAAAAGGTTGTGTTCTTAATTTTAGGAGAAAATTTTGGAAAGATTCTATGGTGTTTGATTTGGTAAAAACTATTTGTTTCACCTGGTTGTGCAATTAAACTAAAGGGTAAATATGACATATTTTTTTTACAGGGTATTGAATGTAAACTAAGTTTCATGTTAGGGTCTATTAGGAGTTTTCAAAATTCTAAGGTTTTAAATGTAATTTTAAGACTACTTCAAGCCCCATACAGTAATTCTTTTATATAATTATATTATTATTCTTCAAAGTTACTTAACATGCTACTAATACTTGGAAGTTGGAATGGACAACTAGATAACATAACAAACTATTAATGCTTAATCACACTTCATTGAGTTACATGCCAAAAATAAGAGTAAAACTGTTAGTCATTGCATTTTTTACTTCTAAGTATTCATCTTTGCCATTTTCTTAGTTACAGACGATGTATTTGAGCAAATACTTGATCAAATAAGTTTCTCTGAGTATTTCCTTTTTGTTACTATTTGCCAAATATTTTGGGGATGAATACATGTCAATGAAGTACAAGGGATTAATTTTTCCAATTACTTTTTTTACTAGGCAAGTGGTTTAGGGATCTGTAACCCTGAGTTAAAATGTACAAGAGATTAATTTCTTTCCAATTACATAATGTATTTGAACAAATCTTACTGCATTAGTTTTTATAACACATTGGCGAAGTTTCATAGCGTGGAATTTGTGAAGAGCCACGATTGATGATGGCCATTGCATTTGTGCTGTTGGGGTTCTCATGCTTTGATTAAACCATTTCTCTCATACAACAATCATGAAAAAAAGTTTCATGATTGTTGTATGAGAGAAGAGGAGTTTTTTTCTATTAATTTTTTTAAACTAGGACTTAAATAAAATAAACTTGTCAATAGAATATTAAAATTATATTTAAATAAAAATCGAACTCATAAGAAATTATAGTAATTTAATAAAGAGAGGGTGAAATAAATAGAAGGAAAATTAAAAATTATCGGGCAAAGAAGTAAATTCGTGGTAAGTTAAAAAAGTCCAGCGAATTCTATATGTGACTTGTGTACTATACAAATTAAATTACGTACTAATTTCTACTATGTGAGACAACAAACTAAGATGAGTAAAAATAACGTAAAAAAACCTTCCAGTTACAAGAAAAATTACAAGAATCTTTTCCTGCCATCTTCTCGAAGGTAGCCACTCTAATTGCTTGAGAATCAATAAAAACACCCAAACTTCTATTAAAATTACTTCAATTGAAAGGAAACATTTGAAAAAAAATGAGAATTTATACCAATATAGAAAAGTTTTACAGTTTTAGGATTGTTAGTACGAGCATACTTGCTAAAAGTTCTAATACAATTTGGTTTTTGAAGAAATATTTTGTGCTTTTCCTTTTCAAATTGTTATTATTATTATTGATCTCATTGTTGAAACCATGTATTTTTCCGTTTTGAACTAATATTATGTGTGAATCTTGAAACAGCTAGAACATTCTAAAGGAGGAGCATATGCAGTGAAAAGAGAAGTTGTAAGTATCTAGCCTTTTTCACAAAATTGATTTATCGAACATGAAGGTTAATTGGTTAGGTATCAACCAAATGCTTACTGGGTTAAATCGCTCAATGGGTAACCATATTTCAAAAACTCGGACTCGAGACTTGGATCACCTATGACTGATCCCGAGTTGGATGGGTGATCTGGTCTCGAGTTGGTTCAAAGTTTTATTCTTTAAAACTCGAAAGTTCATAAATTTTATTGTGATTTGAAGTACCATAAAATATTCACCCGATCTACTCCTAGAATTGACTGGCAAAAACTTGGACAAGTTGCTCAAGTTTGAACGATCCACCAATTTTCCAAAATTTCACCCAGAATAGACCGATCCCGAGTTGGGTTGGGCGATCTTGGCCGATTGGATATGGGCATATGGCCAACATCATACTTTCTTTCATTCACCCTTATTACTGTCTAATCTTTGGGATGATATTATGATATATTCCCTTTATTTTATCTCCCCATTTCTCTTGGTGATTGTATGACCATCCATCTTGTTGTGTTACAGAACTTTATACACGAGGAGGAAGATACAGGATTGGAGACTACACGAGCTAGATGTATGTTTGTCCCATGTGTAACCTTTGCACTTATTTATTAATTCTACTTCTTGATTATGTTGAATTTTCAAAGACCCGACCCTGTTTTGTTTGTTGTCAGTGCAAAATGTTCTTAAAAGACACGGGGATTTAAAGGAGGAGCTTTCTCGGTAATGTTTTGTCAAGGAAATGCTAGGATTTAAAGCCTGTTTTTCTGTATGACGTCTACGTCATGTTGCATTGAACCTTTATACTTGTATCATTTTCTTATTTCCTTTTTCGGTAGTGTTTTTTAAAGGAAATGCTAGGTACTAAAGCTTTACTATATATATGACATCAATGTTTAATTACATTCAACCTGTATGCCTGTATATCCATTTATTACTTTTCGATTAAATATGCATGTAAGAGTTATAGTTATACACATATTCTGATAAAACTAAATATTTGATGGTGCTTGATTCCGTCTAGAAAATAGTCTATTTTTTTTAGAGTTCAATTGTGCGTAATGCTTGTGTAAATTGATTGTTTTCCGCAGGGATTCTGACAAGTGTATATATGAACGTTTAGATAGAGAATTTGACGCTGCACAAGCTGCTCAAACTGAAGGTAAATTCTAATCTTCCTTATATGTTGGGTCGGTGGTTGTAATTGCATTTTTGATATTTATTTTGCGCTTATGATATGAGCATAAGCTAATTACTATTATGTGTCTCACTCATTGTGTAACTCGCGAGGCTGTGGCTTCATGTCTCTTGTTACGTTTCTCCCATAATTTGCTTCTTTCCATCGTTATAGGACCTATGCTATTCGTTGTAATAACTCTACTTTGGTCTGCCAATAAGAGGATGTTTATTTGCCAAATCCTCTTTATTTATTGAAAAATAATATGATCTCACCGTAGAGAGCTGTTTTCTACAAGATCTACTTTGAATATGGGATTCCATATGGAGGTTAACTACTAATTGTCAAGTTTGCTTAGTTATTTCTATTTTCTAGTACTTCCTAGGCATTTTTTAGCACATATGATGTGAAGATGGGCTAGGGGTTAACAAATAACATTGGGTATGAAGTTGAGAGATGATTCGTGGCCTTACACCAGCCTAACTAAAGAAAAGTGTACCACACAACAATATAAAAATGTTTCCGTAACAATAATATGAACCTATATGTTTCAAGAATGTATCTCAATGACTAGGAGGTTGGCTGACTTCAATTTTCTTAATATGTTGGGGTATACTTGCTTAGGAAAAAAAATAAATACCGGTTAGGAGTACTCAAATAGCTCCAGTGTTGCACGATAAAGTGCGATTGTTCTAATATCGTGAATTTTTAACCATTTTAATGGGTTTCTTCTCTATTTATCTGACACCGATGAGGGGAATGAAGGTCCATTGCAATTTTCTTCCTTCAAATGGGATTCCTTGGTGGAAAAACAAAAATTTATAGTTAAGAACATGATTCTAAATAACCGGTGTTATACGGTAACACCTCAAGCCGGGTACATTGTAAGAGTTGTCGGTTAATAGTAGGGATACGGGGTGTTGGACTTGTCGTGATAAAGAAAAGTACCTTGAAAATGTGCGGGACACATTTGTCCGAGTGTCGGGTGTTCGGATATGTATGACACGGATATTTCTGAAAATATGTAGTGTCCATGTTACGTAGGGGCTAGGACGCACTGAATGTTTGAATACTTGCATCTTCTTGCTTTTCCTGAAAAAGAGTGTGTTGTCATTTCGTATCTTGCAACTATTAGACTATTACTTATATCCCTAAGTACGAAGTTATTGGTTTTGCAGAGATACATTTAGAGGGTGAACAATGGAATGATGGCTTATTGGCTACAATTAGAGAACTGGTATTGATATTTTAGTACTTTCAAGTCAATAGCAATGATAAAAAGTTTAGATTACAGCTATTGTCTTTGAAGCATTTGGGATGTAAATCCGTCATTTTCCCTTGGTAAACGGATAGTTGAGATGTTTTATAATAAAAAAATAGCTGATTTTAAACTCATGCATCAGGTTCATATGGAGGCCGAAAAAAAAGCAATGGCAGGGGATACAGGGCTACCAGATCACCACTTCCACCGCAGAACTACCTATAGAGTTGGAAATAAGGTTATGAAACCGTTGTGAGGATTATTTTCATAGCTATACATTCATGTTTTCCAGAATACTAATACATGGTCTTGTTTAATGCTGCACTTTGTAGTCTTGGTCCCTATACAGCGTATTCATTTTTTTTATAAGCTACAGTCTATTCATATGGATTAGTTATTAATAGTAACTTATATGGAGTTGAGAGATTAAATTTTGTGATAAACCTATGTAACATTAACACTGGTATGCGTGTCACGGTGCAGGACACGACTTTAAATTAAGTGAAAGCGTGGACGTAGAAAAATAGTTTGTCATTTCATTTTTCTTATGCCTCGTGTCTTATTATTGCCCTCATATATACTATGAATCTATACATTTATGGTTATGAACTTCTGTGAAAATCTTGCAGACACATCATATTATAATAAGGTTAATTTACAACTGATAAGAAAAATAGAATCTCTTTGGTGTTGGCCTAGTGGTTGGGACCATTTCTTAGAGAGAGTGGTCACGAGTTCGAAACCCAACACCGAGGGATCGTCCGCCAAGATTTATCTTCACTTAAAAGGGAGCGCTCGGCTTGCGGAGGTATTGTGGCATGCCCCCGGGAGACTCGTTTGGAGAATGGTGAAAAACGATGAGCCCGGCGAACTTCTGGATTCCAAAAAAATAAAAAATAAAAAATAAATATAAAAACAATGATAGAACTTAGTAGGATTCAGTAATATGTCTAAAGAGGAACCTTTAAACGATGTGTAAAAAAGTTAACGATCAAAGCAAGAAAAGAGTATTGTTGTGTTGTGTCGTGTGTCTCAGTGTTCGGCCCTCATTGAGATTTAAATGTGAGTACCAATTTGGCGAGTCTCCGGAATATTATTTTTTGTTTTATGAAAATAATTATTTACTGAAAAGATAAGAACAATTATAGCAACAAACTGTAGGCAGGATGGCGATCCTTTCCAAACAAGGAAATAATTAACCGGCTCGCTATAATACTTGCATTGTCGAAACTGCAGTATTGATGCTTTATCGAAGATTCTAACCTATGTTTTATTTTCTGAATGAGCAGGTGATATGTTGTTTGGAAGGGGCAAGGTTTGGCATACAATATGCGACATATTTTGCTGGTAACTATCACACTGTAGGCTGTACTCGATTGCGGTTAAATCTCTACGAGAATGTCCTATTTCCTCTTCAATAAAGAGTATCCTTTGACTCTAACCTGTAAAGGAAATACTTCAGACCCTTCTTCATCTTCATAGATTCCATATTGCCCTGGAGTTCTAGTTGTATGAGCCAACCTATTCTAGGATTAAGAGCACAGATCACTGTGAAAGTTGAAGAAGTTATTCTTGACGGGCCAATGTTGTTATTAACTAATTTTTTTATTGGTAATGATCTGGTCCTGGCAAAAAATAGAGAGATTGACACATCTGTTTTGTACTTCTGCAGGTGATTTTTGCGAGTATTATCATTGCGTGCTTGAGAGCAAATCATTTCTGGAAAAGATGACTGTCAATGAACACACAGTTCCTTTCTTTTTGCCGATACGAGAAGCGGAAACCGATCTTCTCTCTTCAAACTCCATGGTAAGGTTAGTTGCTTGTGTAATGTAGTAAATAATTACACGTCTAGCCATTTATCTTTCAGTTGATTCTTAAATATACATCTTTACTTTCCTTCTGTGTTACTTCCAGAAATTCATCGACTATGTTGGAGATCTTGTGCAGTCTTATGTGGATAGGCGAGAACAGGTATTGTGTTATTATCTATAAAAAAAATTGTTTGAGAGAGGACGAAATCTGTTTTTGTTTTAAATAACAAAGGTTTGTGGAGCAGTTTTGGACCATGCCTCAAGAAGCAGAGGCGTCGAATTCGAGCCACTACCAACATGGCCATTCTCCAGGATTTAACATGACTTAATTTAGACTTAACTGGCATGTGTGTTTTTGAGGATCTCACGTGCCCCTGGGATTAGGGGTTACTAGTGAAAAAAATTATGAACCGGGTCACCCTAGACAGCAAAAAGAACCTGTTCTGATTATAGACCCACAATCTATAACCAGTAATTGTCTCTTAACAATAGCAACATCAAAACTTTTATCAGTAGGACAAAAATCCATTTGTTTCTTTTCAAACTTCCGTCGTCTGATAATTCAAGTAAGTTTTCAACATGCTTACTTTGTTTAATATATCTCTATAGTTTTTTCTACTAAGGATGTTTTAAATGACTTATTCTATTTTGTACGGGTTAGGCTGAACCTATAAAATGTCTTCCCCTTCACTTAGTGTAACATCCTTTGTAGTTCCAGCAAATCTTTTTGTACCTTTCTCACATCAGAGACTTTTAGTGTAATGTGCATTTAGTAGATTCATATACTTATCCTTCTACTTAATTGAGGCCTTGTACTTGCAATATTACGTAGTTTTTTCTTCTTCTGTTCGTGTAGGTTCGCCTTATTAAAGAGCTTTATGGGAATCAAATTGGAGAAAGTTACCACAGCCTCTCTTTTCATATAATTGAATTCGAATTGAATGATTTTGATTGGTAGGCGTCTACTTTTTCTTGAGAAGGTTCATTGTTCATTCTTGTAGCCTGTTTATTAAGGATGCCAGATATTTGCACGCCCAATAGATGAAGTAAAAACAATAATGTGTTATCACCAATTGTTGTCAAGTGGGCATCGTAACTCTAAAAACCCAAGTTGGGTATCTCGGGGCAAGACACGTGTTGTCTATGATTCTAATAATGTGAAGCATTTCATTTTTGTTGTTGAAATCTCCCGTACCAATACTTGACCAGTTTCATCTAAGTTCTGGATTTCCTGCTGCAGCAAAGTGATAGTCAGTCTTAGATATGCGGATCTTGTCTCCACACTTCCAACTAGAATCAGAGTCTTAGCATGGCCAATACACCCATCCAAGAAAAAGGTTATGGGGACGAGAGCAATGGACATAAAAGAGAATGAGAGGCCAATAGCTCAGTCAGCTCCAATTCGTCTAACGTACGCCGAGGATGCCTTCGGAACCATGAGTTTGCCAGAAGGTACTTACCTTTCTTATTTTTTTTGGTAATACGTGAAAGTATATATCTGTATTCCAAGAAATAAACACTGAATATGACACCCTGATACCCGGACACTCAGACGCACGTGTCCAACACTATTTGCGGGGTACTTAACAAAATTCTGCCGTTTCCGACACCCCGTACTCGTGTCGGACACCGACACCCGTATCCATGACATTGTTACCTAGATTCCAAGAAATAAACACTTAATACAACTATTTATCTTTCCCATTTTTCCTTCACATCTGTATTCTTTCTTTCTCTTTTGCAGCTTATGCAGAGATGGTGTTGAGCTTGCCTCAAGCTATACGCGAAAATTTTAATCATTTGAGGCTGGCCACCAGCTCATTTGATTCCTCCTAAAGATTTGACTTTGTACAAGAATGCGTATTTGAAGTCAGACACCCTGCGCATCTGGCCTTACATATATACCATCTGATTGCAATTACTTATGCGGGCAGTGAGAAACAATCTTGGTCTTTTTGGCCTTACCCAGACCATCTGATAGAGCGCTAATTACTTTTTGCCTTTGAGTTAAACTGATTAAACCCCTGTATGAGTTGTTCTCATGAAATGGTTAGTATATGAATGAAGTCCAGATTTTAGTACTTAAATGGTGCTGCATGGTGTATACTAGTACATGTAAATATGCTGCGAATTTCATTTGTGTGAATGTATCAGTTTGCATGTTATTTGAGATATACGGCCCATAGCTTGGGCATGGAATTGGAATTGGAATTGTTCCAGAGATTTTGACTGATTTCGGGGGATTATTCAGGCCGCTTTGCAATAACTTACGAATGCAATTACCCTTTTTATTTTGGCTAAAATTGTACACGATCTGTGGAAATCTAATGATTAACGTTAATGGATGTTGACCGACCCTCGCTCTGTGGCAGTGGCTCGTTTAGGTACACAGATCTTACTTTACAACATTATGACATCTTACTTTAAACTTTTCGAGACGGACCACATATTTAAACTGTCCACTGCGTCGCTACTGTCAACTGGATAGTGTCGGGTTAGGCAGGATTGTTAATTTCTTTCTTTTTGTAAAAAGTATCATTCCGAATTCTTAATTTTTTTGGAACTTCAAACTTGATCAGCTTATATGTCCGCAACTACTGTACTAATAATCGAAGAACTCAATTATTTTTCAATATGATCTAAAAACCATGGATGACAACTTGCCTTTTCAGCGATGCTGTTATTGTCATTATTAGTACAGTATCGCTTCCCCAATGTGATGAGCACCTAGTCTGCTTTGGATGTCATCAACGTTTTAGTGTATGCCCCCCACTAGTTGATATCAAATAGTGAAAGCCCCCCTGAACCGGCTAATATTGTGGTCGACCCCCCATTTATCAATAAACCAACGCTTTGACTGGCTTTGACCCTATATTTTAGCTTGAAATACCTAACCTACCCTCATAACAAACTAACCATGAGTTAAACCTTCGAAATGATGACGTGGCTGCTTCGAGCCAAGCATTTCAGATCCACATCCCACAAAAAAAAAAAAAAAAAAAACGTTGGCTCTCTCTCTCTCTCTAAGAACAGTCTCTCATTCCTCATATCCTCTCTCTCTCTTCTCTCACATAGTCTCTCAATCAAAATAGAGTGATGGGAGGAGAAACTAAAGAGCATGTAAGATATTAATTCATAATTTTATGGGTTTTTTTTTTTCTTCTTTCTTGCCATTAAAGCTTCATCTCTGGCTTGGGGGGTAAAGACAAATTGCAGAGACATATATGGGGTCTAAAGTTTAATTAACTTTATGTTTGTGACAGGAACAATGTTGTCAATTGTGCTTTGAGTTTCATCCAGATGTGGAGATTTGTCCATGGATATACAACATATGCAAGGCTCCTGGTTATAGTGGCATTATGAAACTAACAATTTCACAAACTCTTAAAAATCCAAAGAAGAGATTCATTGCTTGCCAATACTCTACTTATGGGTCTTTCAAATGGCTGGAGGATGCAATTAAAGAGTCTAAATCTGAGGAGGGGACCTCATTTAGAGGGGGGTGCTATGGTTGTGGGGTGTGTGGTCATTGGTGGAAGGATTGCCCTTGGAGGTTTACAATTTGTGTTGCTAAAGGGTATGAGGCCAAGATGAAGTTGTTAATCTATGGAACTCAAGGATCAAAGGGGGAGAAGTACCTCAAGTGTGAGAACCCTTATTGCTTGAAGTTTACTTGGCTTAGAGATGCTATGAAGGCTGAAGAGAAGAGAACTTTTGAGAAGAAATTAGGTGCTGATGTGAAGATCAATGTCACTATGAACTTGAATGACTTGTGTAGTGAATTCAAACGCAAAGCAAAACTTGGGTGAATGTATTTGGAATGTGCAATGTAGTTTGTAATATATACCTATGTAACATCTAGCTTATATTCAATAAATCAAAAAATAGCCTACAACATATATAAACATGTATGGATCAATAACTATACTCACAAACCTGCAAGATTGGCATAAGAAAAAAAAATCACTTTGAAACCGTAATACCAGTCACACAAGTACATCCCCCCCCCAAAAAAAAAAGCAATCACCAATACAACAGACATAAACACTGAGATTAACTTCAATTGTCAAGTACATCCCACAAAATAAAATTAAAATATTAGTTTAGAGTTGATAACAACTTAAGCATCCCAAAAAGATGCATATAAGCATCACACAAAACACATAAATAGAGGCAATTGTTCATAACTTTAAAACATCACAAAATAAGTTTAGTTCTTAAACCATCATCAAGGTCTCCATGTCTTAGCTTCATAAGTCTTCTTGTAGGGATTTGTAATCAAACTAGTCTGTGATCCTTGAGTTGAGATGTAAGAATTTGTTGCAGTTGACCTTGGTGGTTGAAATGGTGCCCTACCTCTGCCTTTCACAGTACTAGCAACTCTCATACTTGGTCTCACATTGTTCACTTCTCTCCAAGCTTGTGTAGTTGTTGTTCCCCTACCAGATGGTGCACTGCTTGACCTTCATCCCCTAGTAGCACTTGTATTGTTTACTCCACCCCTTCCTGTAGTTGGACTTGCACTTGCACCCCTCCTAGACTGAGTTGTGGTTGCACTTGCACCCCTCCCAAACTGAGTTGTAGTTGTACTTCCACCTCTACCATGAGCATTGCCAGACCTTCCACCCCTACTAGATTGGGAATTGCCAGACCTTCCACCCCTACCAGATTGAACATTGCCAGACCTTCTACCCTTATCAGATTGAACAGTGCCAGACCTTCCTCTACCTCTTCCTCTTCTCATCTCTTGGGGAAGCCCTACATTTCTCTTATGGAGTGTTATGCTACTATCAATGTCAACTCTATGTCTATTTCTTGTCATATTAGGTCTTGCTTATTGTGGTGGGCCCTTGCAAGTTTTTTTGTTATGCCCAAATGCACCACATTTTCCACATTTCCTTCGATTGCCATATTCTTCATCTAGATCCCCGATTCTTACTTTCCTTGGCCTCCCAAGACCCCTGACCAAAGATGGGGGCAAGACAACATATGAAGGCTGACAAAATAAAAATATGCACTTTAGCACACAAATAAGAAGAACTTCTTACTTAAAGCAAAACAATCTTTACAAAAAAAATACTAAAATCCAAATACAGTGTTACCATCCTCTATTCAGATGAGTCATCCACAACATGAATTGGGTCTTTGTATGTGGCTACATAAGCAGGCACTCTATGGTACTCACTGCAATAGCTACACATTACAAGAAGAACAAAACAATTATTTCAGCATACTGATAAATTTTTTAAAAAAATACTAGTACAACTATAACAATTTAAAAAAAAAATAGTTGAAGTAATACTCTACTTACTCAATCCAAGGATGTCTCATAGGAATCAAGGCACTCACTGCATGAGCACATGGAAGTCCTGTAACTTACCATTCTTTGCATTGGCATTCATGCATATTAAGATTAAGCTTCCACCTCTGGCCACTTGAAGCAATTACCACAAAACAATTATCAGTTGTTCCTTCAATCTTGAACTGTCCATATTGTCTAGACATCTTGGTTATATGTGTATGTACCCTAGGCACTAAAAACAGAAGAAACAACATGAATTAATGTAATAATTTTTTAGAATAAAATGAATTAAAGTTATAAAATGAAACACATGTAGATTTTTACCTTATTGTTCCATGTCTCTTACTTTAAGCCTCTTGTCATACATCAACTTCATCATCATTAAGTTTAACTTCTCAATGGCATTTTATAGTGCTTGGTCTTTCACTTTTATGATCCAGTTATTAAAGGACTCAGAGAAGTTGTTAGTTATGTGTTCACATTTTGAACTAAAATCAAAATGTAATCTGCACCAGTACTCATATGGCTCCTTATGTAACTACTCATATGCAGCAGGGGAATCTAACTTCAACTGATCAATGAAATCTTTTTTGTCTGACTCTTTAAGTGCTCTTGTAGCCCCCCAAACCAGTGACTCTAAGTGTGGTCCCCTGTAATACTTTTTCATGTTTTTATACATATGCCTAAAGCAAAACTTGTGGTTTGCATAGGGGAACACAATCTTTACAGCTTCAATCAATCCTTTTTGTCTATCTGAGATAAATGTTAACTTATGCTTGTGTAAGCTAATATAATGTTGTAAAATCTATAAAAACCTCTCCCATGTTTCAAAACATTCAGACCTACAAAAGAAAACAACAATTGGGAACAACCCATTATTCTTATCTAAGCCTATAATGGACAGACAAACACCCCCATACTTTCCCTTAAAAAAAACCCCATCCAATCCTAGCACTGGCCTACACCATTTAAAAACCCATTTAAAAACCCATCAATAGAGGCCTTATATGCAATACAAGTAGCTTTCCACTGGTTTGTGTCAAGGTCAATGCTACAAGTGGCTATGCTCTCTGGATATGCTTTTAACACTTGAATAACCAACTCAGGTATAATAATATACCTCTCATCATAAGATCCAACTATCCTCTCTATACAGGTAGTCAATGCATTCCAGGCAGTGTAGTAGCTTATATCAACACCAAATTTCATTCTTATGCTCTCTTGAACATCACAAGACCTTGTTGTTCTAACAGATATTCTAATACGTTGTTCCACCTCATTGGTTACCCATGTGGCATTGGCCAACTTGTTAGTATCCTTACCCTTCCCTTTACAGTTGTGTATGAGATTGCTAGTTCCCTTCAATTTAAATGTCTGACCATAAGGCATTCTCCTAGCATATAACATCCACTCACAATCTTCATCATTACACTTAATCTCACCCTATAATTCTCATCCTTAACTTGGTAGAATTCAAACTTGTTAACAATTCCATAATGCCTTTTAAACTTTCTTGTTTCAAACACTGTTGGCCACATCATCCTAATTTTTAACTCATCATAATTGACATCAGGTTTCTTCTTCAATTGTACACCCTCTTCAGCAGCAAATATGTCTTATGTTGTACTTGCAAGATTTTTTAAATCATTATCTACCCTATCTAGATCCTTTTGGGTTGGTAAATCATTACCTTGTTGGGAAGAATGAGTGCTATAGTAACCTTCCTCAGCATCCAAAGAGTCTGGATTAAGCTCTGCCCATCTAGTCCAATCTTCAACTTCATCCACATCTTCTACAACAATCTCAGTCTCAGTCTATGCATTTATAGCTGAACTCCCCCCTTCCTGTGTCACAGGTGCATTCAAGATAATGCCACCATCACTGTCATAGATATGCCCTGGCAATTCATCTAATTCTTCTTCTGGAACCACACTGGCTCTCACCCTTTTCTTCTTAGATACACTTGCTTTTCTAGTACCTTTCCTCTTTCTCTTGAAGTTATCTTTTTCATTTCCTTGCCCTTTCACTTTATCATTTTGTTTTCCTTTATCTAAACCAACAGATTTGCCCTTCTTCTTACCCTTATTAGCCCCCACTCCACCAGTTTCACCCTTATTAACATCAAGACATGGCCTACCCAACTCAACCTCCACATTATTAGATGGTCCACCCAACTGATCAACATCCAGAACTTCATATGGTACTCCACATATTTGAACTACATTCCCACTTAAACCCATTAAATTCTCTAAGTCCACATCATTAGATGTCCCACTCATATCTGTAGAAGTATCAAAATCATTGTAATTAGATGTCCCACTAATATATGTAGAAGTATCATCCCCATCATTATCATCATCATCATCATCATCATCATCATCATCATCATCATCATCAATGTCCATCAATCCTAAATCTACCTTAACATAAACATGGTGGCGAGGCTGGGTTAACCCCATGGTTTTCATCTAGTTCATCATCATGTCCTTTGACATTGATGTAAATGTGTATATCCCCAACTCTTTCCACATCACTATACTCCAACATTTCTAACAAATCTTTATCATTTATAACAGGGTAGTGTTCACCAAAGAATAGGGTACTAAGGTCAATTATATGGCCTGGGGGTATATCCCTTTGCAACTCATGTGTCTGAAACACATACTCTATGAGAGTAACCAGTAAAATCTGATCACCATCAACATTAAGATACCTAACTTGTTTACCATTGATGTATAAACCATGAGTATACCCAATATCCTCCCATGGTTCCTGCCACTCCCCACCCCAGTGCAAAAACAGATTTTTGGTACTCACTCTGTAATAAATTAAAACCCAATATCATACATAACATAACAACATACAAACCCTAACAACATACAAACCCTAACATGAATGCATAAAAAACTCAAAGCCTAAAAACATACAAACCATCAACATACTCACCCTCTAATAAACATATTTTTATGCCTAATCCCCAGACTTGATACAATAAAAAACACACCTAATCCCCAACATGATACTTCCCCAAATCCCCAACATAAAAAAATTCCCAAATGAAAAAAAAAAACCCCCTAACTATTAACACCCAAATCCCTAAATTATCTTAAAATTAAAAATTATATAATCCCCGCTATCTACAGTTTTAGTTTTCATAAAAAAAAAAATTAGGGTTTATACATTGGGTTTGATGTAACCTAAAAATGTCATTCTTAAACAAATCCTAACTTCTTAAGAAGACAAAAACAAAGTTTATGTTTCAGAACTTACATTGGGTGAAAGAGAGATGACCTCCTTCTTCAACCCTTGATATGATCACCTTCTACTTCAAGTGTTAATGGTGAGAGAGAGATGATCTCCTTCTTCTTCAAGTGTTAGTGGTGAGAGAGAGATAATGATGAGAAAGATTAAGTATTAATGTGAGAAAGAGAAAGAGAGAGTGCTAATGGTGCAAGAGAGATTAAGTATTAAGTATTTGGTAAGAGAGATAAAGAAAAGGGGAAAGGATGTTGTGGTTCCCGCTCGTTTCATGAGGGACACGTGTCACCATTGCAACGTCCCAAATATTGGCTAAATCTGAGCCGTCCATTTGAATTTGCTTCGCCCGTGTGAGTGACACGTGATTAACTGTGGTTGTTGGTAGGTAAGGGTTAGATTAAGTATTTCCCAAAAATGGACTAGTCAAACTGGGTTAATGTGGTCAAAGCGTTGGTTTATTGAGAAATGGGGGGTCGACCACAATATTAACAGGTTCAGGGGGGCTTTCACTATTTGATATCAACTAGGGGGGGTATACACTAAAATGCTCCTTTGGGATTTCTATGTTATTTTCACAAGAAATCGATGGCCAGAGAGAAGATGCCTTGCAAGAAACTTTTTCTTGAAGAAAACAAAGTTCATGCCTACCTCTACTCTTAACTCAAATATCAAAAAATAAGATCATAAACAAAATCTAATCATCTTTCTCGTGTTATAGTTCATATTAATGTAGACTTTGAAATTTTTGAGTCCTTGAGATTAATCGATTTCGATAAATTTAGGTCATAAAAGTTAGGTCCAATAATCCTTAAAATTACTGATATTACTCTAACCTAGTTCAAGTTGATATGATGTTCTAGTGGCAATAAGCAATAATCAATATGCAACGATAATCAACACACAAAAACAAATAATTTAAACTCTATGAGAAACCTTTCTCAGGAGAAAAATGTAAGGCTGCCCCTATTTTTTGTTTGAATAGACTTTGAGTCTGTTCGAACAGAACAAAGTCTGTTCCAACAGACTCAAAGTCCATTCGAAGAGACTACTCAAAAAATTATTTCCTCGAATACACTTTGCTTTTTATTCGAATAAATAAGGGTCTGTTCGAATAGACATGGGTAAAACTCAGTTTTGAGATTGGATTGAAGCCTCTTGTTTGTCTCGATCGAGATGTGAGTGATTGTATTTGTCTCTCTCAAGTATATAAATGAGAGATAGGTTTTTTATGAGCCACATTTGGTGAGATCTTTTTAGAGAGAAATTCTTGTGAGAGAAACCTCAAATTGGTTGTAAAGATTACCTTGGTCTTAGAATAAACTCTCTCTCTATTGTACGGTAGATGTAGGCAATTGCCGAACTACCTTAAACCTTGTTGTTGGCTGCTGATTGTGTATTCCTATTTGCTTGTATGCGCCCTAATCGAATCGATAGGAGTTCGGCTTCCGCGACGCGGCTCAATAATTGGTATCAGAGCGAGGTTGTATCCTCAGTGGTGCACGAAATTGAGGTAACGTCGACTTATCTCGATTTCATTTGGGCTTTCAATTTTGGTTAGTGTATAAAATTAATTTGGGGGAACCATGGTAGAAGGAGATAAAACTAGTTCTTTGATAGGACCTAGTTCATCGGTGCCTAAACGAAATACAACGGTGATGTTTAACAACGTAAATATAAAAGTTGAGAAATTCAACGACACTAATAACTTCGGCATGTGGCGATGTGGGGTTATTGATGCGCTAAGCCAACAAGACTTAGATGAGGTGTTGGAAGACAAACCAGATGAGGTAGACGAGAGTGTTTGGAAGAAGATGAACAAGAAGGCTTATGTGGTCAAATCCGTTCATGTCTTGCTCAAGATATAAAATACATTGTAATGAACGAAACCTCGGCAAATGAAATTTGGAAGATTCTTGAGGAAAAATATTTGGTGAAAATTATCCAAAACCGACTCCATTTGAAGATGAAGTTTTACTGCTTCACTATGAGACAAAAGATTTCTATGTCGGAGTACTTGAATTATTTCACCAAGTTATTAGTCGACTTAGCGAATCTAGAGGAAATTGTTGGCGATGAAGACAAAACACTTTTGTCCTTGAACTCGCTTCCCAAAGAGTACAAACATTTCGTTATGACGTACGGGAAGAGTTTATTACAATACTCGGATGTGACTACTACGGTGATGAACAATGACTACAGAGGAAGGAAAAACGTGAGTCCGAGGAGTTGATATCCGAGGTATTGATGATTAAAGGAAGGTTTTCGGACCAAAAGAAGTCAAGTGGTAACAATCTTCGATCGAAGTTGAAAGGTCGCGGTGTAAATAACAACAATTTGGGAAAAGACCAATGTGCGTTTTGTAAAGAAATGGGTCATTTGAAAATTGAATGTCCCGCGCTTCCTAAGAAGAAGAAAAGTGTGAAATCGGGCTCTTCTGTAAATGTTGCTTAAGATACGACAAATGGAGGTAATGATTCGAGCTTTTCTTTAACTATATTATCGAGTGCATGTGTTATTGATTAAAAAGCCTATTCGAACAGAACACTACTTTTTTTAAAATGACAACTATTTTGAATTATTTTACAACATATTTAATCCTTCCACCGGGTTTAATCAAGCGTCGCTACTGCCAACTGGATATAGTGTCGGGTTAGTAACATGCTATTATTGATTTCCTTCTTTTTGTCAATAGTATCCAACTCGAATTCTTAATTTTTTTTTGAAACTTCAAACTTGAACAACTTATATGTCCACTACTATTGTACTAATAATCGAAAGAACTCAATTATTTTTAAATATGATCTAGAAACCATGGATGGATGACAACTTACCTTTTCAGCAGTACTGCAATTGTCATCTAGCTTCCTCAATATGATGAGCACTACTAATAAGTAGTTAGCAGTTAGCATGTCTGCTTTGGAAAACCGTAGCTATTTATTTCTAATCCCTTTAATAATTGTTACCATTTCTTTCTATCAACATGCGCACAGGGTAGCATTAGTACTAGAGACAGTGTGGTTCATGGGAACGCTTGACTATATATGGTGATTTAGTGTCTTGTTCTATTATTTATCTGTGCTTTGTTGCCAACATTCCTTTGGGGTTCTTACGCATTCAAAGGAGTTCATGCCCTAGAGTCTATAACATCCCAAATCTTGACATTTCTTCTTGTAGAAACAATAACGTTACCTTTCCTAGCCCGGCTAAGGGTTAGAGCAACTTGCTATATATTTTTTAAATATGGCCATGGGTGGCAACTTGCTTTTTCAACAATACATGGTCTTCCCCCATGTGATGAGAACTTAGCCAGCCTGTTTACTAAACTTTATTCTTTGGATGTCACTAATTGCCTTCTCCACCCGCCCTTACGTGCTCTTTACCTCAGTTTTGAATATTTTTTCCCAGATTGAAATGGTTTTCTGATTCAGTCCTCGGTGATTTTTTTTAACTAGAAGCAGACGTAATACGATATGTTCAGCCCTTTTCCTGATAATTGTGTGTACCAGAAGAGTATTGCAAAGCAAGAAGATCGCTCTCGTGGGAAAATTATTTCAGAAGGAATTGATGGCCAGGCCAGAGAGTAGTGGCCTTGCAGGAAATTTCTTTTCTAAGAAATTAGAGCTCATGCCTACCACTGTTTACCAGATATACAAGATTTTGTAATGCTTCCTTTTGATTTTACTCAGAAAGAAAAAAAAACTGAGATACTATTAGCAACAAATTCATGATTGCATATAAAGTTTAAATAAAGCTAGTTTACGTGTTCATCACGGTATCCTGGCTAGTTAAAAAAGATCATTATTGAAAAAAAATCATTTTCACAGTCCATAGTTGATTATTTTTTCAAAGCCACCACCATTGTTCAGTGCCACCTCTCCGGGCTATGCCCAGCACCAGCCCTGTAGCTTTCAAGTTTTGTTTTCGCGTGTTTTTCTCTCATCTGTTTTATGAACCACTTCAAGATTCTTGACAGATACGAACAACACACATGTCCCACTTGATCTTTACACATAAAAGTATAAAAACCATATAGATACAGATCAAAAAAAGAGCAAAAGCAACAAATGGAGTATCCCACTCTCTTTACCCTTACAATTCTTCTCTTATCTATGCTTATAACATCTAGTTCAGCCCAACTTCGACAGGATTTCTATAAAAATACATGCCCCAAGGTTGAGTCGATTGTGAGAGCTGCAGTGAGAGTGAAACTTGATCAAACCTTCATAACCGCCCCTGCTACTCTTAGGCTATTCGCACATGACTGTTTCGTTCAGGTTAGCTAATATTTACATTTTGATAATATATATATTTTGGGTTTGAAGTTTAGCCCATTTTGGATTTCAGGGGTGTGATGCTTCGGTTTTGTTAGGCTCACCAAATGCAGAGAAGGATCACCCGGATGATATAACACTTGCAGGTGATGGGTTTGATACTGTGATCAAAGCTAAGGCTGCACTTGATAACAATCCTACGTGCAGAAATAAAGTGTCTTGTGCTGATATATTGGCCTTAGCCACTAGAGATGTGGTCGCTATGGTATGTAACAAAAAAAGTCACCATAATGCTCTTACTTTCATCCGTTTTCATCAAGTTCTTGTTGAAATTCACCAAAAATCTAATGTTCGTGGCCTTATCAGCTGTTATCGTGGTTGGTTGATTATCGCATGTTATTCGTGGCTATAATATTTGGTTCATGTTATCTATTTTCATCTTTGATTGTCCGCTTATCCTGTTTTAATGTTTGTAAAATATGCAGTTATTCTAATGGATATATAAATATTGTTAATATTATAGATCGGGGGGCCATCTTATGCTGTCGAATTGGGGAGACTCGACGGTAGGAGCTCTACGAAAGCAAGTGTTCAAAACAAGCTTCCTCATTCTGACTTTAGTTTAGACCAACTTAACTCAATGTTTGCCTCGCATGGACTTACGCAGACCGATATGATTGCTTTATCAGGTATTTTTCTTGTTAACTTAGAGAATGTATTTCATACTTCGGTTCAATTCGAACGTCTTGAAATTTTGATTTTAATTTCATTTTCTTTTGTAGGAGCACATACCATCGGTTTCTCTCATTGTAATGAGTTTTCTAAACGTATTTTCAATTTCCGTTCCAGTAACGGAGTGGACCCGTCATTGAACCCAACTTATGCAAGAAATCTCCAACAGCAGTGCCCGAAAGGCGTGGACCCAACAATAGTAGTGAACCTGGATCCTACTACACCTACAACATTTGACAATACCTACTACAAGAACCTTCAACAAGGGAAGGGTTTGCTCACATCTGATCAGATCTTGTTTACTGATACAAGATCAAATAGCACTGTGAACTTGTTTGCAGCTAATATCACGGCATTTCAGCAGGCTTATGTGACTGCCATTACAAAGCTGGGCAGAGTGGGTGTCAAGACTGGAAACCAGGGAGAAATTCGGAGAGATTGCACTAGGGTCAACTAGAAGAGGAACCCGGTGAACCCCTGGCACAATACAATAAATAAATAAATAAATAAGAAAACGAGTAGAAAACTTGTTTATTTTTCTCTATATCTATATTATAAATCTCAGTTTTGTCCTACTCACGTTTCTTTTATCTATAACTGTTTTGTCTTCGTTCCTCTGTAACTCCCATCTCTGCATTTTTCTATAACTCCCATCTCTTTAACCATTTTCTAAACCCCATCTCTTTAACCATTTTCTAAACCCCATCTCCATCAAACTTATGGACGGAGTTGAAATTAAAGACGTGTCCACGCTCATGCCTTCCTAAATTTCACTCCTTCAACCTCTATTTTTTTTTTTCTCTCTCTCGGTAAGAAAATTCAGCAATGAAAGGATTTAAATTCACCCATGTCATATCCCAATCTTAATCGATTGACTAAAAATAACTTTGGTGGATTGGGTTAAATTTCGATGGATTGAGTTGTGGCTTGATGAATTAATCAATCAATTAAGTTTTACATTGAGCTGATTTTAATTTTTTTGCAGGTTTGGTTGATGAATACAGGGAATAGTATTGATTCGAAGTTTGTTGAATAGTAAGCGGTTCCCTTAAAAAAATTACTTGGTTTCTTTTATCAATTTTCACAAATAATTCTTCTGAAAATTTTAATTGTAACTAAGGATTTTACTAAAATTAGTTGCAAAAATTTTCAAGCGAAAATAAAATAAAATTCAGGTATGTTCTCTTTATCTCTACTGTCCTTGTAAGAATTTTATATACAAATCGGTTCTTTCTCATATCTAGATAGTAGATATCGATGGAAAAGGAGAGGAAAGCCCATGCTAACAAGTGAACCTTTATGAATAGTCAGTGTCATGGCCTAATTTCGTAGCTCGAAATAGCTCAAAATTAGCTCTTACACCAAATGTACCTGTGATAAAAATTAATGTAAAACAAGAAATGATACGTGATTTAGCGTAAAAAACCTTTGAATAAGTAAAAAACTACGACCTCGAGTTAAGGGTTTTAGTAACAGTAACTTTTATTGTTTGAAGCTGATATCTTATTACAAGTGATCTCTCGAACTAGAAATGCTAGATATTGTAAATAAGAAATTTTGTGGTGTTCAGAATCTAGAAATTCCCATGTTAGAGTCTAGAAAATATGGTTTTTCTTGGTCCTTATTTGCTTTGGAACTTTTCCTTTATATAGACCTTACCCACAACTCGTTATCGTGCTGAAGCACATTATCCGAATAATGAGGTAAGTGGTAGTAGAATTTGTAACTGTTGAGTTTGTGGGAGACAGGTATCTTTGACTTGTTCATATTCTTCTGTTGTGCTTGATCCACGTTCTTTATCAGTTCGTGGTCTAGGTGGCAATGCTGACTGTTCGTGTCACGTGTAAAATGCGTGAGTCTGATATTAAGGCAGTTCAATTTTTGACTAGGTCGAAGGGTAGGCCCTCTCAATCGCCCCTTCGTAACTGAAGGCACGAGTGGCTTTGGTTGAGAAAAAACCTGTGTATTATTGGTGTTGGATGTTGAAAAGATAGAATGCGTTAATGGGGATTTGACTGGTTGGGTACTCGGTATTTATTTATGGAGGGATGTATTTGACATTTATGATGATAGAAAGGATTGATGTAAATGATGATTGCGTTGGATATGTACCTGCGCATTAAATATGAATTTAATATAAATAGTACTTGTACAAGAGCTTTTGGCAAAGTATTCTGTTGTGGTAATATTCTCTTATTCTCTGAGTGATAATGGTGAAGACTCAGAGAATGGTATATGAAGAAAGATAGTATCTTATGAAATACAGAGGTTAAAGTTGCGATACTTTGGGGACCAAGTTCACGCCTATACCTGTACCACCGACTTACCATGAGATGTCGAAAGATGAAGCTGAAGATGATTTTTACCATATGTGGAGATTTCATTACGTTGTCTTGACAAGCGAGCAACGTCGGAGGTGCCTTCGTATCCTTACGGAGGACAAGGTTGAGGAGATAGATGCGGGGGCCGGCGTGTATGCTAGGCATTACTACCGGTATCCTGTGAGGGACTGGATTCTAAGTTAGGCCCCCTTTAATCTCTACAACTCTCCGTTGGTGGGGGTTATGGAGGAGGAGACGATGGTAGTGGAGGAGGAAGACGGATATTTGAAGTCTTTCTGTTGCACTGTTATCTTTTCTTGTCGTGAATAAGGTTTTGTTGCTGAGGGTTGGTTCAAACACTGATACCTTTGCTTCCTCAATTTCTTATAGAAGTAAATGGTGTGAAGGAAGGATCAGGCTCTATGATTTCCAATTCTAACTTTGCCTCAGAAGATTTTTGGGGTAAAATAGCACTAAAAACTGTCACGTAATCTGTAGAATGATCTGTAACAGTGTCTGAAGGATTTGTTATTTGTAAAGTATCTGAAAGACTTGTTATCTGCAAAGTATCTATAATTAATATTCGAGCTAATGAAAAAGTTTTTGTTCAAACTCTATTTTGATAGATAGAATTAGTTCTCACTACCAAAAAAAGAGTTTTTGGCAACACACATAGCTTACTTTTGGCAATGGACAATGTCTATTATAATTTTACAACGATAAAAGCTCGTAGCAGTAAGTCCAAGTCTGTTGCATTTGAGTTTCGTCAAAATTTAATCCCGATACTTTATCTCGTATCTCTCACCAAATTCCCCACCCAAGGTTCCCTCTCTTTCTTAAAGCATTTCCAAAAAAAAAAAAATCTTTAATCTCCCACGATTCTGGAACAAATCCATTATTGCTAACCTCTACTTCTCCACGTCTTTCTCCAAATTCCCTTTTGAGTCTTAATTGAATTTTCTCAGCGACCTCTTTCTAGCATCGCTTTTGTGATCAAAAGTAATCTTCTCTCTCTTCCCTCTGATTATCAATTTCTATTATTATTTTTGTTTGTGATTAATTACATATATCTGATTATCAATGTTTTCTTTTTCTTTGACAATTTCTGTTGTTAACTGTTTTAGGGTTCCAATTGACCTTGTTTTGTGACATTAGGGGTTTTAGTTAATCAACTTATGGTCTAATTTGAGGGATTTCAAATTTAAGCATTTTCTTCCGCTTACAGAGGATGGAAATTTTAGTAGATAACTCTCCTCCTTCACTTCTCCCAAGATGTCAATTTTTGTTTACAATGAAGCAGGTTAGCGTGTTGTATCACTTAGTAAGGATCAACTGGAATATTTTATATTAGTAGGAGCTTCATTTCATTAATGTACAATATACCCTTAAACTACTGGTGAGACAAACACTAATACTTATCCTATCTAGCTTTAGATGGGATAAGGGGATTTAATGTATTCTATAGCAGTATCTTAGGAGTTGTACTATCTTGTAAGACGAACCGCAATTTATCTTCTAGTAATACTTCTTCCATCTAGCTCATGTTTCAACAACAAATTAAGCAATGACTGGCCAATTAAATCGAAATTTGTTTTTATGTAGTAAATCATCTTGATTATCTGGTGTACAAGTGGCTTATGTTAATGGTCCTTTATGTCTATTTCAAGAATGTGCTTCCCTGGGGAAGTATTTAGGTTCTACTATTATCATAGTGTAGTATCTCAATTAACTAACAACAAACCTTTGCACTTACTGTAGTTCCTTAAATTACTTATCTAACTTATAAAGAAATTCCTTTTTATTTAAGTTCTTCGGGTTTGGGATGCGCTTCTTTTTTAAGTTACTGGTTATGATATTTCCAACTGTGCTTGCATTGGTAGAGTTATATGGTACTATTTCAGTAGTCTGGAGGTACCAAAGCTAGTAACAAATTGCTTAATGATCAGCTGAGACTTAAGATCTCAGACTTTGGCCTGGAATGGATCTTTCCTGAGGATGACACCCATTAATACATTTAAGTTTTTTGATGCTCAGTAATGTACTGATTTACCCGGGCCCCTATTTTTTCTTCTATCTTTACTTTCTTTGAGTTACCTAGATTTTCTTGGGCCCCTATATTTCAAGGTCGTGTTGTGATACCCTCTACATGTTATGTGATAAGTGATACCCTTTATCCCATCAATGAGAGACAGAAGATCTGACTTTATTGCTACGTGTTAGTCCTCTTACTGAGATACCATCATAGATGCAGAGTGGGAGCGGTATTTCTTAATATTGGGCATACAAGGATTATCAAAAACACCTTAGAGGCTAGGATAAAGGTGTATATCTCCAAATAACTATTTTTCTTTTACTTATTATAGTAAATAAAGTGGAAACTAAGCAGCATCTTCTCACGGAAGATGTGATTTAATGGTGGTTACATGGCCCATGTGTTTCATCATTTCCAAGCGCTAGCCGTATCTTCATATCAAATTTTGTAGGTGTAATGTCTTTGACTTTGAGTTTTATTGTGGTAGTTAGCTACTATCCGTATGTATATGCCATGGAGTGGAATGGACTAAATGTAGGTAGTAGGAGTTCTTTAATTTCAAAATTTAATCCTAGAAATACAATTAGAGATTTAACCAAAGGTTTCAAATATAATACGTGATTAATGGGTGTAGTATTTATTTACATTATGTATACAAGTTAGATCTCCTGTTTGCTTAACCTCTTATTCCACGTTTACGGTGGTACATATCCATCTCATGAGCAGTGTCTCTCAACATCTAAAGTTAGTTTGCTGCTAATTCTTCATGTATATTACTGTTCTTCTATCTTATACATTCATACATGAATCTTAGACATTATTATGAATATATTTTCATTGAACATATACACTCTTGCTTCTTGACTCCAGGTTGATAAGGATTATGTGGTATAATTTTATTTTATTTTACAATTTAGAGGTGCACTTATCTATTAATTATGGTTCTTTTTCTCATTTTGTATTTGTCGCTTTTCAGCTTTCGGATGTCATATTTCATTTTTGTTTGGTGTATTTTTCTTTTCAGTTAAGAAATATTTTGATTTTCAATCCCCTTATTGTTTACAGTGAATCTCCAACTGATAGTTGCAAGAAGCTAGAGAGCCAAAACTTCAACAAGAGGAGATCGGCTGACAATTATAGTATGACTTCCAACTTTCTATATATATATATATACATACATTATACACTAGAAAGTCAGTTATATGGGTTCTTTGATTAGTAAACTTTCATTTGAGGTGCTTGATGCATGTCATAATTAATTTGATTATTTGTCGGGTTCGTCTTAAAATTTAATAGTTTATCTTGGGATTTTACGAGTTACAAAAAACTTACTTTCGAGTCCTAACATGGAAGTATTATGCAAAAATGCTAGATAGTCATCGTATTGGTGGCTTTGAGCAAAGTTACTGAAGATATATTCAGTGGCTTGCAATTCCTTCCCAGCTTATGCAACTTTCCTGAACTATACTTTTCGTCCTTCACCACACTAAAATTATTTTGGTGCGTATGCATTAAGGCATTAACTTTTGTTGTATACCGTTACATGTAGCTAGGGGACACACCACTTTCAGATATTAACACAGTACCATGGAAACTTATTAAAGAGAGAGAGAGAGAGAACTATCAGAGTCAATAAGAATGAATCCCACTATAGAATACTTAAGTAATGATTCTATGTTCAGTCAACAAGATAATAAGTTTTAACAACTAATTTTAATTCAACATCCTGAATGATGCTAGTAAGAATTTGGTGAGCTTCAAGATGCTAACTCTCAAATACTTGAGTTTCTCCAAAAATGATGAAGATCACAGTTAAAGATAAGCTGGTGTTAACTGCTAATATTTCTCTGTAAAAGATGATAGTAATATATCAGTCCTTGGGTTAACTATATTGATTCCTTGGTCATGCTGCAGGCTTCAAAACTTATTTAGTGTTAACTGCTAATATTTCTTTATATATGCTCTGATCAGTTCCCCTGCCATTTTGTGTGGAAAAATGAAGCAATCTATAATTTCATGGGGCTGTGCAAAGTAGTTTATAACAAGTAAATTTCTACATTGTTTTGCATAAGATACTGCCTAGAGTGACTGACCCCGTCATATTTTGTTAAATTCATAAGTTCAATTATGTGTATGGGATCTGGAATGGGTAAAATTTTCCAAACGTAGCTGAGATGACCCCGTCATATTTTGTTAAGTTCAGCTATGCGTAGAATGAAAAAGAGAACTACTTTACTTATACGGTTGATGACAGTTCTGGTCTCACAAGGTATGTTGTCGAATATGGGCAGAGTAAGCAGTTTATGTGGGTGAATGCTACCCAAAAATGGCTATTGTTTTTTTTCTCGCCCAAATGATTCTTGCTATGCTAATTCTATTTGCGGGTCTTTTGGCACTTGCAATAAGAAAATCTTACCAATCTACAGATGCTCGCATGGTTTTGAACCAAGTTCTCCCAAGGACTGGAATTTGAGTGATTGGTAGGGTGGGTGCGTGAGAAAGACCTCTTTGCATTGTGGACACGAAGATGGATTCTTGAAGATGCCTGATATGTATATGCCGACTCAAAATTTGACTGTAGGAAGTGCCAAAGAATCTGAATCTGCTTGCATAAGGAACTGTTCTTGTTCAGCTTATTCTTACAGCGGTGGGTGCTCGATCTGGAGTGGGCGTCTACAGAACTTAAAGCAATTTTTTGTTGGCAGCAGTAATGAAATTGTAATTTATATTCGGCTTGCAACTTCAAATCTTCCAACATTTAAAGGTAAAAATAAGAAAGTATTAACCATGGTTATTGTGGTAGCATCTATGTGTAGTTTTGCTCTCCTTGGTATTATACTTTTGCTAATTTGGAGCAAGCAGCTGGTTGGACTCTCTAGTAACTTTCAAGACTCTTTTAGTACCTTATAAGTACAAAGACTTGCAAATTAATACTAATAACTTCTCTAAAAAATTGGGAGCATGATGCTTTGGTTCTGTTTTTAAAGGGGCATTATCTGATTCCAGTCCCATAGCTGTTAAAATGCTTGAAGGGTTCAGGCAAGGAGAGAAAGAGTTTCAAGCAGAAGTTAGCACACTCAAGACAGTTTAGAATGTTAATCTGGTTTACCTGCGTGGATTTTACTCAGAAGGTACTAAACGGTTGTTGGTCTATGATTACATGCCATTTGGTTCTTTAGATATTCATTTGTTTGGGAAGAATTCCAAAGCTCTAGAGGGGAAAATAAGATACCAAATTGCTCTAGGAACAGCTAGAGGATTGGCTTATCTCCACGAGGAATGTAGAAACTGCATTATACATTACGATATAAAGCCAGAGATTATTATTTTGGAAGCTGGTTTCTGCCCAAAGGTTGCGGAATTTGGCTTTGCCAAACTTTTTGGGCATGACTTTAGAAGGGTTCTTACTACAGTAAAAAGAACCAGAGGTTATCTTGCACCTGAACGGATTTTTTGGTGTAGCTATCACATCCAAAGCTGATTCTATAACTATGGAATGATGCTTTTTGAAATTATGTCAGGAAGGTGAAACCTAGATCTAGCCAAGGATGAAAAGCTTAATTTCTTTCCTACTACTGTGGCAAGCTGACTTAACAATCATGAAGAAGTTATCAGTTTGTTAGATTCAAAACTGGAAGGCAATTTTGATGATGATCAAGTGACTAGAGCTTGCAATATTGCTTGTTGGTGCATCCAAGAAGGTGAGATGAACAAGCCATCAATGGGATATACTGTTCAAGTTTTGGAGGGAGTTGTCGAAGTGGGTATACCTCTAGTCCCACTTTACCTCCAAAACCTTGTGGATAATCTTGGGCACGAGAGAGATGATATGGAGTATTATGGTGAAAGTTCACTAGTAACCGAATAAAGAAGTATGGGGCTTGAACGTAAAATTTTAAAATTATTCCTCTCGTTTTTGTGTAAAAAATTCAGGTATTTGTACTTATTTCTTTCTTAGTAATGTTTGATTATAACTTTTCTTGTTGAACTTGTTTGCTATTATTTCTGCTCTATCTAACATAATATGCAATCTAATTTGGTGTTAAAAAAAATAAAAAATAAATCATAAGTGGCTGATAATAATTCTTTTGATGGTTATAGTATGACAACTCTTCATTTTGTAAAAAGAAGAGGAAAAGATTACTTTGTACATGGCAGGGAGAAATCTTACATCATCATAACCATAGGTATGTAACAGCTCCATATCTTAAGGAATATTGAAGCTTTTTACTATATCTTTGCATGCTCTGTCTCTTCCAGTCTTGGCTGACAGGTCTTTCCAAGCCAAGTACGATTTGAATTGGTGTATATATGGGTGAGCTTTTGATGAATGAACGGATAAGCTAAGATAAAGGTCAAGATAGAGATGAGTCTTATTCAAGCACAAGAAAAGGTATGCTATGAACAGGCAAGTCAGAAGTCTCTTTCAAAGTAGATTGCAAAGCTCGACTTTATAAAAAGTTCTCCCAGTTAAGCAAGGATGCTTTATTTTGTATTGTATTTCGGATCATCTGGGATCATATGTGCATTAGCTCATACATTGGTCATTGCAGAGGATCATAGATCCAGCCTTTAATCCAAGCATGAAGAAACCAAGTGAAATTGGGTATTTTTTGTTCTAGCTTAAGTTGTGTTAGACAATTAGATGTTGTGCTCTTCATTTATTGTTGTATGAACGTCTTCAGATATTAATGAACTTACCTGAATGTATTTTATGTGTAATATAATGCAAATTCATATAATATTTTTAGGTTAATATTATGTTATTATTATTATTTTTAAATGAGAAAATAAATTTGCGACAGACCAAGCCCGTTGCAAAAGACCTCTTAATTGCAACAGATGCTAGCTTTAGCAACATAGGTAAAGGGGGTGTCGCTGATACTATTGTGACAGACAAAACGCGTTGCTAATAGCTAAATAAAGGCAACAGACGTAGTCTATTGCAAATACTTTACTTTTAGCGAAGGATTTTGTCTGTTGCACACCCATCCGCAACACCCCCTTTGGCAACACTTATGATACAGGCAAAATCCGTTGCAATAGGCCTTTAGCAACGGATATAGTCCATCGCTAAAAGCTATTTTTTTGGTGGTGTCTTTTTATTGAAATCGAACTAGAAGAAATTTATACATAGATGAATGTTAGAGACGAAAAGGCAATATTGGAAGTCGAACTAAAAAAAATGGAGTTTTATTTAGTCAAACTGTGGAAAATATATGTGAGTACATGTGAAAAATTAGTTTGTGTAAATAGTAGATGTGTGAAAATATGTATCGGACTGAATAAATTATAGAATCATAAAAGAAAATATCTTTACAGATACAGAATATGCATAATTTTAAAAATTTAAACTAATGAAGATCGTATTTGTGAATGTTATATAGGTGGAGAGTTTGTAAGTAGTCGGTCGAAACGTGAATGGACGAATTCCAAGAGGTCAATTTGTACAGATAAGTTTAAATAACTTTATATTATGATCTTAGGGTTTCTAGTTATGGAAAAATTGACTATAATATATACGGACTTTGGGGGATTTGAAGTGATCTAGAAAAGTATATAAATATGAGGGAAATGTGCTATAAAGAGAAGGAAGAAAGAAAATATGGTAAGGACTCGCTTTGAGAGAGTTCGGCATGCTACAGAGGGACGATTAACGATAAAGATTATAGAAGTATGGGATAAGATTTTTGCGATATTAGACTATGATTCTGATTTGCTTGAATCTAAATTACAGTTCAAAGGCTTAGATTCAAGGGTGAGGAAGCTTTAGATTGGACATCACTTCTATTCGAAGATATTCCAGGAAGTAATTTTGGAGCCTATAGCTCGAAAAGAGGTCGTGAGGCAAATTGTCGAGGAAGAGATCGATGAAGAAGATGTGAGAATTGCTGGGGGCAAACTGATTAGGTACGGCCTTCTAGGACATCTAGGATATTTTATGTGTAATTATATGTGAGGGAGCGAATTGAATGAGGTCGAATAACTGTAATTGAAATGTAGGTAAAATGTTTGCTTTGAATTTGTTCTGTTTTATTCTAAATGCTATTTGGAACTGTTGTGAAAAAATAATAAAAATTTGAATTTGAAATGTGACAGCTTTGGAAATGACGTCAGCAGTTCTATAAGTAGCAGAAGTAGGAATAAAAAAAGCAGGTGAGTTTTGATTTTTTTCTCTTGTAGGGAAAGTTTGATTGCGTGTAGGCATTGAGTCATCATGAGTGTGGGGAGGTCAGATAGAGATTTGTATAAGAGAGATGAGAATATATTAAAATATAAAGTTGGAGGTAATGATGAGAAGGTGTTTTCACCAAAAAGGTGCAAAACGTCTGACATTAATTGTGGAAGGGACGTATCGGTTCCAAAATTGAGGGTGGCTCGTGTGAGGCCCAATAACTGCCAGTAGTTAAAGAGAGAATATATAAATAATAGTTCATCTTCCTCATTTAAATGTTTATCAACTTAAGGAAAATAGAAGAACATTGGGAGAGAAGAGAAATTTTTTTGCAGAGATTCGCGTGAGAGATTAGACGAGAGTGATCATCCTTCAGCGAAAGAGAATGTTACAGAGACAGAGTTACGATGGTGGTTATATAACAACGTTATGAAAAAAGGATTTGACTCTGGTTCAGAATCGTATTCGGACGTTAAATGTTAGTAACTGATTTATGATTGTGTGAATGTGGGTTTTTAAAAGATTTTGTGGTTTTTTCAAAATTTGAAAGATTGCTATTTATAGTAGTAACCTATAAAAAATTGTTTGATCTATGTGAAAAAAGATATATGTATACGATATATGTATATGTATGATGGATGTATAGTAGATGTATGTATGTATGTGTACAGATAAAAAATAATGATAAGTTGATAGAATATCTAGACCTTTATGTTGGTTGGGCGTGAGGAATATCTGTTATAGAATCAAACCTCATTTTAAGCCTATATTTGAGATGAAGACTTCACTTGATATGGAGACGTCGACCTCTGGTCGTACGATTGAGTATGAGCATGTATAATTTGTAAATGTAGAGTATGATAGGGAAGGCGAAGTTGTACTTGTTCAATTTCCAGACTTCCCTGGTAAATTGGTATCATACCCTCTGAACTCTGATGTATTTAGAGAGTTTTATAAATCTAAAGCTCTTGTAGGTGGAGAATGGGGCAATGTAGTAGAACATGCCGGTAGGATATTTAGAGGATGTACTATAATAACTGGGGAAGAATACTTCTTTTTGTTACCTAATTTAGAGAAGGAAAAATCGGATAGAGGAGTGGAGGAATCAATCTCCTTGGAGTATTTTGATGGGAATGCCCAAGGTGACCTGGATAAGGGTTGTTTGTGTTATCTGTCTCAGTTGGAATATAGACTTAGTTTGCCACTTAGCAATCTGCTAATGGTATAATGAATACCATAGAGGTTTGTCCTGCCCAACTGAATGGGAACATGTAGGATGTGATCGTTGTTTGTGAGATTTTGAATAGATTGTAGGAGGATAATGAGGTGGAGAGGAGAATAACTCCTGAGGATATTTTATAATACTACGCTGTGAAGTATTATGCCACATCTGGGGGTGCGTATTTATGTTCGCGCTCGTCTCGACCATTTTTATTCGATCTGAATTCAGCAGGTCGAGTCTGGAGCGATAATGTGATTTGGGTAAAGGGTGGCTGCCTTTAGAGAGAGGATGAAGAACCAATAGAACTTTTGTATAGAACTTTGAAGAAAAGTAAGTAATAGTGCATAATATCAAACTACTATAATTGACTGGTTGTTCTGCTATTGGACAATGTGTTGTGTTTGTGCTACAGGTCCTCAGTCGAAGGTGACAAAAAAGGAGTCACTGATAGATACTGTTGCTCGAGAAGGGGTTGAGCTATAGATAGTTCTGAAGGAGTTTGGCATCAATAGAAATAAAAGAGCTAACAGTAGGTCAGAGAAGGTGCAAAAGTCCCAGGCTAAGAGACCAATAACGGGGGCTGAGGCCTGCAAGAAGAGAGGGGCGGATGGGGAGAAGCATCCAGTTTTGTCTAGGGCTTCTGATATGGATTTTGAGGATGTGCCAGAAGTTACCACGTTGAGCAAGCTAGCTCTGAAATTCCCAAAGAAGAAAGCTGGGTTCGGCCTCTGAAACCACGGGGAGTGGTGAGGTCGAGGGGGATACGAAAAAGAGGAGGGTAGATCCTCATTCTGAAGTGATAGGGGTGAAGGTCATGGAAAGTCAACCTACTGAGGAAGATGACCTACGAGCTATAAAGAACAGGGTGAGGCTTGCAGCTTGAAAGGGTCCTGAGGAGTTGAGCACCTCCGCATAGATGGAGTTGAGCAAAATGGTAAGTTGATGACTTTTCTATTTATAAACTTTATATTTGGATTCGAGTTGAAAATGTAGTGACTTTTTTTTGGTAAACTATTCATTTGTTGAAGGGGATCTGCCTCGGGATCGAGGAAGGAAAAGATGATCTCGAGAATGGGAAAGTCGAGCTCGAGAAGAAGGTGGCTCGACTTAAGTCTGACTTAGCTCTAGAGTGGGAGTGATTGCTTGCTGTGAAGGCTATGCAGATGGTGCTGATTAGCGAACTGACAGAGGAGGCACAAAAGAATATGGACGATGTTGTAATTCAACGCGACAGACTCAGGCGCTAACTCCTCGTAGTGGGGTAAACAAAAGTTAACGTCAAAGTTATTATGGCTGGTACCTACGTCGAAGAGGACGAGGTGGAAAATAATATCCCTGCTGAAGGAGGTGCGGTAATATGGTTGGATGGGATCTCTTCCAGAACTGATCTAGAGAATCATGGGGAGGAAAATGAGAAGGTAGAGTGTTGTTGTAGTTTGGCTGTGTGTTTTTGTGTGGTTTAAGAAACAATAATTGTATGGAATATTGCTTTAGAGGATTAATTTCGGATAGGCTAAGAGATGATTATAAACATTGATTATAGAAACTTAAGGATATGCGCCTAAGATTTAAGGAATTAGAGAATAAGCTCGCTAAGGAGAAAGACGCCTCAGCGTCTCTGTTAAAAATAAGGAGAAAGAAGCTACAAGTTAGAGAAGAGCAAGAAATATTTGACTTGTATGTTGCATTACTTTAGAGCTACAAAGTGAAAATTAGGAAATAGATATAGATCATAAATGTGTTATCAGTTTAGGGATGATGGTAATCAAGCATGTCCAAATAATTCCCAAGTGTTTAGAAAATCAAAACATAGAAAATGTGTACCTTGAAATTAGATGTAGATGTTATTGTCATCGAACTAGGATCATACTTCGACCTTAAGTTTAGATGCACTCTCATAACAATAGAATGTCAAAAAATTGAAATATGTCTGAATTTTAAAAGTCACCTATATTTTGATTTGATTATATTTGTGGAGTGTTGTTGAATCGAACTTTATATATCGTATCTATGATGTAGGTTAAATTGGGGACTATTCGCTTGAGTGAACAATAGACGCTCTAATATAACCATGAGTTTGCGGCAGAGTTTGATCGGATTAGAGAGGCATCTAAAGATAGGAAGGATCAACATGTTAAAGTGCTGATCCAGTTTGCCGAGGTGACAAACACTGTTTGTGACTTGACTCAGCTGATCGAGGTGAAAGATGCTGAAATAAAAAAAGTGCAAAAAGAGCTTGCGGAGACGAAGGATGAAACCGCGAAGTTCAAAAGCCGGAATGATGAGTTGATGGTGAAAAGTAAAGATGTGAACATGGATCGATACCGTATCCAGTCGTTAGAAGAGACATAAAAAGAGTTACAGGGTTTTATGGCCAATCTGAAGGGCCAAATGATTAGAAAAACAAACGAGCTTGAGCAGGTTCGAGTTGATCTGGTGAGTCCCAAATGTGAACTGGAGCGATTGAAGAACAAAATGACTGGGAAAGATAGCGATCTTGAGAGAGTTCGAGCTAACCTAGCCAAGTCTAAAAGTGCGGTTGAGCAGTTGGATGAGACTTTGCCTGCTAGGGACATGGATTTATGGATGGTTAAAAAATGTTGTGACAAACTGAATGAGTGGGTGGCCAAGTTGAAGGCTGATTTGGATATGGCCAATTCCCGTGTCAAGAAGGCCGAGGCTAAGGCAATGTCAGGGCCTCTATTGTAAAAAGGGACGTGGTTGACCCATCAACTTAAATTAAAGAGCTGGAAGGGGATGTAGTTCACATTTAGTCCTATGTACAAAGAGGAAATGAACGTTTACGGACGAGCCATGATAAGTTAGATATTGCTCTTCGTAGAGAGCGAGAGTTAGAGGGGGTGATTAGAGGAAAGGATCGGTTGTTAAGAAAGAATGATAACTTGTTAAATAAAGCTCCTCTTGGGGGAAGTGATGGAAATGTTCGGGAGCTGGAGAAACTTTGTACTCAGTTGGCAGAGTTAAGGACGACGAATAGGGCAGAGCTAGACAAAGCAATGGAGAAGATGAAGGAGCACCAAGGGATTATGTCATGCACAGATAAAACACTTGGAATGGCAAGACGAACGGTACACAAACTTGAAAGATCGTCACCAGAGATTACAAAAGTATTTTTTTGAGGTAGTAATGCTTAATCAAAATTTGTCTATTCAAGAAATAGCGCGCTCGCAGGAGCTAATGGCTGTTATTGCCTATTTTGTTGAGGAAGTAAGCAGACTTGAGTTTGAGAAGGATACCTTGCACGACTGTTTGTCGTCATGAGGATGTATTTGTAAAGCCGATATAGATCAAGGAAATTGTATAAATGCTATAGAAATAGAGTTCGATTCTCAACTTCATGAATTGGTAGAGCAAGGAAAAATTATTATAGCTGCTCGAGCTCCAAAATTTGTGGCTGAACATCCTCTTGTTATAGGGGAAGGTGTGGCTGACCTCGCATAAGCAGAAAAGAACCTTCAGAAGTATCTTGCAGAAGTAACCTATGGAAGTAATCTATATTTACTGACATATTGAGAGATGATAGCTAGCTTTACCTTTGTTTTATCTTATGTCTGTTAGAGATCTTTTACTGAAAACTAGTATTACCTTTAGTTTAATCACAAATTTATGTATAAAGGGGTAATTGAAAGCTAGTATTACCTTTGCTTTAATCTGTTTAGAGGTCGATTGAAAGCTAGTATTACCTTTGTTTTAATCTTTTTAGAGGTCGATTGAAAGTTAGTATTACCTTTGCTTTAATCTATTTAGAGGTCGATTGAAGGCTAGTATTACCTTTGCTTTAATCTGTTAGATTTAGTAGAGTCTACATAAGTAGAGAGTAACGTGGGGAAAAAACTTGGAAGTTTTCATTGAGTAGAATAGAATGTATACTGTATGAAGATTGAAATCTCACTTTTGGAATGGAAAGAATAAGAATATTAAAATAGAGAAACCAGGGACTTAGCAATAGTACCTTTTTAGTCGCCTAGTGTTCCATAGATTTGGGATGCGAACTCCTTGCTCCGTCATGAACTAGTATAATCCCAGACTAGTTCGACCAATGATGAGGAATGGACCTTCCTAATTTTCTTCCAGTTTCCCAGTATGTGCTTCTTTTCTATGTTGTGGGATCTCTTTGAGGATGAGACCATTAACTTGGAACTCACAGCTTCTGACTCTTTTATTGTGCGAACTTGCTAGTATATGGTGATATTGACCTAAGTTGGTTATAACGTGCTCCCTAGTTTCATCAATCCAGTTTATATTGCAGGTTAATTCGAACTCAAGCTCGTGATCTATGATGGGATGGTGGTATTCTGTTGGAATGACGGCTTCTGTGCCATAAGCGAGGAGGAAGGGGGTACAGCCGGCTGATTGACGTGGAGTGGTACAGTATGCCCATAAGGCACGAGGAAGTTCCCAGATCTAATTTCTTTTTTTTTTCTTTTTCTCTGATTGAAGCCTTTTCTTGAGTCCATCTACTATGGTTTTGTTGGTGATTTCGGCTTGGCCATTGCCTTGAGGGTAGTATGGATTGGATGGTGAGTGGATGATGTTGTATTTGTTGAGGAAGACTACAAATTTTTTACCAATGAATTGTGGCCCATTATCGATCCAAATTAGGTGGGGGCAATCGAACCGTGTGATGATGTGTTCCCATATAAAATAGATGACCTCTTCTTCTCTAGTTTGACAGAGAGGAACTGGTTTTTCTCATTTCATAAAATAATTAATTGCTACGAGTAAGAAACGTCGGTTACCTAGAGTATTAGGAAATTCTCCAACGAGATCGAGCGTCTACCGCTAGAATGGCCAGAACACCTTGCTTGCATGCAATTTGAGGGCAAGGGCACATATCATATGTCCATGTCCTTGACATGTGTCATATCTGCGTAAGTATTCTTATTCTTGCTTGCGCATTCCTGGGTTGAATACTCCTTGTGTAATCATTTTGTTAGTGAGTGATCGACTTGCGACATGGGAGCCACAAGTCCCTTCATATAAATCTTTGAGCATTCCATATACTTTTTTCTTCGAGAGGTACTTGAGATAAGGCCCTGTGACTGAGCTGCGGTAGAGACGACCATTATGAACTGTATAACGCTTCGAGTTTTTGATCATCTATCGTCACCCTTTTGGATCTATTGGATGGGGACCTTTACATTTGTTCTCTGGGCTAAGATATGCAATAAAAGGCTTTCGCCAATCGTCCTTCTCCTCTTCATTGCCCCTAGTGTTAATCGTGCATACATAATGGAGATCAATGCTGGGGGCTGATATCACTTCTATTTGAAGATATCTGGCTTCTATACCCAAGACCTCGGCTAAATAAGCCAAGGAATTGGCGTGTCGGTTTTCATATAAGGTAAGATAGTTGAGAGTTACTTTCGCAAATCTGTTCATCCTATCGGCAGCGAGGGCTGTATATTCGATCATCCTGCCATTCTTCTTGTACTGTTCTGAGTAATGGTGGACGATGAGTAGAGAATCTGTGTAAATGGTGAATTCTGGGATGCCAAGCTCGAGTGCGAGGTCAAGTCCATGAATGTGAGCTTTGTATCTATGACATTGTTGGAGGCTTCGAAATATAAGCGAATTGATTTTTTGATTATATCATTGGAAGGGGTAATCAGTACGATTCTAATTCCTGACCCTGCGGGTCCTGCTGAACCATATGTAAGAAGTCTCTACCCTTTCCTTGTAATCCGTTCAGCTCGCTCATCAAATGCTTTGGTGGGGGGATCTTTTGTAATTGCCTCTGCAAGGTCAAAATCGTGCTCATCCCAATCAGGATCTTCCACTGGAAAATTTATGAGAAAATCAATAACGGCTTGACCTTTTTCTAAATGTCGTCGTTTAAACTTGATATCATGTTCTCCCAAACTGATTGACCATTGCTGCACTCTTCATGATTTTTCTTTTTGGACAATACTTCTCGGAGTGGGTAGCTTGTCATGAATTTGACTGAATGAGGTTAGAAATAGTACTTAAGTTTATGTGAATTATAAATAATAGTTACAAAGAGTCTTTCGATTTTAGAATACCTCGTTTTCACCGGAGTGAGGGTTTTGCTGATGAAATAGACTAGCTGTTTAACTTTTCCCTTAAGTCGAATGAAAACCGAGCTGATAGATGTCTTTGTGACTACCAGGTTGATGATCAATTCCTTATTATCTACCAGGGTATTCATGATGGGAGACTTCCCCAGATAGGCTTTGAGTTCTTGAAAAGCTGCCTTACATTATGATGTCCACTGAATCTTTTCGTTGGACTAAATTTTTCCTCGTTTGGTACAACCTCTGAGTAGTAGGAACAACCAACAACAGCGATCTGAAGATTTAAAAATGAATTGGTTGATAGCTACAATCTTGCCGGTATGTTTTTGTACGTCCTTTGTTATTTTCAGAGATGACATGTTGAGGAGAACCTGAATTTGATCTGGATCGGCCTCAATCCCCTTCTTGCTGATGAGATAGCTGAGGAATTTGCCTGAATGTACTCCGAATTGATACTTATCAGGATTGAGTCACATCTTATAAGATCGTAGAATATTAAATATTGCGGTTAGATTTGTGATGTGGTTCTTTGACTGTAGGCTCTTACACAGGAGATCATCAATGTAAACTTTAACGATTTTCCCAAGGTGTACTTTGAGAATAGTTGTCATTAACCATTGATAAGTTACACCTATGTTCTTTAGTCCATAGGGTATAACTTTGTAACAAGAAAGTTCTCTTTCATTGATGAATGTGGCCTTTTCCTGATCTTCCTCCAAGAGAGGTATTTGATTGTATCCTGAAGCAGTATCTATCATAGATAAGAGTTTGTGACCTACTGTGGAATCAAGAATTTGATGAATGATTGGAAAAGGGATACTGTCCTTCGGAGTGTGCTTGTTTAGATCAGTGAAATCTATACAAATACATACCTTTATATTATTCTTTGGAACTGCGACGATGTTAGAGATCCAATCTGGATACTTGACTTCTCGAATGAACCCACTTTGATCAATTTATCGATCTCAATGTTGACATCATACCAAAGACGAGGTGATAGTCGTTATTATTTCTGTTTGACCGCCATGGCGTTGATGTTGATGGCCAATTTATGACATACCTTGGATGGATCGACCCGGGCATCTCTTCGAAAGTCTACACAAAGATGTCTCAATTCATTCGCATAAAGTAAATAAGGGCATCCTTATCGTATTGGACTAGCTTGGTTCTGATAAAAGTACCTCAGCTAGGTCCATTAATGTCTATGTATTCTGTAGGTTCTTCTGCTGAAGGCTGATCATCAATGTGACTAGCTTTATGTAATTGCTATACAGGGTATCTGTCTGATGTATCTAGAATGGCAGAGATGGTATTCTCGCAAGCTCTAGAAAGCTTTTGACTGCCTTTGATTTTGTTGATGCCATAATTGTGTTTGAAGTGAAGTGCATGATGATAAGTGGAAGCGATTGCTTTCATGTTATGAATCCAGCAGCGGCCCATAATCCCGAGATAACGAGATTTGGCGTTGATGATGTAGAATTTGATGTCGATTATGGCTGGTCCAGCAGTGATAAGTAAGATGATCTTGCCTACTCATTTTTCTTTAGAACCATTAAATCTACTGATTTCGGTGTCACTTGGAATAACTTGATCAGTCAACCCCATTTGGTCGATCGTGCTCTGAAAAAGAATCTCAATACCACTTCCAATATCGATCATCATTGTATGCATAACAAACTTCTTCATCTTGAGAATTATTACTAATGCATCATGATGTAGAAATTTTACATGACTGATGTCACAATCTTCGAATAAAATACCAAGTCGGTGATTGCTCGACTCAAGAAAAAGCTTACCTTTTTTATCTTGTGGTGTGAGATCGTAATATTCTGATAATCTCCTATGCTTGAATCTGCAAGAGTTGTTGATCTGACGAATCTCAATCATTATGCTGTGGTACATATGGTACAGATGTTTCTCCTCAGCTTGATCTTTGATCTGGATTACGTCGACCTGAGTCTTGTAGCTTCCATTCTTGTAGGAGTCCAGATCGGCAATGTATTCGAACATTCTCCCATCTTTGAAGATATATTCCTGTAATCTCTATAAAGCATAACACTTGTTAGTGTCATGATGATTTACCTTGTAATGTGTGTGTAATGGCCAAATTTCATAGGCTCGAAATTGCTTGGAATTCGCTATCACACCAATGAACCTGTAATAATATTCTAATGGAAAGCAAAAAATGACATAGGTGGTTTTAGCGGGGAAAACCTCTGAATAGGTAAAAAAACCACGACCTCGAGTGGAAGATTTTTGTAAAAGTATCTTTATTGCTTGAGGCGGATATCTTATTACAAGTGATCTCTTGATTTTGGAATGCTTGAACTTTATAACAAAGAAGTTTGAATGCTTTTGAGAATCTAGAATATGTAGTTTTCTTGGTAATTTATCGTATAATTTTTCTATTCCCTGTCTCTTCTAGAACATCTTCCTTATATAAGCCTTCTCCGCAGTTCTTTATCGTGCTGGAGTACATTCTCCAAACAATATGGTTAGTGGCGGTTAACTGAGTAACTGATGAATTCGTGAGAGATAGGTATCTTTGACTTGTTCAGGCTTTTCGATTTGAGTGTGACCCACGTTCTTTGCCAGTTCTTGGAGTAGGTTGAAATGTTGACTGGATAAGTCATGTAGAAAATACGCGAATCTGAGATAGAGGTAATTCAAACTGGCGGCAACTCGATTTTAGGTGAGATCGAGGGATAGGTCCTTACAATCACCCCCTCACAACCGAAGTCACGAGTGACTTTGGTTGAGAAAGTATTTGGTTATACGGGTATGCGTGTTTTGAATATTAAAAGAAGTAATGATGTCTTTGACTGCATGGAAGTTGCGTGGGTTATAGGGAAATGACGTGCATTAAATGAAGATGTGGATGTTGATGTATGTGACAGTTATGGTTTGAGGAGTAGCGTTGGTATTGAATGATGGCGCTTGGAAAAATGTACCTGCACAATAAATCTGGGGTTATATAAAGAGTACCTGTACCGATGATTGTGACAAAGTACGCTTGATCTGCTATAAAAAATCTCTGCCATTTTAGAAGATGGTGATGACTCGTAGAATGGTCGTTAAGGAGCGAATCGCTTCGGAAATACAGTGGTAGAAGTTGAAGTTTTTTGGCTACTAATCCTTGGAGATGTCCATACCCACTCCTGTTCCTTCGACTTATCAAGGTATGTCAGAAGTTAAAACGGTTGAAGCTTAGGAGGAATTTTACTGTAGGTGGAGGTTTCATGTCGTCGTCTTGACAGGCGAGGAACGTTGGGCTTGTTTTCGTACCCTTGCAGAGGACAAGGTTGGGGAGACAGATGCAGGGATAGGCATAACTGCGAGGTAGTTATACTGATAACTTGTGTCGCAATGAATTCTAAGGTCGGGCCCTCTTCATCTCTACCAACTCAACGGAGGTGGTAGTTTTAGAGGAGGAGGTGATGGTAGCGGAGGAGGAAGATAAAAAGTGGAAGTCTGCTTCTACATTTCCATCACCTTTTGGCGCTAAGATAACCTTTAGTTTGAAGAGTTGGGTCCAACACTGAGTCTTTATCTTGCAAAGTTTCCATTTGAAGTTTGACTAGACTTTAATAAAACTCATGTAAGGGAAGCTTTTTGCTGTTTCCAATTTCTGCTTGGTATCAAGGTGAAAAATTACTGAAGTAGGATGAACTGAAGGACTTGATGCTTGAGGTACCTGAAATATCTGTTATCTGTAAAGCACTCGAAAAACTTATTATCTATTAAATACCTGATTTCGGAGTGCTTTGTAAGACTTGATATCAGTAAAAGTATTCGATCTATGAGTACTTTGAAAGATTTGTAATCTATAAAAGTATTCGATCTCTGAGTACTTTAAAAGACTTGTTATCTGTAAATGCATCTGTAATATGATTCGAAATGAATAATATTTATTATCCAAATATTGTGTTGATATAGAATAAAATGTCTCTGAAATCGAGCTAAGAATAATAGGATGAGTTCGCCAAGATATTAATATGATGATACATATGACATCGAAATTATTGTTAAGATAATCGAACTGTTTGAAATATGTTTGTAATGTATATAATAGAAGTTCGACCTGGGGTTGGATAAAAATATGGAGGGAAGGAAATTGTATAAAATTCAGAATGGTAGGTCGATTGTGATAGTTTGTTGGAAGGAATCAGGTCGATATAAAATATGACGAAATGATGTAGTTCGATAGAAAAAGATATGTTCAGAAATAACTTCTGTCAAGATTTTATGGTTTATGTTACGAGATAATTGAATAACATCCCGATCTGCGTAGAATTTTATAGCCAGACAGGGTATAAATAAAGGAGGGCTGATGAGGAAAAAATAGGTAGAAGGAAAGAATGATGAGGTGGACTCGTTCTGAGAGAATCTATTATGCCACTGATGGGAAATTGGCTAATCAGGTAGCCGAAGTGGGTGAACTCATTTTTGGGTTGTTGGACTATGGTGTTGAATTGCCAGTGAGGGAGGTAAATGTTGAGGGTTTGGATATGATTGGGAGAGATCGTGAATACGAATGTCCTTTTTACGAAGAGATGTTCAGAGAAATAATGGTAGACCCAGCAGCTCGAAAGGAAACAGTGAGATTACTGGCTGTGGAGGAGATCGAATATGAAGATGTGATGATTGCTGGAGGATACCTAATCGGATGTGGTTGCCCAGGTCATCAAGGCTGCTTTAGGTGTAATTATATGTAAAGTGTTATCATAAATGAAATAAATGTAAGTATTTGAATTTTTTCTAAAAGAAAAGATGAAAGTCAAATTGATCCTCTATAGTTGCAAATGCCGGTTGAGACTGTTGTGATAAACAATTTTGAATACATTTGAAAATTTTGTTAGCTTTGGAAATGATGTCACTAGTACTATAAGTAGAAGAAACAAGAACAAAAAAAAGCAAGAGCTTTTAATTTTGTTTTTTATGTAAAGCTGTAAAAATCTGATACTGTGCAAGTGTGAGTCATCATGAGTGTGGAAAGGTTAGAGAGAGATATGGAAATAGGAGAGAAAAATAGATTAAAATATAAGGGAAAGGGCAATGATGGATAAACAGCTTTATTGAAAAGGTGCAATACGTCTAACATGGACAGTGGAAATGATGCCTCAATTCCAAAACTGAGGTTGGCTCGTGCGATGCACAATAACTGCCAGCCATTAGAGAGAGAAAGAATAAATAGTATTTCTTCCTCATCATTCAAATGTTTATCAACTTCTGAAATCTTAGAGAGCAAAGAGAGAGAAGAGCAAAAAAATTACAGAGAATCTGGTAAGGATTTATTTGAGAGTGATCATCAGTCAAAGAGAGTTGCGGGGAATAAATCACCTAGGTGGCTATACAAAAATGTTGTTAAGGAAGGATTTAGCGCTGCCTTAGATTCTCATTCTGACAAAGATGGTTAGTAGCGATGTGCGATGCATGTTTGTGTTTTAAGTAAATCTCTAAAAAGTTACTATTTATAACAATTTATGAAATTTGAAATACATATAAAATATATAAAAGATTTTTGTATGCGAATGATGGATGTGCATACGATAATGATAGATACCTGGACCTGTATGTAGGTTGATCGTGAGAGGTATTTGTGTAGGATCAAACCCTTGCAGGTTGAATTGTAGTCGAGATGGATAGTTCACCTGTTACCAAGGTGTCGACCTCTGGTCGAATGGCAGAGTCCGAAATTGAAATGTCTGACAGTGAGGTTAAAGTAGGGGCTGAACAATTTCTAGGTTTCCCTGGGAAATTGGTGTCCTATCCTCCCTATTCGGATGCATTTAAAGAGTTTTGTAAAGCCAAGGCTGCTGTAGGAGGGACATGGGGTAACTGCGTAGAATACGTCGGTAGGCTGTTTAGGGGGTGTAGTGTAACGATGGGGGAGGAGTATTTTTATTTGTTGGTCGATTTGGGGGAGGAAAAATGAGATAGGGGTATAGACGAATCGATCTCGTTGGATAGTGAAATGATTTTGTACAAATATTTTGGAAATGTTTCTGTAAATCGGTTGGATACTGTGTATTTAATAAAATTCTGTACCCTGAGTTCTTTTTTGTGACCCTTGTATAGGCATTTAAAGAAACGAGCCTCAAAATAAAAGATTTAAAGACTGAGCTTGCCAGGGAAAGTGAGACCTCCACATCCTTGCTGTCTTCGTAAGCGGAGCTACAGGTTAGATCAGAACAGGCAATGTTTGACTTGTATACTTCATTAACATAAAGCTATTAAGTAAATAAGACAACATATAACGTAGGGGCAGACCAAAAGCTTTTTATTTGTTTTAGGAAAATGACACTCAAATAGTGCATAGGAAAAATTAAAGTTTTTGACAAAGTAGCATATAGAAAATGTGTACCTTAGACTTGAAAATATATTTCATGGAGCATCCATCTGAGATCGTACTTCGACCTTTAAGTCTAGAAGTAGTTGCACATGGTAGATGTTAGAAATCAAATATCTTGTTAGAAATGAGATATGTATATGCACGTTGAGGGGGTGTTCTGAATCGAACTAGATATAACGTATCTGTATTGTGCAGGTTGAATTGGATTCAGCTCACTCGTGTGAAGATGAGGCACTCCAATGTAACCGAGAATTTGCAGAGGAGTTGGATAGAGTGAGGGAGGCGAATAAGGATAGAGAAGACCAACATGTAAAGGTGCACTTCAAGTTTGTTGAGGCAACCCAGACTGTTGTTGACCTCACTCGCAAGATTGAGTAGAAGGATACCAAAATTGATAGGGGGCTAAATGAGCTTGCGGAGATTAAAGAACACACAGCAAAGCTCCAAAGTCAGATTGACATGTTGTTGGTAAAGAGTAAGCATGCTGAGATGGCTTGATAACGTATCCAGGTGCTAGAAAGATCGGAGGAATAATTTTAAACTAATTTTTAGAATAGTTGACGCGAGCTGGAGCGACTGAAATAGAAAATCATTGAAAAAGATAACGAGCTGAAGATAACTCGAAATGACCTATTGGCTTCGGAAGCTGCAGCCGAACACTTGCATACAGCCTTACCTGCCAAGGATATGGAGTTTTGGACGATGCAACAGAAGTGTGACGAGTTGAATGAGAGGGTGGCACGATTGAAGACCGAATTAGCGCAAGCCAACACGCGTGTCTGGAACGCCGAGGCTGGAGAGCGCTCGAGGAAGAGTAGAAATGATGCTAAGGTTTCTCTTGTCCATGGGGATACAGTTAGCCAATCAGCTCCAATTATGGATTTGGAAGGTGACGTAGCTCGAATTCAAGGTCATGTGAAGAAAGGGAATGCGAATTTAAGGGGGTGCCAACATATGTTGGATGCCGGTCTTGTCAGGGAAAAAGTATTGGAAGGAGAAATTAGGGCGAATGAGATTCTGATAAAGAAGAAAGGAGACCTGTTAAAGGATACTTCAGCCAGGGAAGAGTTAAATACAGAAATTGAGAGACTTCGTGCTTAGGTGGTAGACTTAAAGACCATTAATCAGGCCGAATCAAATAAAACTGGCAAAAAATTAGAAAAAAGTATAACTTCTAATGCTCTGATAGAAAGGGAGATGGCATATCAGAAGCGACGGTATGCGAGGTTGGAGGCACACCTTAAGAAGGCGAGATGACACTTTTGAAAGACAGTTGTTGCTCATGCTTCACGCTCAGACTTATTAAAGTCGATCGTTGCTTATTTTGTAGAGGATGTAAAAAGACTTGAGTTAGAACGAGATACCTTGTTGAAGAGTCTGTTTGACAAGGGATGTATTTGTGGAGTTGATATAGATCGAGGAAACTGTATGGCCTCCATGGAAACGAGTTTAGACCCCCGCCCTGCAGATCTGATAGAGCGGGGCAGGGTTGCTGTAACGCGAGAACTAAAATTTGATTAACCTCCTGTTGTAGGGGAAAACACGGCTGACATCCCAACAACAGAAAATGATTCATTGTAGTGGTTATGAATGCAACCTGAAAATAAATAGTATCTGTCGCAGACATAACAAAATAGGTGAAAGCTAGTATTACCTTTGCCTTATCTTATGCCTGGTAAGGTCTTTGATATAAAATAAATTTATACATTTGTTCTAATTGCAGAGATGGATTGAGTCAGTCAAACCAAGTGAATCTTGATTTAATTGTAGTAATGTTGCGGACATATTGAAAGAGATGAAGGCCAATATTACCTTTGCCTTATCTTATGTCTGTTAGGGTCGTTGATATATAACAAGTTTCTACATTTTTTTTAATCGCAGAGATTTAGTAGAGTCAGCCAAACCAAGTGTTATCCTTGATTTAACAGGTATAATGTCCCAAACAAGTTAAATGAGATGAATGCTAGTATTACCTTTGCCCTATCTTATGTTTGGTAGAGTCTTTAATATAAAACAAGTTTCTACATTTGTTTCAATTGTAGAGATGGTTGAGTCAGCTAAACCAAATATTATCCTTGATTTAACTGGTATGAGATCGATTGAAAGCTAATATTATCTATGCTTTTAATCTATAGAATGTAGTTGAATCTCCGTAAATAGAGAGATGTTGTAAAAAACTTGGAAGTTTCATTAAACAGTTCAGAATTTACATTGGATGGAGTTGAAAATCTTACTTTTAGAATTGAAAAAACAAAAATGAGAAACGGAAATGGAGTAGTAAGGCGCTTAACGATAGTATCGCTTCAGTCGCGTAGTGTTCAAAGGATTTGAAATATGGATTATCTCTTCTGTCATGAGGTAATATAATCCCAGGCCTCAGGGACCTGTGATAATGAATGGACCCTCCTAATTGTCAACAAATTTTTTAGCATGAGGCTCTTTGCGGTGTTGAGGAATTTTTCTGAGGACGAGATCATCGATTTGGAATGTACGACTTCTGACTCGGCTGTTATACGAACTGTCTAACTTATGATGATATCGACCTAGGTTAGGGATGGCGCATTCCCTTGTTTCATCGATCATATTGAGGTTGCAAGCCAATTTGAACTCATTTTCTTCGTCAGTTAGCTCGTGATATCAAATTGGATGATTGTATTCAGAAGGAATGACGGCCTCAGTGCCATAGGCAAGGAGGAATGGGGTGCATCCTGTTGACTGTCAGGGAGTAGTACAATATGCCCATAGGACATGAGGTAGTTCTCGAACTCAATTTTTTTTTTTGAGTCAATCCACGATGGTTTTGTTGGTGATTTCGGCTTAGCCACTGCCTTGAGGATAGTAAGGATTGGATAATGAGTGGATGATATTATATTGGTTGAGGTTGGCTTCAATTTTTTCTTTAACAAATTGGGGCCCGTTATCAATACAAATTAGGTAGGGGCACCCAAACTGAGTGATGATGTGTTCCTAGATAAAAGAGATGACCTCTTCTTCTTTGGTTCGACAGAGTAAAATTATTTCTACCCATTTTGTAAAATAATCGGTAACTATGAGTAGGTAACGACGGTTACCTGGAGAATTAGAGAATTCACCGACGAAATCGAGTGCCCATCTTTTGAAAGGACAAAACACCTTGCTTGTATGGAGTTGGAACGCAGGGGCATGCATCATGTGTCCATGTCTTTGGCAGGCATCATATTTGGGTGAGTACTCTTCTGCTTGATTGCGCATGCTAGGCAAGAATACTCCTTATATAATAGCTCTGTTTGCTAGTGACCGGCCTGTGGCAGGGGAGCCACAAGTCCCTTCATGTAATTTGCGAAGCATCTCATCAACTTTTGGTTTGGAGAGGAACTTGAGGTAAGGCCCCATGACTAAAAGGTTGTATAGCATACCGTTTTGATTTGTGTAGTGCTTTAAGTTCTTGATCAGTTGTCGGTGCTCTTTTGGATCAACTGGAAGTGGTCCGTCGTAATTGTTGTTGATACCGAGGTAAGCTAAGAAAGGCTTTTGCCAATCGTCGTCTCTCCCTTTATTGCCCCCAGTGTTGGTCGCGCATACAGAAATGCGATCAATGCTGGGGGCTGAAATGATTTTATGGAGATATCGAGCTTCTGTACCCAAGACCTCGACTAGATATGCTAAGGAATCGGCGTGTCTATTTTCACCTCGAGGAAGATAATTAAGAGTTTCTTTCGCGAATTTGCTCATCCTATCTACAATGAGGGCTCCGTATTCGATCATCTTTCCATTTTTCTTATATTGCTCAGAGTAATGGTGGACGATCAGTAGTGAATCTATATAAAATAAGAGTTCGGGGACATTGATCTCAAGAGCGAGGTCGAGTCCATAAATGAGAGCTTCGCATTCGATGACATTATTTGAGGCCTTAAAATCCAAGCGGATCGATTTCTCAATTCTGCCATTGGAAGGGGTAATCAGTACGATTCTGATTCCTGACCCTGCGGGTCCTGCTGATCCGTTTGTAAGAAGTCTTCACCCTTTTGTTGTAATCCATTCAGCTCATTCGTCAAATGTTTTGGGGGGTAGATCTTCAAAAGTTTCTTCTGCAAGGTCAGGATCGTGCTCCTCCCACTCGGGATCTTCTACTGGAAAATCTATAAGAAAATTGGCAACGGCCTGGCCCTTCTTAGAATAACGTTGTTCGAACTTGATATTATGTTCTCCCAAACCGATTGACCACTTATAGTAGCATATTTCCCAGATTTGACAAGAATAAGCCAGCAAAGTGTAGACGAAGACATATCATAGTCGAAGACAGCTCAACACCGATAAGCCAGCACAAAGTAGTCGAAGATATATCATAGTTGAAGATAGCTCAGCATTCTAAAAGATACTATAAGTCCTCGACCTACCAAAAGTAGCCGTTAAAGCCTGGTCAAGAGATAGCTCTTAGAGATCCGCAAAGTTCGCCCACTCCCCCTGGATAGGAGACTGTTTCCTTTTTGTAAAACTGCCTGTATCCACTATAAATACAGGCAGAGAATAGATTATTAAGGACAAAAAAAAATCCTCTCACGTTACCAATTACAACCTCTTATACCTACTATTATTCCAAAAACTCTGTAATAACTAGCAGCATACTGAATTTTACATAAAAATCCTCCCCGAGGTCGTGGTTTTTTTTTTCAGCTTTTACTGAGTTTTCCACCTAAAATCTTGTCCATCTAGTTTATTACAGCCTCTTTACGAATAAGTATTGGTGAAGATCTTCCTCCCGGAAAATTTTCCACTACAATTGGCGCCGTCTATGAAAATATCACATTTTTTCTACCGTTTCTTATCTGAACACCCTCCGATGACAAACATGAACTTGAGAAGCCATTCCACTACCGTAAGAGATCAAGAAATACCCAGAGCTATTAATCTACACAGTGTTGTATTCGAACTTCAAAAACAAATGGCCGTAAAAAAAACTCAAAGACTGGAAGATCAGTGAGTCCACGCTCAAGGCCTTCAAACGGAGAGAGACGAACGAAGAAAAACCCTGGACCATAAAAGTCAAACATATCAAAATGAGATGGAGAGACTACGGAGGACACAAGATCGACTCACTGCCTGCCGGACGTCACCTCCACTTGCTCGAAGTGAACATCGATCAATAGCGGTTCTACGCGATGATCAGCCGAGAGAAGACGATCATCGAATTTCTTGATCCAGATCTGGCAATCCAAACAGAGCCTCTCGACATTTTGGTTTAACCTCTTCAGCCTCGACAACCCAAGACAGTCGACACACACATCACCAGACCCCTTCACCAAAAAGAAGGCCCATCAGGGATCGATTGGGACCAGAAGAACATGGCCATTTTGTTCCTCAGATCGCAGGCCTACCTCTTCCCCCGCAATAATTTGTCACCTTAGACGACCTTAACAACACAATCCAAGCCATTAACTTTGACGTCCCAGGCCGACGATCTGCGCTGGATAAAATCAAAGCAAACCCCATCTCTCCATATCTTGAAAATATTCCCATCCCAAAAATTTCCATATGCCCAAATTTATTCAATATGCAGGCCTAACTGACCAGCTTACACATGCTCGACATTTCAAAGCTGCGGTGGGGTTATATTCCAAACTCGACCATATGCTATGTAGGCTATTCAATATGAGCCTAAAGGAAGAACCACTCCGATGGTTCCACACCATCCAAGAAGCCTCCATCACCACTTTAAGCCAGTTGTAACATCTTTTTTAATCCAATTATACTCATGCTAAGGAGCGAGAAATCACTGTTGATTCCTTGTTTTACTTCAAACAAGGTGCGAAAGAAACCTTGGCAAACTTTTATAAGCGTTTCCTTTTGGAAACCCGGAAGATTGGGAATTCATATCCTAAAATCGCAGTTTCGGCATTCACCTCTGCCTTACATATTGACTCAAAAGTTCGAGAAGAACTTACTCTACACAAACCTTGTACAGTCACTGAGATGATTGATGTGGTTAATAACTACATCAAACTAGAGCGGTCAAAGAAAGATAAGATGTAAAGCTCATCTGTAATTCATTCACGAGAAGCATCTTCGACTCCAGCCCAGTGTATAGTCACTCCTGAAGTGCCTAAACAATGCAATAGAAATACCGACAACAATAGAAGAAGGGACAGCAAACTAGACAGACCTATCCCAGTTTTGCCACCAATGACAATAACTCTCTCCGCTATCTTGCCCACGATAGAGGGTGATGAGTGTTATCGCGCACCACAGATAATTTCTGATCTTCTCAACAGACCCTTATGTCAGTATCATAATGTGAATAGTCACAAAACTGACAACTGTTACTCCCTCATCCGAATCTTTCATCGCATCCTATTAGTTGGAAGACTCCACAATTATATCATCGATATCCAAAAGTTTCTCGAGGATCAAGCAAAAAACAAAGAAGTTGAGCAAAATCAGGACCAGGGACAAGCTTGCCACTTATATATGATCGAGATTGAAAAGGGGAAGAAAAGAAAACAAGACGATCGCATTACATCTTGTTACAAAATGACATCTTCAGACAAATTAGCAAAACTTCTTCCGAGCAAAAGCAAGTCAAAGCGTTCTTACCAAATAACCTTCAAATACTGTGACTCCAGCCATGTTAAATACCCTCATGATGACCCTCTTTTTATTATGCTCGAAGTCGGACAAGATTACCTCCATATCCTTCTCATCGATACCGGAAGCGCCACAGAAGTCCTATTTAAAAGAAAAATTGAAGTCCTAGGCCTTACAAATTCGGTAAAAGCTTCGACAACAACAATCTCGGGCTTCAATGGTTCCAAAGAATCCACCACAGGAGAAATTACTCTGCCAGTTCAGGTGGGATTAGAGACTACATTTGTAAAATTTCTTATCATTGATGCAAAATTCAAATATTTGGAAATTTTGGGACGCAGTTGGTTACATTCTATAAAAGCAATACCTTCAACTTATCATCTAGCATTACGTTTTCCAACGGATAGCGGGATCTATGAAATCAAGGGCAACCAAGCAGTCGCACGAATGTGTGAAAATACAATAACTAACCCTCATACAACTAAATTTCTCAAAGTATAGCACCTGCAACACGACCCACCACCCACATTTGAGCAACATGACATTGAAATGGTCGAAACTGTTGAACTTGATGGCCCAGGACGCGCATCATTCATTGGCTCCAAGTTGTCAATAGACAAAAAAGAGGCTATGACACAACTACTTAAGAAAAACATCGATATCTTCGCCTGGACTTTCTAAGAAATGCCTGGCATCGACCCTTCAATCGCTTGCCACCGACTCAACCTCCTTCCCGACAGTAAAGCTATCATTCAAAAATGGCGGAATCTAGCTCCTCGACTCCTAGATGCAGTCAACAAAGAAATTGATAAACTCCTTCATGTAGGATTCATTCGGGAAGCCAAATATCTGAAGTGGGCTTCAAATATCGTCGCTGTACCAAAGAGAAATGGCAAAATCAGGGCTTATGTCGACTTCACAGAACCCAACAAGTTCATACCCAAAGACAGTTTTCCACTACCATTAATTCTGCAACTTCTCGATTCAGTCGTAGGGGATGAACTTCTTTCTATGATGGATACCGCCTCGGGATACAATCAAGTGCCACTCGCCGAAGAAGATCAGGAAAAGACCACCTTCATAACCAAAAAAGGTCTCTACTATTACACAGTAATGTATTTTGGGTTAAAAAATGCTGGGGCTACTTACCAACGACTTGTAACCCAAATGTTCAAGGATCACCTCGAAAAAATTATGGAAGTTTATAACGATGATATGATCTGTAAAAGCCTATAAAGAGAAGATCACCCAAACAACCTTTAAACTATCTTCGATATCCTCCGCAGATACCAGATGAAAGTTAACCCAGAAAAATGTCAGTTCGGCATCGCATCTGGCAAATTCCTAGGACATCTCGTTAGCAAGAGAGGGATATAAATTAATCCAGCTCAAATCAAAGCACTCATGGAAATTCCATTTCCTCTAACGAGAAAAGATGTTTAAAAATTTACCGGCAAGATAGCCGCTCTTCACAGATTTATTTCAAAGTTATCTGATCGATGCAAACTCCTTTACCTTCTTCTTCTTCTTCATGGAAACCTCACTCCTCTTTTTCATAAACAACAAAAGGAAATCATTTTGACTCTTGATTGTGAACTAGCTTTCCAAGATCTTAAACGATACTTGGGGCGTCTTCCTATAATAAGTACTCCAATTGATGGCAAATTACTTACTATGTCCTTATCCATAACGGAAGAGTCAATCAGTTCCATTCTTATTCAAGAAGACGACGGCATAGATAAACCAATCTACTTCCTCAGCAAAATACTTATGCTTGCTAAAAAACGATATACAACGACAGATTAACAGCTACTTGCCTTGGTCTACAGCTCTCAAAAACTTCGCCCCTACTTTCAAGCTCATCTTATTAAGGTTATCACCAAATACCCTCTTAAACTCGTACTCTCCACAAAAGAGAAATCTCGCAGAATCCATCAATGGTCTATTTTTCTTGGTGAATATGATATTTCCTTCGAACCTTAAATATCCGTCAAGGGACAAGCAGTGGCCGACTTTTTGGCAGATTTTCCTGTTGAAGACCCCGATTGAGAAGAACTCAAAGAACTCTTCACAAATGACTCAATTGCAGAACCGGATGCATGGTCCTAGAGTTTAGGTTGGCAACTTTTCACAGATGGGTCAGCAGACCCACAAGGATCTAGAAATGGCATAGTCCTCGTTACGCCTTCCAACCATCACATTGAGAAAGCTATCAAACTCAATTTCAATACTTCTAATAGTGAGACCGAAGATAAATGAATCTTACACGGTCTCGATTTTGTACTTACTCTCGGAGCTGAAGAATTAGCAGTTTATGTCGACTCTTTACTCGTGGCAAATCATTATAACAAAACTTTCAAGACAACAAGTAAAATGGTTGATTACGCAGCTTTAGTCGAAGAGAAGATGAACAAATTCAAACATGCAACAATTTCTTATTTACCTCGATAAGAAAATCGCCATGCCGATGCGTTAGCTTAAATCGCTGCTATGCTGGGAGACAGTAAAAAACGGTCCTTAGAAATTGAGATCATAGAGTATTCTAGCCTTGATATCCTGCTAACACTCCAGATCACCATTACCAAAGCTAACGACCCTAAAGACTGGAGAAAACCATTTTATGCTTACCTCAACTCCAACATCCTCCCTAGTAACAAAGAAGAAGCTCAATCCCTGTTGGCCAAATGCCCCAGATTTACTATCCAAAATAAAATCTTATATCGACTCACTGGAGGAGGACCACTTATCGAATGCATCTCACAAAAACAAGCTCAAATCAAAATTAGAGAGCTTCATGAGGGTATCTGTGGCGCACATATTTCGGGAAGATCTCTCGCCCAACGCGCATTCATACAAGGATTATATTGGCCCAAGATGAGACAGGACTGCAAAGATTTTATGCGTAAATGCTACAAATGCCAAATCCATGCTCCGGACATAAAAAGTCCGGCCCTTGACTTGCATGTTAGTAATGTCTTTTGGCCGTTTAAATGATGGGGAATCGATATCATTGGCCCGTTCTATCCAGCATCAGTAAACAAAAGGTTCATTTTAGTTGCTACTGATTACTTCACCAAGTGGGTCGAAGCAATTCCTCTTTGCCATACTGATGAGAATGAGGTCATCAAGTTCCTGTGAGAGCATATCATCACCAGGTTTGGTTATCCCCACATGATACGTTCTGATAATGGCAAACAGTTCATCAGCGCTAAAGTACTTATATTCCTCCATGAATACAAGATTCAGTTAACTGCCTCCGCACTATATTATCCTCAAGGCAACGGACAAGCCGAAGCCATTAACAAGAGCATTAAATCTGGTTTACGCAAGCGCCTCGACGGCAAAAAAGGAAAATTGGTGGACGAACTACTCAGTGTTTTGTGGGCCTATTGCACCACTCCTCGAGTTTTAACAGGCTGCACTCCTTTCATGATGAATTTTGGTACCGAAGCAGTCATACCTTCAGACCTCGATTTACCAAGTACCCGACGAAAAATCCCAGATGAGGACAATGAACTCGGCTTACTTTGCAACCTCAATTGGATCGAAGAAACCTGCGACAAGGTCATTGCCAATCTGAGATGATATCATGATACATTGAAAAAGGCATACAACAAAAAAGTTCAAAAATGGAAATTTAGTATTAGAGACCTTGTCCTACGACGGATCCAAGATAGTACTCGACCTAAGAATACTGGAAAATTACCAGAAAACTGGGAAGGACCTTACATCGTTAGCAACAAAATAGATATCAGAACTTATTGCCTTATGACTGAAGATGAAGTCCAGCTCGAATATCCATGGAGCAATACTCAGCTAAAATTATTTTACAGATGATACACTGTAACAGTTTTCATGAAATCAAATAAACAACTTTTTGTCATCATATCTTTACTATGTCGATTTGATCTAGATCTATAATTTTTAAGTATACATCAGAAAAACGATATCTTTACAATTTTGATTTGATCTTGATTCATACTTTTCAAGTATACATCAGACAAACGATATCTTTTCTATTTTGATTTGATCCGGATTCATACTTTTCAAAGTATACATCAGACAAATAATATCTTTACTATTTCGATTTGATCTCGATTTATACTTTTCAATTATACATCAGACAAACGATATCTTTAATATTTTGATTTGATCTCGATCTATACTTTTCAAGTATAAATCTGACAAATGATATCTTTACTACTTCGATTTGATCTCGATCAATACTTATCAAGTATGCATGAGATAAACAAATTCCTTATTGTCTTGATTTGTTCTTAAGTTCTTACTTCCACAAGTATACCTAGCACATATCATTCAATTTTACGCGAACACATATTCAATTACAAGATTTTCTCCTTTGCACTCTTTACTTATCGATCAAACTCTTATGAGCTCTTGTTCTCCTTACATCATAATCCAGATCAACCTCTCTGGATATACATCTGGTACTCCTTACTTGTTATTTCTTGGCCATCTTTCTTATATCATGCATCCAAGCGTTCCTTAGCTATTTGTTCGACTCTATCATCATATTCGATACAATTGCTTTATCAAATCTACTAACTCTTATTTACAAATCACATACAAATTAGTTATTTATACAAAATTATTAAACAACAGCACAAATATCCTTCGCACACACAAAATTAAGATTTTTTAGGTCCCACTGACCATTTGTTACATACTTTTACTTAACACAACATATTTTAGCCAAGATTAAAATTTAAGAGGGAGATTTTTCTTCATTTAAGGCACCTTCGGGTACCTGCACATCTGCCACCTCCATCGGATGACGATCATCAGCCTCCATCGTCACTTCATCTTCGTTCACTTCAATTACTCCACGAACATCAGGAGTCTATGGTATATCATCATCTGCCTATCATCGCACGAAAGACCACCAACTTTTACAAGTCCCTTGTAATATTTTTTCCTTTCTTCTGCCTCTTGAATTGTCTTAAAAAGTGCATCCTCACTTCCTTGCACATTTCCAATTTTTCTTCATTTATCAGAGCTTTCACCTCATCAAGAAGTTTTCCCTGCTCCAGCTCCATTGCTTTGCGAGCATCAGCTACTTGATCTCTCACATCTTTTTCATAAGTCGCTTTCTGCAATGCTAAAGCTTCTTTCTTATCTTTCTCTAACACCTTCTTCGCTTCGGTCAACGTAGTCTCTTTCGCCTTCTTCGCGTCAAGCTTGTACACATTTTCCATGCTCAACTCCTTCTCTATATTTTTGTAGGCAACCACCTGGTTTGCCAGCTCACCAATACCCACAACACGACCCATGACTTTACCCATTAACTTCTTAATCTGCATGAATGTCATATAATGAGTATTCGAGTAACCTACCAAACTTTTCATTCGAGCATAAGCATTAAAATTTCTCACCTTCGCCAAATTACTCTGTCCCTCGCTCAAAAAGGTATCCAAACTATCGACCCCCACCATACAATCCTCCATATCTTTCTTCAACTCATCCGTCCCAGACGTATAAGACTCCATAGTCTTATGCACCTCCATTTCAACTCCTCAACAAATTTCTTCTTCGACGTCCCACCAGTAGTCTTCTTGGGGAGCACACTGCTCGAACCTAGTAGAGGTAGCCCACTAACCACAACAGCTGGTTTGGCAGTCACTTCAACCCCCTCAATTGACGACTGTCGAGTAGTCCTCTTCAGGTTCAACAATGGAGGTTCTTCAGAATTTACCTTCTTTTTCTTCTTATTTTTTACAAAAGACTCCCCCAGCATAGCATCTATCTCCGTATCCGTGTTGTACTACGCCAATGAAGGGTTTTCCAGTGGCAAACTCCCATCTACAGCTCTTTTGTTCTTCGCTGACATTTTTCCCCCAATAACAAGTACCTCCGAACCTTTAGTTCTTAACCTTTTTAACCCTGCTCCTTGAAATAGAGTATTCAAACGAACTTGGTCAATCGCTAAGTTATCGATCCTGTCAAAAAATCCTTCTATTGCCTTATACAATTTTTCTTCTACTTTTGCTTTCTTCCTACTCTCCTTCAAAGCTGTAAAATAGAGAAAAAAACACAAGATTTCAAACACAAATTTTACTCGAGTTTACATCAAACTTAATCATTTACCTTACTTAACCACAAACCTAGATAAAATACATTTCTTTTTAGCGGCTCCGCAGGATCTTTCTTGTCGAATTCATAATTCCCAGACACAAGTAGACGTTCATTGGTATATCGATCTCCGGTTGACACCATGTCATAAAACATCGCCCTCTTCAATAACCTCGCCAAGTATTGATACCCATTTAATTTTGGGTTCGTTCTCAATGTGTAGTAAACACACAAATCATCGAGATTTATTAACTCCTCCCCCCCGGCCTTCAGCCGACTATTTATTACCCCACATACCCTAAAAAGGTCATATACATTAAGATTGAACTAACCCGGGGATACATCGAAGAAATTCATTAATTTTTTCTGGTCCTCTTTAAGGGGAAGCTTCAGCCTTTTCTTTCGTTGTTCTCGATGTACTAGAATACCATCTAAGGGTATTTCTTGGTCAATCATTTCATACTGATACTCCTCTAGCCTTACATCACCAGGAATACCGTATTTCTTCTTAAAATTTATAATCTCTTTGGTCTCTAGACCCTCTCCATAGCATGCTTCTTCACCCTCCTCAACATCTTCTTCCCCATCCCCACTCCCTTCTCGATCACTAGCCTAGGGCTCATGATCCACATCAGTCTCGATAGCTTCCTCCTCCGATACTTCGATAACACTAGGTGCTACCCTAAACTGTTCTACACCCCCTATATATGTACTACTCGACCGTACTCTATATCTCCCCCCCAGTTGTTGCACACAAGTCTTCACATCAATCATCAAAGGCTCTACATCTTTGAGATTCGCATATATGTCTTTATCATCATTTAAAGTTGGTTCAGCCATTTTAACGAACCTTTTAATCAGATTTCATATATTTACCACAGTTAGTATCTATCATATGTGATACATATGTACGTTCATAAGTTCATATATTCATAATCATATCGTTGTCGAGATTCTTCTCCAACACATCATTCATTTTACTATCTGCTATTATCAATTTATATTATTTTATAAAGTCCTCGATACCATAACATTAAATTATATTTATATGCTCGTTAAATTTGCACATTACTCAATACTCGATGACTTTCATTTTTAACATATAAATCTTCGCTAAAACCACTTTGATCTGTTTATCATCCTAGTCGAATTCAAGAATCCCAATAGCTTCTCGAAAACGTTTAACCTTTTCCCGCCAAAACACCTTTATTCCAAATTTACGGATTCCCTTTCTCCGGCACAAAATCTGGCAAAATCCTAACGATAACCACAATCTCTGACAATCTTGCCATTTCACAACCATTTCCTCCCAATGCGTCGTAATCACAACGCCCTTAACCAATCCCTTGTTCTCCTCATCTCTACCAATTATCACACCAATTAACCCGTCATTAAATCTCCTTTTCACTCCATTTCTTCCATTTTTACAACGATAAGAATCACCGGAACCATGAATTTTACAACCAGAATTTCACTCAATTTCTTCCATTAAATCTCCTTTTCACTCATTCATTTCCAATTCACTTCCACTCACAGCTAAATTTACTTTACTTCTATCTATTCATCTATAACGTATCAATCAAACTAACAGACAATTCACGAAAGAATTACTAACCTTGTATACACGCTGCTTCTATATCCCTTTCTTTTGTTCGCTTGGCTCTTTCAATCAGCCCGCTAATCTCCTCCTTCGCAATCATATCCAACCACTCCAACAACGAGCAACATCAATTCACTCCATAACTTTTTTTATGTTTTCGAAAAGTATGAACATTCACCCACCTTTAAGCTATTTATGGACCCTACCTGACGGTTCGTTGCACCACTTTGCGACTATTCAGTTCCTCGAACGTAACGCCTCATGCGTTGTTTCTCAACTTCTTTGACTCTTAACCTTCTTACCATTAATAAACCTCTACATTCGTACTTCAATCCTTCAATATCTTGAAGAGTTTCTGTGGATACATTCATATCCACCAGTGCACGACCTATCTTATCCAACAAATGATTTACATCGTTTTCCTTATATTTTATACCATCACCTAATGGAGCACATCTTTCCATAATCATTTTGCATGTTAGTTCCCCTATTCGTATTGTACCTACGAATTCCTATATTTTTGGTATTGTATTTGACAAAATGTAAATATTACTATATTCGACAACAATTCGTTTAAACACATTTTTTTTTATTCTCGATAATTAACACGTACACATTCCATTCGACAACTACTACACATTACATGTATTCCCCTAAACATCAATAATAAAGTTATATTTCCTTCACCATCAAAAATTACTTACAACAAACCTCCTCCTATAATATTATACTTTCATAAACCCCTCGCTGCAGCTTCATCTTCCCTCTTCACCAGCAACTTTGCTCGAGTCCACATTTCACCGCAACGTTCAGGAGGACGCCAAAACTGTAATCTGACACGAAACTCAAAGTCTTTCTCAACATCCTTTACTTCTGCCTCACTCATACCATCGTAATCTGGCTCCTTCGGATCATCCAAATGCCAATCAAGGTTCCGTATTCCAAAAGACCGCGTGTACAACACCCAATATATTGCCTGAACACGTCTGAACACACTATCACAGGCCTGAGCGCTCGTCCTCACCATCTTTGTATACAAAATCACATCCACAACACGGAGCTATTTATCATTACTCCAGTCAAAATCATCCTCACCTATATTTATTCTGCATGGTAACTCTACAAATTTCAAAGTCCCATCAATCAACCTCGAAATCCATCCCTGACCCCACATAGTCAAACATCATCGACTTTATCCACATAAAAAAAAATCGACACAGATATCTTCAACTCGACTCATACTCACAACAATTGCTAAATAATACACAATCAGATAAAAACTTCGACAAAATATTTATTTCTTTAAATAAATTGTTTATTACATTCGATATCTATCTCATTCGCTTACATTTTCATTTCTTACATTCGACATCTATCTCCTTCGATTACATTTCATTTCTAATACTTGATATTTATTCTATTTAATTTCTTCTGATACTTGCTTCGACATGTCACTAATTTCTATGCTTGCTTTTTACCAGAATTTGACATTAAAACCTCTTTCTAGTCCTTGAAGCTCCATGAATCTCAAGTCACTGAACTTCTAAGAGATGCTTCAGCAGAAAAAACACGGTAAAAAAATTGCAAGAAAACTCTAACATTTGGCAAGATCCCTGGATGCCCATCTAATCTTCTAATCTTCATCATCCACGCACACAGTTATCCCTTCTTCCCCGAACTGATGCCATCCATTACCTTCACTGCCGCATGATGATACAATTATTTCCAACAGATGCACATCGTCTCTTTTTTGATCTTGTTCCCACCCCAATGCTATGACACAATCCCATGCCAATTTATCACCAGTCCATTCGCGCCAGATTTTTCCATCAACAAGTTCATCGTCTTCAACCCTAGACAATGTCCTAGACCACACTTGGGGCGACAACATTCCATAAACCACCACCATCCCACCTTCCATAACACCTTATTTATACATGACTTACTTATGCTAGATTCAATGTACCGGATTTATTGTGCCTCAGGAATCACTTGACCAGATACAGTTCTTTTGACCTCAGAAATGACACAAGCGATTCATCTTTTCATTTGGCAACCTTTTCAGATTCTAAAAATCTTCTCAACACAACTACAAGTGCTTTTGCTGAGAATAGGGCGATTGTAGTAGCATATTTCCCAGATTCGACAAGAATAAGCCAGTAAAGTGTAGACGAAGACATATCATAGTCGAAGACTGCTCAACACCGATAAGCCAACACAAAGTAGTCGAAGATATATCATAGTCGAAGACAACTTAGCATTCTAGAAGAAACTATAAGTCCTCGACCTACCAAAAGTAGCCGTTGGAGCCTGGTCAAGAGAGAGCTGTTAGAGATCCGCGAAGTTCGCCCACTCCCCCCGAAATAGGAGACTATTTCCTTTTTGTAAAATTGCCTGTATCCACTATAAATACAGGCAGAGAATAGATTATTACAACTTTGAGAAAAGAGAGAGAGAGACAAAAAAGAAACAAAGTTTTCTTAAATACTATTTAGTTTTTCTCGAGACCCAAGGTCGTTCGAACAAAATTCCCAATAATCCTTTAAAAAATACGCAAACTTCGTCTTTTTTTTAGAACTCATAGTACTCGTTCGAACGAGACCAAGGTCGTTGGAACGAAATTCCCAAAGAGGTTTGAAAAATTAATAAAATATTTTTGGCTCTCTTTATCAGAGTTCTACTTAACCAACTTACCTTCTTAGTCGTTAGTTGATAGAAGACTTTGAGTCCTATTTCCTCTTTAATAAAGAGTACCCTTTGAGTCTAACCTGAAAGGAAATACTTTAGACCCTTGGTCATCTTCATAGATTCCATATTGCCCTGGAGTTCCAGTTATATGAACAAGGCAATTCTAGGATTAAAAGACTGATCACTGTGAAGGTTGACGAGGTTATTTTTAACGGGCCAATTTTGTTATTAACCAATTTTTTTTATTGGTAATGATCTGGTCCTGGCAAAAAATAAGGAAATTAATGCATTAGTTTTGTACTTCAGCAAATGATTTTTGCGAGATTATCATTATATGCTTGAGAGCAAATCATTTATGGAAAAGATGACTGTCAATGAACACACAGTTCCTTCTTTTTTTTTGCCAATACGGGAAGTGGAAACCGATATTCTCTCTTCAAACTTAATGGTAAGGTTGGGTAAGGTTAGTTGATAGTTTAATGTTGTAAATAATTACATGTCTTGTAATATATCATTTCTATTGATCCTTTATCCTTAGATAGAGATCTTTACTTACCTTCCGTGTTACTTCCAGAAATTCATCAACTACGTTGGAGAGCTTGTGCAGGCTTATGCGTATAGGTGAGAGCCGTTATTATGTTATCATCTTAAAAAAATATTTGTTTAAGAGAGGACGAAACTTGTTTTTCTATTAACTAACAAGGGTTCGTAGAGCAGTTTGGGACCATGCCTCAAGAAGCATAGGCGCCGAATTTGAGCCCCCACCAACATGACCATTCTCCAGGATTTAACATGACTTAACTTAGACTTAAGTGGCATGTATGTTTTGGAGAATTCTGTTGAGCCACACAGTGAAAACCAAACACCGATTCGATCAATTAGCGATGAACAAACTAAATGAATAAACATAATCAAACGAGAACATACATTTACCATGGTTCGGCAAATTGCCTACGTCTACACCAATAGAGAGAGTTTTATTAGATGATTTGAGGTTACAATCACTCACCAAAGGATACCTCACTAAAGGTGGCTACCAAAAACTCTTAGTCTCCCTTATACTTGGGAGACTTATTACATCAATACAAACCACGAGGCAAAACCAACGTTTTCAATTCAACACTTTAAAACTGAGTTTACGATGTCTATTCGAATAGACTCCAAAGTCTATTCGAATAGAACCAGTTCTGGAACTTCTATTTGAAGATAACTTTCTATTCGAATAGACTTCGAAGTCTATTCGAACATAACACTTTGATCCTCTACAATTCTCCACCTCGGTGAAGATTTCTTCAAATCTGAGCCGAACTTTTCCAGCCAGCCAACCAAATCCCTAAGGACCCAAACAAACAAACGTCCCAAATGACTAAATCGACTGCACCAAAACAATGGTTGCTTACGTACTGTGGATCAAATCGCCCGTAGTTCCCAACATCCCTAACGGGGACAAATCAATCCATATGAAGGATTTAGACCAAGTCCAAACAATGATTGAACTTAATCCCAGAAACAACTTTCGTAAACATATCAGCCGGGTTATCATTCGTGTGAATCTTCTTCAACTGAATTTCATCTTCTTCAAGTACCTCTATGATAAAATGGTAGCGCATATCAATGTGCTTCGTGCGTTGATGATGAACTTTATCTTTCGCCAGAAAAATAGTACTCTTATTATCATAAAACACATTAAGATGCTCCATCTTGATGTCCAAATCATGCAAAAGATCCTTCATCCAAATAGACTTTTAAATCGCTTCAGTAACTGCCATATACTTTGCTTCAGTAATAGATAATGCCACCGTTGACTGTAGTGTAGATCTCCAACTAATCGGTCCTTCACCCAATGTAAAAACATACCCTGTAGTAAACCGTCGTTTATCTAAATCACCCATATAATCAAAATCCACATAACCCAAACAAAACTGATCAATCAAATCCTGCTTACGAAATTCCAACCAATATCCACAATACTTTTGATATACTGTAGAATTCATTTCACAGCTCACCAATGACCTCTTCCCGAATTATGCATATATCTGCTAACCATCCCAACTTCATGTAAAATATCTGGCCGAGTACATATTATTGCATACATCAAGCTACCAACTGCGCTAGCATAAAGAACTTAACTCATATAATCATGTTCCTCATCGATTTTTGGAGATATAGTAGCTTTAAGCTTAAAATGAGGGGTAATAGGTGTACTTACAGGTTTTATATTTCCATCAATACCAAATCTATGAAGTACCTTCCTCATGCATGTCGTCTGAGAAAGACGTACCGTTCCCTTCTCTTTATCTATATGAATCTCCATGTTAAGAATCTTCTTCGCATCATCCAGATCCTTAATTTCAAATTCTTCACCCATTTGTTTATTCAACTTGTCAATCTCGCTTTTGTGCTTACATGCAATAAAAATATCATCCACATACAAAAGCAAGTAAATAAATAACCCATCACGTAGCTTGCGTAAGTAGACATAGTGGTCATAATGACTCGGTTTGTACTTCTGCCTAATTATAAACTGATTAAACCGTTTGTACCTTCGTCTTGGAGACTGCTTTAATCTGTACAATGATCTCTTCAGTTTACACATATAATCTTCATTTCTACCAACTTTAAACCCACTCGGCTGAGTCATATAGATCTCTTCTTTCAAATTCTCATGTAAGAACGCCATTTTAATATCGAGTTATTGTAATTCTAAATCAAATTGTGCTACCATGGCCAAAAAGATACTATAATTGCTAGTTTTTTAGTTTGTAAACCTCGCCAATAATTAGGTAAAAAAATATGATACAACTACAAATATAAGCTAACACACAATAGATTTTACGTAGAAACTCAGTGAAGCCTAAGAAAAACTACGACCTCGAGGAGGTGTTTGAGATGTAAGTCCACTATATGCTAATCTATTACACTTGGAAGAGAGATTTGGTTTGTCGGTAAACAAAAAAGTAAGAAAAGATTATTCTAATTGACATATGCTATGCCTGCATTTATAGATGGATACAGGCAGTTACAATCACATAATATTTCTCCTAACTTTTGGGGAGGTGGGCAAACTTTATGGAGTATGTGCAATGACTATATTTGACGAAGTGTAATGGCTACTGTGGAAGGTTGAGTTCTATAGTTATAGATTTAGAATGTTACCTTTGACTTCACTCTGATAACTTTTTCTTATCGAATCTGGGGAATATGCTACTACAGATATGAACGGAGGAGTGCTTTACCATAGGAGAAAAACTTTATTACAATCAATGCCCTCCCGTTGAGCATATCCTTTGGCTACGAGTCTTGCCTTGAAGCGCATATCATCATTTTGAGATCCTTGTTTCTTTGTGCAGGCCCACTTACAACCAATCGCGACAACTTCGAAAGTTCTCAAGTTTCATTCTTAAGAAGAGAATACATCTATTTCTTCATCGCTCCCTCCCATTGGTTAGTTTTGGAACCGTAAATAGTTCATTTATAAGTGGAAGGAACATCTTCTTCAATGACCAGTAGTGCGTAGGCTACCATGGTCTTTACTTTTGGAAGTACCAAATACTCTACCTTCGTCTATACTACCAAATGGCTCATCTATACTACCAAATACTCTACCTTAATCTGTGTCTTCATCATCTAGAATATGAACTAATGGCCCATTACCCGTTGTCACACTGGTAGATGAAACCCCCTTTGGCACAAAACTATCTGGATCATATATCAATCTTCATCCACTGTAAAATCTTGCTTGTCATCTTCTCTTCGTGCTCAGAGACATGTGACTTCATCATAGAAGTCACATCAAAAGTGGCATCCCTGCTCAGAATAATCTTTTAGTCTTTCGTATCCCATAACTTATAACTTTTTGCCCCTTTCTTCTTACCCATAAAAATGGCTTTCCTTGCTCGAGGATCCAACTTACCATCTTTGATATGATAGTATGCCGAGCACCCAAAAATACGAATATAATTATAATCTGCAGCAGGTTCTCCCGACCAAGCTTCCATTGATGTTTTACCTTCAATTATAGCCAAAGGCAACCTATTAACGAAGTAGCATGCATATGTCAAAGCCTCAGCATAAAATGCTTTGCCCAACCCAGAATTAGACAACATGCATCGTACCCTCAACAACAAAGTACAATTCATGCGCTCTGCTACCTTATTTTGTTGTGGTTCTCCCCAACTGTGAAATGTCAAACAATACCCTCATCCTAACATATTTGCAAGAACGGATCACTTGTATACTCCCCACCATTATCTGAATGAAGCAATTTGATCTTTATGCCAGTTTGAGTTTCTATCAACTTCTTTCACGTCATGAATATTTATAGGACTTTATCCTTCCTTCTCATGGTATATACCCACACACGCCTAGAAAAATCATCAACAAATGATACAAAATTATGTTTACCTTCAAGTGATGCATTCCTGTAGGGTCCCCGTACATATGAATGAACAAAGTCAAGGATTTTATGAGTACAATGGATAGCCGTGCTAAATTTTGCCATTGTCTGCTTGCCCAGAACATAATGTTCATAAAAATTCAACTTGCATGCCTTAACACCTTTCAATAGTCCTTGATTCACAAGAAATCTTATGGACTTTCCCCCTGTATGCGCCAACCACATATGCCATAGTCTAGTGGTATCTTTAAAAGTATTCTCCATACTTCCTGTAGTAGCAACCTCTCCAAGAATAGCTATATCATCTAAGTAGTACAAGTTGTTACTTCTTCTTTGACCCTTCGAAACCACCATTGTTCCTTTAAGAACCTTATTAACTCTATTTTTAGACATAACTTTGTTGTCTTTCTCTTCAAGTAAACCAGTTGAGATAATATTCTTATTCATAGTCAGAATATACCAAACTCCTTAATTTCTTTAACCAAACTAATATGCATTTGAGATAATATTCTTCTTCATAATTGGAATATACCGAAACTCCTCAATTTCTTTAACCAAACCAATATGCAACTTAAGTCGAATAGTACCTATTCCCATTATGCGATTCAAATTATAATTTCCCATCAGCACAACTCCACCTTCTAGCCTTTTAAAATTTGAAAAACAACCCCTTTCGTGATAAATATGATAAGTAACACCCAAATCCATAACCCATTCTTTGGAATCAATAATACATGCACTCGATGATATAGTTAAAGAAAAATTAGAATCATTACCTTTATTTACCCCATGTTCTTGAACAATATTAACTGAAGAGTCAGCTTTCACACCTTTCTTCTTCTTTAGAAGCACATGACACTCATTCTTCCAATGTCTCGTCTTACGACAGAACATACATTGGTCTTTACCCAAATTATTATGATTAATATCGCGACCTCTCAACTTCGATTGGGAGTGTGTTATCACTAAACTTCTTCTTGTCCATAGACCTCCCTCTTGCCATCAATATCTTGGATGTTGACTTGTCGGACTCACGTTTATCCTTCTTTCTGTACTCATGATTCACCACCGCCGTAGTCATATCCAAATATTTTAAAGAACTCTTCCCATAGGTAATTGTCGTAACAAAGTGTTTATACTCTTTAGGAAGCGAGTTCAAGAAAAATAGAGCTTTGTCCTCATCACCAATAACCTCTTCTATATTCGCCAAGTTGGCAAGTAACTTGGTGAAATCGTTCATATGCTTTGACATAGAAATCCCTTGTCTCATAGTGAAGCGGTTAAGCTTCCTCTTCAAATAGAGTCAATTTTGGATGCTCTTCACCAAATACTTCTCCTCAAGAATCCTCTAATTCTCTTTTGCTGAGGTTTCATTTATCACAAGGTACTTTATGTCTTGAGCTAGGCATGACCTAATTTGATCACATACCCGTTTATTCATCTTCTTCCAAACACTCTCCTCTACCTCCTCGGGTTTGTCTTCCAACACCTCGTCCAAATCTTGTTGACTAAGCACATCAATAGCTTCATATAGCCATATGCCAAAGTTATTTGTGTCATTGAATTTCTAAACTTCAATTTTGGCATTGTTAAAAATAACCGTTGTATTATTCCGTTTAAGTGCTGTTGAAGAAGTTGTTTTATCTTCTACCATTGTTTCCCCAATTTTCATATGCTAATTAAATAAAAAACAAAACAAAATCAAAATAACCATCGAGGATATAACCTCGCTCTAATACCAATTGTTGGGGCACACCGCAGAAACCAAATAGTGATTCGATCTGATTAACAATGAACAAACTAAAGGAATAAACATGATCAAACGAGAACACACATTTATCGTGGTTCGACAAATTGCCTACGTCCACACCAATAAGGAAAGAGTTTTATTAGATGATTTAAAGTTACAATTACTCACTAACAAATTGAGGTCTTTCTAGGTTTTCTCTAGAAAAGAACTCACCAAAGAATACCTCACCGAGGGTGGCTACCAAACACCCTAAGTCTCCCTTATATACTTGAGAGGCTTATTACATCAACACAGATCATGAGGCAAAACCAACGTCTTTAATTCAACACTTTAAAACTGAGTTTACGATGTCTATTAGAACAGACACCAAAGTCTATTCGAATAAAACCAGTTCCAGAACTTCTATTTGGATACACTTCAAAGTCTATTCGAATAGAACCAGTTCTGCCTCTTCTGTTCTCTATTCGAACAGAACACTTTGATCCTCTACAGATTCCACGTACCTCTGGGATTATTCTAGTAATTGGTAAGAAAATTATGAACTCGGTCACCCTGTTCAGCAAAATCAACCTGCTATAATAATGTGAAGCATTTCATTTTTTGTTGTTGCTAGAGCACCTCCAACAGAAGAGTATGATGTTAAGGTTTTCCCATACTTTTGCAAAAAACCCATCCAACAGGGGCATGGGGTTCAACATACTCACCCCCATACTCTTCCAAAGTATGCGAAACCTGAACTTGGCGAGGAGTATCTGCATACCCGCCCAGGTGCTGAACCGTTCAGTACCCAACAACTTTTAATTACAACTGACATCTCTCTCCTATCACAATTTATCCATTTTCTTAGCCGTTGAACCGTTGAGCGCCTAATAAAACTTTTTAATACACGTGACATCTCTCTCTCTCTCTCCCATCACAACTTCTTTCTTAAAATTGTAATTTTCTGTTGGACAAAAACGGTATGCGATTCTAAAATACCGGTATGGTAAACCGGAATTGCATACTCTTTTGTTGGAGGTCTTTTGTTGGAGGTGCTCTTAATAATGCCACAGTACTTTTTCATTTCTTTTTTTGTAATACACGATGAAGATACTATATACTATATTCGAAGAAATAAACAGACTACTTATCTTTCCCATGTTTCCTCAAACTATATGGGACAATTTTAATCATTTAAGGCGGATCACCAGCACATTTGATTCCTCCTAAAGATTTGACTTTGTCCAAGAATAAATATTTAATGTCAGACATCCTGTGCATCTGGCGTAAACATATATACCATCTGATTGCAATTACTTATTATGCGGGTTGTCAGAAAAAAAAAATATTGGTCTTTTTGGCCTTACCTATACTATCTGATAGAGCACTAATTACTTTTTGCCTATGAGTAAACCGGATTAACCCCTGTATGAGTTGTTCTCAGGAATGGTAAATGAATGAAATCCGGATTTATACTGAAACTTGTGGGAAATTTTATTTGTATGTGAATGTATCATTTTACGTGATATTTGAGATATACAGCCCATAGCTTGGGCGTGGAATTGGAACCAATCAGGAGAAATTTTGACTGATTTTTGGGGGGTTATTCAGAGAGGATAGCAATAACTTACGAATAATTCGTGGAGATATGTTAATGCATGTTGATAGAACCTCCCTTTGTCGTAGTGAACCTCCCTTGATCTTATTTTACAATATATTTAATCCTTCCACTGGGTTCAATCAAGCGTCGCTACTACCAGCTGGATAGTGTCGGGTTAGGCAGGATTGCTATAACATGTTATGATTTCCTTCTTTTTATAAAACTTGATCAGCTTATATCTCCACAACTATTGTACTAATAATCAAAGAACTCAATTATTTTTCAATATGATCTAGAAACCATGGATGACAACTTGCCTTTTCACTTTTCAGCAGTTAACACGTCTGCTTTGGATGTCACCAATTTAGGATTCCCTTCCTCACCATTACGTGCTCTTCACGACAGTGTTCCCGAAAATATAAAATGTTTGGTTTCACCTCAGTTTTGTGTATTATTTCCAGACTGAAATGGTTTTTCTAATTCGGTTCTCCGTGGTTTTTAACAAGAACAGGTACTAATACATCGAGTAGCTAGCTCTTGTGGGCAAAATACTTCCACAAGAAACCGATGGCCAGAGAGAAGATGCCAACGACCACGTTAACGATTCGAATTCCGGTAGGTGCTATGGGACATAGCCACCTCATAAGAAAAGTCGACCTCCAAGGACGTCGTCATGCCAACCACTAACACCTAAGTTTTATGTGGTGCATTGCTATTATGGTTTGAACCGAATTGTTGACCCCAATTTAAATAAAATAAAATTATTAATTAATCTAATGGCTCCTAACCTTCAACCCCATAGAAATACAAAACAATTTTCAATAATTCAGAGTGCGCAGTTGTTCATCATAGTCCGTTTTCCCCCCCAAAGCCGCCACCATTGCTGATTCTTGACAGATAAGAAGATCACACATCTCCCACTTGATCTTTACATATAAATAAAAAGATCAAACAAAGAAGAAATGCAACAATGGAGAATCCCACTTTCTTTACCCTCACAGTACTTGTCTTATCTCTGCTTATAACATCTAGTTCAGCCCAACTACGGCAGGATTTCTACAAAAATACATGCCCCAACGTTGAGTCGATTGTGAGAGCTGCAGTGAAAGTGAAACTTGGTCAAACCTTTGTAACCGCCCCTGCCACTCTTAGGCTCTTTTTCCATGACTGCTTTGTTCGGGTTAGCTACTTTCTTTAATATCTACATCATGATCATAATTAAGAGTTGAGGCGTCTTTTGTTTTCCGTTCTTAAGTTTTTGCCCATTTTGGATTTTAGGGGTGTGATGCTTCGGTTCTGCTAGGCTCACCAAATGCAGAGAAGGATCACCCGGATGATATAACGCTTGCAGGTGATGGGTTTGATACTGTGATCAAAGCTAAGGCTGCACTTGATAACAATCCTACGTGCAGAAATAAAGTGTCTTGTGCTGATATATTGGCCTTAGCCACTAGAGATGTGGTATCTATGGTATGTAGCAAAAAAAGTCATCTTAATGCTCTTACTTTCATCTGTTTTCATCAAGTACTTGTTGAAATTCACCAAAAATCTAATGTTTGTGGCCTTACAGCTGTTATCATCGTGGTTGATTGATTATCATATGTTATTCGTGGCTATAATATTTGGTTCATGCTATCTATTTTCATCTTTGATTGTCGCTTATCCTGTTTTAATGTTTGTATAATATGCAGTTATTCTAACGGATATATAAATATATTGTTAATATTATAGATCGGGGGGCCATCTTATGCTGTCGAATTGGGGAGACTTGACGGTAAGATATCTACGATAGCAAGTGTTCAAAGACAGCTTCCTCACTCTGACTTTAGTTTAAATCAACTTAACTCAATGTTTGCCTTGCATGGACTTACGCAGACCGATATGATTGCTTTATCAGGTATTTTTTCCTTGTTAACTTAGAGAATGTTTGTCATACTTGGGTTCAATTCAAACGTCTTGAAAATTTTGATTTTCTTTTGTAGGAGCACATAGTATCGGTTTCTCTCATTGTAATGAGTTCTCCAAACGTATTTTCAATTTCCGTTCCAGTAACGGAGTGGACCCGTCATTGAACCCGACTTATGCAAGAAATCTCCAACAGCAGTGCCCGAAAGGCGTGGACCCAACAATAGTAGTGAACCTGGATCCTACTACACCTAATACATTTGACAATACCTACTACAAGAACCTTCAACAAAGCAAGGGTTTGCTTGCATCTGATCAGATCTTGTTTACTGATACAAGATCAAAGAGCACTGTGAACTTGTTTGCAGCTAATATCACGGCATTTCAAGAGGCTTATGTGACTGCCATTACAAAGCTGGGCAGAGTGGGTGTCAAGACTGGAAACCAGGGAGAAATTCGGAGAGATTGCACTAGTGTCAACTAGAAGAGGAGCCCGGTGAACTCCTGGCAGAAAAAAGAGAGAGTAGAAAACTTGTTTTCTTTTTCTCTCTGTACACGCACATTTTACAAATTTTTCTTACTTCTCATTGTAATTTATTTTTTCCGGTCGTGAATCCAACAGACGAGTTTTCTTTACTACTCTGGTGGTTCTAGGCATCTAGTTATATCAGAATCCTATGTCAATTTGGGTCTTTATTTCAACTGTTGTTGATGAGGGAAGTTTACAAATAATGTTGTGTCATAGTGTTTTTACTCACTCAGTCGAACTGAGCTAGCATAGTGATCTGGTGTATTATCTTGTTTAAAATATGATTTATGACAAGCTAAATATCTATAATAATAAAAAAACAACCCATCCTTTTGCTTTGGTTTCAGATGTCCATTCGACGTGCATGATGAGGTGTGTTTTGGAAGGCTTGAATTATTTACATGGTACTTCTGTACCGTCGAAATGATCTGGGCTGTCCAACCCTAAATTACCCAATTGGATGGCAGTTTTGGGTTTAAACTCCTTCTCTTTTAACCTCCTCCTCTATACAAATCCTTCTCCGGTTCTCCTCTATTAATCAATAACTCCTCCCTATTTTAGTTCTAGAGATCAAACCTAAATCGATTCTTAGAAAATGTATTATTTCTTGCTCTGTTTTCTAATTACTTCATATGAATCCCTTGCGCTAAGTAGTAATCAAATCAATCTTCGATTGATTGAGGAAAAACCTTGCTTTTGGATTTCTCTTCAATCGATTGAGGAGAAAACTTTTACTTTGCAAGTTTTAACATTGCTCTTTTTTATGTTTTATATTTATTACTCTATTTATTTAAGCATTGCTCTATTGATGCAATAACGTATTACATTCACTTGTTTTATGGGAGTAAAAGAAAAAATTTAGATACAATTGTTGGATTTTCTATCAATACCAGCACTACTCTTCCGGTTCACGAGCACACATGTTAATAGGTCGCATAAGCGTTACTGGCTGTGCCCAACTGTTACACCAAGTTAAGGTTGGTGAGACCTAGTGTTACTCTTTATTAGGGTTTGAGGGTATAATGGGAAGATCACTCTAATCCTATCATGTTAAATAGAGAGGAAGTCCATCTTGGAGGCTACACCACAGAATACCATCCTATTGAGGTATGCAGCCAATTCAAGGGAAGACTCCACTAAAGAGCATTAGATTTTCAGTGAGCAGGAAAATATGTTAGTATAATCTACTTTACAGATTCAGTTATTGATCATAGTTAATTGTATGAATTTCCAACAATTGGTGTGAGAGCCAGGTTACAAATTACTATGGTTAAATAATTGCTCTCATAACTTATTTATCTGTAATTGTACTTTAATGGCTTTTGTTTTAGTACCTTATTATTGTTCACTGTTCATGAGGAGAAAAGAGTTTTTTTAAAGCTATATTCACCGAGTCTTTTTCTCATGTCTCAAAAAATTACATCAACACTTCCCTAATAATAGGGTTCTTCTTCTATCTCCCAAAATTAGATTTGATCATTTCGGTGCAATTGGAATTGATCTCCCAAAATCAGATTTGATCTCCCAAAATCCTTTGAAGAAGCCGAGCTCACTAGCAAGAGCTTGTGGTGTTGGGTTTCACAAGAAGAATTACTGTAAAATCTGATGTTGTTGATTCAGTTCCCAACTGTTAGCAATCATTCTCCATCCAATTGGACATTAGGATTTAATCTTCTGTTGCTAATTCGGTTCTCCATCGTTCTTCAAACCGTTTCTGTTGTTGTTATCGAAGTACCGACTAGTTTAGGATTTTAAGAGAGTAGAGCATGAGATTGGGACAGTTTATGTTTAATGGTACCTCTGCCGGACTCATGAGTTATACTAAAGGATTTAGTATTTGCATTGTTTTCTGGTATTATTTAGATAACTTATGAATCTGGGTATATGTAAGTATGAGGTAATGCTTGTTACACCATACAAGTTTAGAGGTCAAATGTTTTCGGGGTGTAATTGCTGACTTTGATGGATTGGTGAATTGGAATAGGCAGATCATTTGATGTTATTTCCTCTATGAATACTACTTTCTTCGTTGATAGATAAACAATTTTTCGGCATATATATATACTAGTACTACCCGTGGCTCGCCACGATGAACAACGTCAACGCGCCTTCGACGCTACATAATTGCTCATCAACGTGCCTTCGACACTCCCCTCATCCCACGTGTTGATACGTCACAATGTTTGCAAGTAACATGGAAAATGATCTATAAAGTATAAAGATTAAATCAAGTACCCAATGACGTCACAAAATCAAGATGCAAAAGGCCGAAGAACTATGCCACATGCCGAATATATGCCGATGCACCTTCGGCGCTATCCATATTATCAAACACATTTTGATGACATAAATTAAAACCGCAAACACTATTTGAGAATGCCCATTAACCAAATGAATTATAGATTAAGTATGGAAAAGAAACAAAGTGTAAAGTAATTAATAAAGAAAAATGATGCTCAAATGCCAATTTAAAGTTACAGTTGTAGATTGTTATGCTAGAAAAAACCACTTTAAAGAATCATCCACCACACGTTGTATACTTGTATGATGATATATATAGTAGGATATCTTAAGACTTTTTGTTCTACTTAAAATATGTCTACCAAAAAAAAAAAACATCTAACTACTACCTTAACAAACATAAAACCACTTCGGTAATGAACGCTTGATGCTTATTTTTTAAAGAAGCATTTAAAGAACCAAGCCTCCTCTCTTTTATTTCTTTTGAGTCCACCATTACTGGTATCGCCGTTTGCGAAAGTATGAATGACCATCTTTGTTGCAGTCTTTAAATCCGCTTCACCGCCCTAGATAAAAAAAAAGCCTGTTACACACGTTACTACCAAACTACTCAAATAAATAAACTTTGTAATCAATAGTAGATATGTCCAAAACAATATATTTTTCAATTATTTCCAAAGCAGATTGATACTATGTATATCTTAACCAAAATACTGTACGATATAATATCGATATCTTATAAATTTACAATATATATCATTGTGCTTCTTAGTTGGATAAATAAAATATTCCCTACTAACATAAGCGTTAAGCGCCCAAGCAGCCAGACCAAGCAACCAAAGCGGGGTGGTCCTTTTGCTTTTTAAACTCCAACCATCAATAGTCCTCTTGCTTTTTAAACTCCAACCATAGCGTACTGTTAGAATATCGCTCTTATCTTCCAATCTAAAGCTGGAACCAATCACAAAAAGCATTTCAACAATAACAGCTTGGAATATGGATCCACAATGGATAAATAAAACCCCTATACCTTGTACTTAGAAGAGGCCCCATGTCAATGTGTATGGATAAATAAAACCCCTAAATCTTGAAAATGATAGTTATAATTGGCTGAAGCAACCCGATTTAGACTTTGCTTCTTTAGAATACTTTAAAAAATTGTGCTCCTGAAAAATTGTGCTCCATAAATTGTGCGTTGAAGTAGGAATGTCACTTTTTATGTTCCTGATAGAGTTCAAGGATCTCTTGAACTCTATGAAAATGCACTCTATCATCTGACAATCATTAGGAGTATTTTCTACTTTGTGAGTTTCACAATATCAACCTCGGTGCAGTCATATGAAGAAAGGCCAAACCCAGAAATATGATGGTCAAGGAATCTGGGGAACCCTCAAATCCAACCATAAAAATATACAGGTATGGGGCAAAGCTCATTACATTTTGTTTCACTTCATCATCAACACTATAAAAGATTAATTACCATAACTAAAGATGCTAACACCCATTTCATATATTAGAAATTAAGAATATTCAGAAGTCTGTATTCTCTAAGAATGAAACATTTTTTAACCAAAACTTCTGTCATGGAAATATAAGCCTCCAAAAACTGCTTAATCCCACTTTCCCTCTATGGTGCATGAATTCCAGGGTATCTATCATGGTCTGCAGATGGCCACTGAAACATACACTACCTAATTTAACTCAACGATTTACAAAAACTCAAACAGTCCGTAATGTAAATGGTGTATGTATGTAATGGCTGAGTTTCATTGAGTTTAAATCAAATAACCATTTAACTCAACGATTTACAAAATCCATAATCTCCAACTCATAACCATTTAATTCATGTGCAATTTGTCCAATTTCTATGACCTAAAACATTGCAAAACTCCAGCCCAACATTTAGTGAGTCTGCAATATCTTTGAGCTCTTCCTCTATCATTGTTGCGCGGTTTCACCAGCATTAATGAGAATAATCGACCATTGTTGCAAAACTCAGAAACTCAGAAATTCATACACCATTTAATGTAAAAGAAAGAAGTTTAGATATTGGACATAAACATTTAATTTATTAAACTATTCAGAAATACAAAAATTACCTTCAAATCAGAATCTCATAAACCCCATTAAGATAGAGAGAGACCACCAATCCCAGAACTTGAACTTATCCTGATCCTGACCCAAGACCTGGAATCGAGTGATAAGCCATCAATCAATCAAATTTCCACAAAAAAGAAACCTAATTCAGAATACCCACAAAATAGATTCCACAAAACACTTGAATACGAAGACTTCAAATCACTGATCGAATTCTATGGTCCCTCTTGAACCTTATCACAACTATAATCGAAAACCACCAAAGCCAGAAATCAAACCTAAAATCAGAGATCAATCTAGAGAGATAAGAGGAGAAGGTGTTTTGTTGGGTTTAATACAGGGACTATACGTGGTGAGCAAGAAAGACTTGAGGGCTTTAGACTAAACTACCATTTTACCCTTTCTCTTCTAATAGGTAAAAAGATCTGGTCCGTCCATCGCGCCTTGTCATTAAATCTCAGCCCCTCTCTATCTTTATCTTGTGGGCGAACTTGCCTATTTGAAAAACACCCTTCTTGGATAATATATAGACTAGTACTACCCGTGGCTCGCCATGGTGAATACGTCGACGCGCTTTCAACGCTATATTTGATGCATAGACTGTTGGGAAAATACAAAATTAAAGAACTAATCTTCACCAAAAGAAAGTAAATACTGAACCAAGCAAGGAGGCCGCAAGCGGTTCTTGAAGATAGTCGAAGCCTCTCCAAAGGTACAAGAGAACTCAACAACACTATCTCCGGGATTCAACCAAGTTAGGCCCGTTCTATCGTTATGTGCTTGCACTGCACAGAGTGATCAAGTTTGCTTTACTTTTCCTTAATGCCCAAAAAAATGAAAAGAAAGGAAATTGAGAAAGAAAAGAACTTGTTTGTTTTCTCTGTGTTTCTTACTCACATAAGATAACTCTATAAATAAGAGTTTAAAAACTGACCAGTTCTAAAACTGCTTAATTAATACATAAGTATTAATATCAAAATAAGTCACACTTAATCCCCAATAATTATATAACCAGTTACAGATTCTAACAGACATAGAAGTCCAAGAGGTTGTCTGTTTCAGACCCGAGCCCCACGACCGCGGCAAGCGTGCTAAGTGCTAAGTGCGCCTAATAAAATGCCTAAAAATGCATAAATGTGCCTCAAACGCCAATTTGCTCACGTGCATGCGCGAAGCGCGAGTCACGCTCGATGCGAAGCATCTCGCTAAAGTGCACACACTCCTAGAGTAGATTTTTAAATCCAACTAATCAACAGAGATATAAAAACTATTAGAAATTGCTTTTTATTTCTAATGTGGGATAAAACATTTAAAACCATATTTTGAAGTTAAAACAATTCTAACATAGACATGTGTTCGTCCGACAACGCAGCAAGTATGTTGACACGCCTTCGATGCTATGATTAAACAACCTATGTTTGCCGTACTTTTAGCGCTTCAGTTAAATTCTTAAAGAGTATGCATCATTAGCGCTAAAAACCCCGTAGATGCAAATAATCCAAAAGCTTCCCTGTTAAGAACATGCGGTACTGCTACGATGTGAAGATAATGTGTTCTTGTAGTAAATATTTTGAAGATTAAATATTGAAGATGCTCGAATTTTCCAAAGAGTTTACAATCAATTTATTTGTCCCAATCACAAAATAAAAATATACGTGGAAGAATTTATCCCAATCTACAAATCAATACATGATCCACCATACTGTCAATCTGAACCTAAAGCCAAAATACTATCACATAAGACATATATATAGGTGCAGTTAAAACAAAACCTCTCACATACATTTCAGTTAATGTATATTATTAGTGATCTCCGTGTAGTTTGTCTACGGGGCGACTTATCATAAATTAACAACAATAGAGAATGATAGCGACATAAGAAACAGAACCACAAATACAGCAATGTCAAACATCCATCAAATAAACCCCAAGTTAACTGAGCCTTCAATAATGTACTTGTTTTGTTATCTAGACCTTAACTCAAGCCAACCAAATCTATATATAGAATTAGCTACATAAGCAGATCATACTAAAGCCATAAGTCATTACCGTCAAACCATACCTTACATACATACATGGAAGAGAAAATGTGGCAACTCAAAAATACATTTACCCAAAGAATTTGGTTGTGGGGAAGATACAATTCTACTCATCACTTGGAAAAGCATAATCAACATTGTACTTTTCATAAGGTCAATGAATGGCAACACAAAACCATAAGCCATTTCTGTAAGATATGATGCAAATACTTTCAATAATATATGGAAAGCTCGAAAAACATTTCAAGAGTAAAAATCACAGTATCCAGAGCATAAGAAATATGGGATAAATTTGTCTCCTCATGTGTCATATACCCATCTCATTGTAATTTAATGGTGGTGGTTAACGAATATATTGTGCAAAGATAAAAGCTTTTAGGGTAAAGATAAAACTGTAGTTCCTTTTAATTGTGAGCAAAAAATGTATTGATTATTGTAAAGAGAGATGGTAAAAAAAGATACACAAGCTATAAAGGAAAAAAAAATCATTTCACTTACAGCTATTGTATATTTACAAAGCAACGAAGATGATTTGTACTAAGTCGGTATGAGCGCTAATATCTACGTCTTGATAACTCCCATGCACATTTGTATCTCTCTATAGATCTGCATGCTTTGAGAAGAACATGGTTGCAAACTTGAAACAACAGAGTCGAGTATCTGAGCTTCATTTGCCGGTGGGTATTGCCTCGCTGTGCATGCCTGCATTTCAAAAGTTTCATCAGTATCTTTCTTTCATTCCGCTGCTAACAGTAAATATTCATTTTATCATAAATTTTCCTCTATTTCAATAAAGGTCATTATTGTAAAATGATTTCAATGGAAGGTAATTTTTATAAAATAGATTATGAGCTCTACCCACAATGATGAAATGGACATTGATGACAGTTGGGCAAATTATTTTCTATTTAATACATAGTAGATTGACAAAAACGATTATTTGCTAACAAAAGAAAAGAAAAGTATAAATAGATTATAAAGACAGATTCTTCCGTAATCCACAGTACCTTTAACCCATTAAGAACAAACCATACTGTATTCACCACAAGGTCCGACATCATAAGATAGAATACTATTTTTCCATGCAACGATTGTTGGAATACATCTTTGCAGATCGACGAATGCACGAGTACATCGTGGACATTGAAAGTTACAAGAATGGGAATTACAAAAATCTTACAGAAGCTGTGCAAATCGGAAAACCAGCAGCCAAAAAGCATTTATACCATATCTCACTCTATCATTTCGTGGAGTCCCAGATTGTCAAAAAATCAAACAGGAGCAAAAGAAGACGTGTCGGCCAATGTCACGACTTGTCCATGCAAGATAAAGAAGCTCGTTTACTTCTAGTATCCAGCTCTCAGCGCACAAGAATTTCTTTCGATGACTGCGACGTTCGATATGTCAACTTTCCTCACCATGATACCTTGGTGATCATGTTAAAAATGCGCAATGTGGTACTTCACATGATGATGATAGACACTGGCAATACTATCAAATTATTGTTTCAAAGCATGATTAATCAAATGGGACTAGCCGACAAGGTCCAACCTAGTGACATTGATATCTGTGGATTCAACGGATCTAAGGAAGAATGGGACAACAAGATTATACTTCCCATCACGGTAGGTCCAGTAACACTAGACGTTGTATTTTATGTTGTCAATGCCAAGTCTCATTATTTAGGGATAATTAGAAATTGTTGGTTACACAATATGCGCGCTATTCCATAAACCTATCATTTGGCGTTACGCTTTGAATTGAACGATGACGTCTATGAAATCAAAGGAAGTCAAAAATTAACTCGAGCATGTAAAAATTCTGCTGCCATTAAGCCAGAACCAACAAAACCACAGCTTACATAGCAATTACAGAATACAATAGGAAACATTGCAAAAAACTATACTGTAAACTCTATAAAATACCATTTGCCCAACGCAGAACCTACAGAGTACTTCGAAATCAATGGCGACAAGCGAGGAACATTCATCGGCATTCTTCTACCCGCAACAGAGTTTGATGCACTCATCTAATTTCTTAAAGACAACAGTGACGTCTTCGCTTAGACATTCCATAAAATGCCAGGCATCGATCCAGATCTGGCCTGATCGTCAAGCAAAAATAGAGAACTTTAACACCAAGACTCCGATATGAAGTTAATAAAGAGATCGACAAACTCATCGAAGTCGGCTTCATTTGAATGGCCAACTACCCAGAGTGGATCTCGAACATTGTAGCAGTCCCAAAGATGAACGGCAAAATCAAAGTGTGCGTAGATTTCACGGACCTCAACAAGCTCACTCCAAAGGACAGTTTCTCACTTCTTATCATCAACCATCTGCTCGATTCTACTGCAAGACTCGAACTCCTGCCCATGATGGACGCCGCATCAGGCTACAATCAAATACCTATGCTACTTGAAGATTAAGAGAAAATATCTTTCATCACAGAACATAGCCTGCACTGTTATAAGGTCATTCCATTCGGTCTTAAGAACGCTAGAGCCACTTACCAGCGCTTGATGACACAGATGTTCAAGGAACACCTTGGAAAGACAATGGAGGTCAACAATGATGATATGTTGTATACAAGTCTTAAGAAAGATAACCATATCATAGATTTATGCACAACTTTTGAAATTCTCCATTTCTACAAGATGAGACTCAACCAAGATAAATGTCAATTCAGAGTCCAGTCAGGGAAATTCTTGGGCCACTTGATCAGCAAGCGCGGTATTAAAGCTGATCCAGATCGTATTCGCGCATTATTGTCTATGCCATCTTCAAAAACAAAGAAAAACGTCCAGAAACTAGTAGACAAGATTGCCGTAATAAACCATTTCATTTCAAAATCTTCGGTTTGCTGCTGATGGCTATTCAACTTATTGAGTGAAGGGACGACAAAACATAAACTTAAGAAAAATCCCAAGATTGAGTGGATAGCAGAGTGTGGAGCAACATTTCAAGAACTCAAGCTTTACTTGGGTTCACTGCCAGTGATGAGTACAGCCAACGAAGGGGAAGAACTCACTGTTTATCTTGCAGTTACTGAATAATCCTTAAGTTATGTCTTCATTTGACTTGATGGAAAAATAGAAAAACCTGTCAACTTCATCAGCAAAACTCTTACTCCAACAGAATCCCGATATACCAAGATAAAAAAACTACTTTTAAGTTTCGCCTACACATCACAAAAGCTAAGACAATACTTTCAAGCCCACTCAATTCGAGTGGTGACCAATTATCCTTTGCGTGAAATCTTATCCAAACGAGAAAAATCCAGATGGGTACAGTAATGGTTAGTCACTCTTGGTGAATATGACATCCATTTTGAACCAAAACATTCTGAAAAGGCTCAGGCAGTGGCAGATTTTCTCGCGAACTTCCCCGTAGAAGATCCTGGTTGAGAAGAAGATAGTATGGATATTAATGAAGAACTGTTCGAGGAGAAGTTAGAATGGATAACTCTGAAGGGATGACATCTTTTAACTGATGGGTCATCTGGCCTAACAGGATCAGGCATCAAAATTATGCTGATCACACCTTCCAATGATATAATTGAAAAGGCAATCAGACTTAATTTTGAAGCTACCAATAACGAAGCTGAATATGAAACAATGATTCACGGCCTAGATATGGCCCTGGAAATAGAAGTCGCCGAGTTGTCTATATATATTGACTCTCTACTCATTTTCAACCATTACAAAGAAAGATTCCAGAAGAATATAAGAATGTTCGATTATGCAGCAGCCGTAGCTGACAGAATTAGCAAATTCAAGAGAATTTCTATCGATCATTTACCGCCAGAGAAAATAGACATTCTAATTCTCTCGCGTATCTAGCAGGAGTCCTTGATACAGAAGCTCAATTTCTCAAGATTGAAGTGTTATCAACCCCCAGCATTAACATCATAAGCTCAAATTCTGTTAATACTGGGGGCGTTGAAGAGGATGAGGATGATTGGAGACGACCTTACCTCAAGTATATTGGGACTAAATATACGTTTGATGGAAAACTCTCTACAGATCCAACAAAGAAGAAACGCGTGCTTGATAATGTTAAGCGCTACACTATGGATAACGGTCTCTTTTACAGAATTTTGGTCACAGGAACCTACCTCGAATGTTTGTCGAACAAAGAAGCTCAAAAGTTTCTACACAAACTACATAAAGGTACTTGTGGTTCCCATGTAGCAGGAAGATCCCTGGCCAATCGAGCTCTTACCCAAGGAGTCTTCTGGCCCAAAATGAAAGCTCAAGCCATCGAACTCGCGAGTAAGTGCGACGCCTGCTAATATCACAGTCTCCAAATTTGAGTTCTAGCCTTGGAACACCATTCTAGCAATGTCGTATGGCCATTTAAAAGATGGGCCCTCGACCTTGTAGGAGAATTTCTCACTGTACAAGGAAAATAGAAATATCTGTTAGTAGCGATGGATTACTTTACTAAATGGGTAGAAGCAGTCCCTCTGTGTCGCACATGAGAAGACAAAGTTATCAAGTTCATATGGGAAAACATCATAATCTGTTTCGGCTCCCCTCACCTCATCAGAATTGACAATGGACCTCAGTTCATTGGATCCAGAGTAGTTAAATTCCTAAATCAACACAACATCATATACTCTTCTTCCAATCCTTATTTCCCACAAGGAAATGGTCAGGCCAAAATCACTAACCGTACTATTGTGGATGGAATCAAAAAGCGTTTAACAGAGTAAAAGGGAAACTTAGTTCAAGAACTACCACATGTGTTATGGGCATATCGAACAACACCTCGCATATCGATTGGATGTACACCAATCATTTTGGCCTATGGTACAGAAGCTATCATCCCCACTCAGTATCATCACCCTATTCGCGACCATACCATGACAGGCAAAGCAAATAAATTCCATTTGGCGTGCAATCTGAATTGGATCGAAAAAACTCAGGACTGAGAACTCATGAATCTGGGAAGATACCACCAGGCTTTAGCCCGATCTATAACAAGCGCGTTCGTCATAGAGAATTCGAAATCAAGAATCTCATCCTATAAGAGATTCCCAAACACAGAAAGAAGTCAATGCTGGAAAGTTTCCCAAAAATTGGGAAAATCCTTTCGTCGTTATTGGAAAAAGTGGCCTCGATTCTTACAATCTCGCAACTGAACACGAAGAGAGAATATCTAATCCGTGGAACACACGGATATTGAAGCTATATCGCCGATAAAGATCTATCACAGTTTACTTTTCTACAACCCAATTCATCATCTTGTACGACGATCTTATATCAATGAAAGATTTATATTCAATCTCCATACATCTGAGTACTTTATACTATTTTATATAGTATTTTATCTATCACATTCATCGTACGTCAATCTTACACCAATGAAATACTTGTGTTCGATTGCTCTACACTATAGTACTTTTCTAATATATCTAATAAGTACTTCTATATATAGATTACAGTTCGTTTGTTGCTTTGGCCAAACTGAATATCTGTACATTATAGTTCATTTGTTGCTATGGCTAAACCGAACATCTATACATTACAGTTCGTTTGTTGCTTTGGCCAAACTGAAAATCTATACATTAAAGTTTGTTTGTTACTTTAGCCAAACCGAACATCTATACATTACAGTTCGTTTATTGCTTTGGCCAAACTGAACATCTATACATTACAATTCGTTTGTTTGTTTGGCCAAACTGAACATATATACATTACAGTTCGTTTGTTGCTTTGGCCAAACTAAACATCTATACATTACTACATTACAGTTTGTTTGTTGCTATGGCTAAACTGAACATCTATACATTACAGTTTGTTTGGTTGCTTTGGCTAAATTGAATGTCTATACATTACAGTTTGTTTGTTGCTTCGGCCAAACCGGTCACCTCTTACATTACGAATCATTCATGCACATATATTCGTTTGCATTCATTGCCTCAATAATCATCTACTATCCACCAATCTTTAGAACCGTCCTATACAACAGATGTTCGGCGCATACAGTATCATTGATTTCTCAAAAGGTTAGTTTATATTACTATTCTAGACAGTCCTCTGTTAACATATACTATGAGTTCGTATACATAGCGTATTCTCACAATCGTTATCCCTCACTCAAAATTTTGCTCGAACCATTACCTAGATTAGAAGGTCCGACATCATCATAAACGCCAAACCTATGCAGCCATCCAAACATAAAATCTGGCATTCACCCGAGAACAATTTTCTTTCCTTCTCTCACCATACTCCGTTTAAGAGCTCCAATTTTGGCCACCAAAGGAGCTAGATACTCAGACCGTATTTCTTCCATCTCACACTGTGCACTTTTAACAACTACACCCTCGTATACTAGTTTGCTTTCCACCTCCAATTTCTTATACTCTGATGCAAAGAACAAAATCGCCGCTGCCATTTCCCTCTCATGCACATCATTCGACTCATTTTTCACCTATTTACAGAGAACCAGATTACTAAGTTTACTTTGCGCCTCCTTCAGCGTAACCTTCAAGTGAACACAGCGTTCCTCTACTTGTAGAATTTGATTCCGCATATCAGCATTCTGACTTTCCAACACTGTCATAAAATTTTCCATATGGCCAACCAACGTCATCGCCCACTCCACTTCATCCTCGCGATAATATTTATTTGCCATCCTATCATTAAGATCTACCAAAGCCTTCAACAGATCCGTCTCCAATTTGGTATTCAAGTCACATAATCGCGTTTTCTCTGCTAGATGCCTAGAATATTCTGGTCTCGCATCAGAACCGCATGCCCTAACTCACATTCCTTATTCCATACCTTTTTTAGCTGTTCGTTCTACTGATTACAAGCCTCTTCCATTTCCTTCAACATAAAATATGCAACTAGCCACAACAATTCACACTTACGAGCATGAGCTCGCATATCAACCCTATCCGCATTAAGCACATTTACTTAGAATTGTAAATCTTTCACACACTTACCTTCCTCCTCTAATTCTGCCAAAAATTTGATACACGAACCCGAGCAGATGCCAACTCCTCTTCTTGCTGATCCGCTTACCTCGAGATACATGTAAATCCAACTTCATTCTTTCTTATAATTTCTCTTAACTCTTCTATCTTTCTAAGTCCGTTCGCTAGATCTAATTTTTTACTCTGAAGTTCCTCAGACAATCGAGCTCCTACGTTTCGCTCTTTCGCCATCTCCACATTTGTTCTTTCTGCCGTCTTAGTAGCACTTATTAGTGCGACCTGACTCAAGTTTAGTTCAGCGTTCAGTTGTTCATTTTGGATGTGTAAAGTGTCACACTGACTTTGAACAGCTTCTACGTCTACCTGTTATCACTGTTTACATTTATAATAGCTCGATCATACCAACAGATCACATATCACAGTTAAACAAGTTTAAATCAAGAACATGGTATCTGAGTAATATCATTCAACATCACAGAAAGCAATTTTCATTTATCATCAGCAACAGTATACAAAGATCTAACACATTTGTAGGGCCGGTAAAAACAAAAAACAAAAAGCGAGACTACCCTATTTTCGGCTCTTCAAGAAATACAAAGACTGCCCTTTATCTCTCAAACTCTTTCTATTCATTACTTGCACACCTATCAGAGTGATAAAAGTCACCATCTCCTGCTGACGTTGTTTGCACCGCGATCGGGGTCTTAGACTTTTGACCTCCTCCTCACCCTCTTCTGATGACAGTTCCCTCGACCTCGGGATAACTTTGCCACCGACAATTTCTCTGTCACCTTTGGTAAACCACATATTCTCAGCCTTGGCATTCTCTACATCAAAATCTTTCCCACATCCCGTCACGAACTTCCTAAATTCATTCTCTACTCTAGATAGTTCTCCCCCATAAAAGTCAATAACTCTGCCTATGTGACACTCATGTTCTATTCGAGTAAAGACTTTTGCTCGCGATGGATGTAGATGCTCCTTCAATATAATTTGCACTTCATGCAACCGCTGACGCGTGTTTTTATGTAATACACTTTAAGCCCTCACATCCGCTTCTACCTTTATTCGAACAACTACTTCTTTCGATAACTGCAATGCTAAAGATATTTTTAGCTCCACGTGTTGCAATAACTCATCATGTAACCCCTTTAATTCACCCTCTAATTGCTTTTGGACCTCTATTTTTTCTTTTCTAATCCTGAAAAATATAATTCTCATGGCCCTTCGATCCTACATAAAGCCAGGCGCATCAGATAAAAGTTCTACATCACCCCATGCAGTGGACACACCAGCTCGAGCAAAACACTTTTTCACCCCTAAACTATGACAATTACATACTTCTTGTGCTAAAAACATAACTCGAGCTGGGTCTGGAACTACACCTCTCTCATTCAAAGGCTCTATATAAGCTTCTTTCAACCTTCGTTCACTATCTACTTCGACCTCAAAAATAATGTCAGAGCTACTAGCATACTCTAGCATCTCGCCTTATCACTCGGGTCATTAAAACAAGTCAATTATTTTGGTTTTCAAACTAATAATCCCCTTTCCTCTTCCTTCCTCAACACCTCATCCTTCTCTACTTTTATTTTAGCATATCTACATTGAAGTTCGTATAACTCTTTAAAAGAATTTTTTGAATTCAACTTATATTGCCTTTTCTCATATTCAGTTTTAATAAGTACCTGTTGAATACGAGCCATATAGTCCCTCGCTCTACTCAACGACCTCTCCAATTTAAAATTTGTTTTTCTCAATCGCTCTATCTCTTACACAGATTACAAGTATCTTGTTATCATAAAAACATTCGCAATTTGTTTTTTTTCAAACATCACTATAACTAAAAATAGTGTACGATTATATAGAGTACTATCATCTCCAACTCAAGCGTACTGCAAAGGATAAGACAAGAATCCACAGAACGGTTAAAGGTTCTCGCTAATGCCTACCTCAAAAGGAGATTTCAACGTCTACTCTGGAGGAGGAGCTGCTTCAGTACGTTCCAATAGAGATTCCAATATTTTCTTAGTAGATTGGACTGGCTCTATACTCCCTAGAGGTAGATCTAAAGCTTTCTCAGGCAAGGCAGCCACATCCTCAACAATTTCTTCTTCTTCCAGCATCAAAGGGAGCTATATCTCCTTATATCTACCACTCCGGTCCAGCTTCACATCTTCTGTACTTAATCAAAAGGAATAATAGGATTGAATAAAGTGGTTTCTTTCCACTAAAGCTGCTGCAACCGAATCCGTCATAAGCTTGTCATGCTTCGACGAAATACCAAACTTGTCTGCAACCGCTATAGCCTTTGAAGCCCTCATCTCTTTCTCTAAAAGGAATTCATCTTTGAGCTCTTTTATGCGAGGTAACTGCACCTCAAACTTAACAGTCAGAGCATCAAATTCCTGGCTCCTCTTGTCCAAGCATTGTCTTGCCCCCTTCAACAGGGTGGAAAGCTGCCAGTACAAACAATAAAAGGACAAAATTAGTTCAACAATTTTCTTAGTTCGACCAATTAAGCAATTTTCAACCACCTACCGCGAGCGTATGCTCGGGATACTCATCTTCGAGCTATTGCGGGTTCGTCCCAGCCATACGACAGTATTTCTTCTCCAACTCTTTCATTTTGGACACAACATGAGGGAGAGTTCGGTGACTACCCTCCTCTCCATGACACTTTTTCTTCAAAGAAACCTTCTCAACCTCCTCCAGAATGGACACGCTCACTTTAAGTTTTTCCCCCAGACTACCAGACACAACCTTTACGATCTCTTGTCCCGTGATCATAACCCCAACAACAGAGTATCTCTAATATGGTGGCTTTCAGAGCTTCCAAGTAACTAGCGTGGTAGTCTGCGGCGCAGAAGTAGAAGACTCACTACGTCTGCAATGGTCTTAGCAACTTTCCCCTCTGCCATAACTCTTTTTCTTGAGTTCACAGAACTTTGGGTACTACAAAATCTACCCTTCTATCCCTACGGATACCCAATTCACTGAGTACCTATTTTAGCTCATTCGGATCTTGAGCAACACAATCGAATAGGCTCGTTCTATCAGGAGTAGCTGACGGTTTGGGTTCTGCCAATTAAATGAATAAAACATTATATAACAACACGAAGACATGGCTATATGCAATGCGAAGATTGTTAATATTACTTACTCGGGTTATACTATCTATGGTTCAGTTCGAGCGTTGGTTCATTTGGAATCTGCAAATACTTACCCTCTACCCACACAAGGTGATCATTCCATGGTCTACTCGCAGATTGAAACTCAAAGAATTTCAGCCTCGATGAATCACTATACATGTAACCACTACTTCGGCTTTCAATATATTTCCACTTATAAAACTTTAACGCATCTTCTACTTTGAACTGCTTAGCAGTCCCTTCCTTCCTCTATTTTTCATTCAGTGCCCACATACCCTCATCATCTCATAAACATTCTCATTCAACTGGGCAGGACAACACTGTAACAGGTTCATAACCCCTTTCTGAAAGTAGGTCAGAGGAATTTTAAGGCCATATACGACTTGGTTTAAGAAACATAAAATCCACCACTCGGGCCTGATAGCCTCAAACCATTATAATACGAGAAGATAACCCCCTTACCCATCCCTATGTCCTTCTTCCATTTCTCCAAGCACGGGACTTGATAATATACTGTCTCCTCCCCTTTCTCGGAGACGTAGGCTCTGAACCAGAGACCTTGGTCCTCCACATAACTTCCCCAATCTCCCTGCAACTTCTTCTTATTTTTTAAATACTCTTTCCCTATATCTACACCTTCTGGGTATATGACAAGGATTTACCCCTTCTCTTTTCTATCCTCCTTCTCTACCATCAACTCTGCTATACTGGGTTCTCCAACCTCTACGGTTGTACCCACACTATTCACAGTCTCCTCAATAACACTACACTCATCCCCCCTCCCTAAAGATGACATCTCCTCAGAATTGGACGATACTACAAATTAACCAGTCGGGGTACTAGGTTTAGAACGCATACTGAACCTACAGACACAAAAACATATTTTATTATTTTCCCAATTCCCAATTCCCACCCTCTATCCAGTCAATACATCTATTTTCCCAATTCCCAAACCAGCAAACACTGAATTATTTCAAAATTCCTTCCTCTCCTAAAAAATATACATTTTCTCTCTTTACATGCCTCTCTCCACTATAATTTTAAAATCTCCAAAATCTCATATATACAAAACAAACCTATACAGATTACTAATCCACACAGATTACTATATGAAATAGATTACTATATGAAACAAATTACTCACAAATCAAACGAACAGAGTTTTACATCACCAACCTTTACTTGAAGAACAACAATCCCCTGCTTTTCCCGGATGCCTTTTTGAAAATGATCGCTCCCGTTGTTTCTCCGACAATTTCCTATCACTTGATGAAGATTTATTTTCTAAATCACACTCAGCACTCGACTGTCTCCTCTCCTTAACAATAAGATTTGTACCACTTTTTTTTCCTCTGAAGCTGTAGATAATTTATGAGGGAGAGAGAGTCCAGTTTTTATACTCTCCCTCGGTTTATGAAATAATGGCTCTTTCTGACACGCGTCAGTCATCCTTACTGTTGCCATAGGTACGTCTTTTCATTTTAAAACATCATCATGACTTCTGTGATAACGTTTACCGTCATCAAGTCTGTCTCTATTATCTGCTATTAAAAGTTATGCACCTTTTCCTCAATACAATACAAAACGATCAATCACCTTACTTTAATACTCTACCAAGATCGTACAACATTCCTAAAATAACTTAATTTTCAAAATTCGAAGATATCAGTACAGTTGGTAAAATCCTACAGCTGTCTCCCATAATATCTGTACACAAATAGCAAAACAGAATAATTTATTATTTCAATAAGATTGAGACATCACATACTTTATTCTCTCACGATCACTCATAGTACATTTATTCAAACCCAACCATAAAATACTCCTACAACAGATTACTTATCATGAGCTTCCAGCTTTTGAGCTTACCGAGATCCCCAGTTACATCTAAAGCAACCCCGATGGTTCGGTTCCCTACACAGAATTATCTCTCTATTCGCTGCCCTTGCATCCTCTTCTACGATCTTATCACATGCGAGCTGCCGAACAGTCAGTTCTCGTACTCGGGGATCCAATAGAGATTTACGAAAAATGTTACACCAAACAAAGCGATCATGTTCCACACGCCACTTTTCATCATCTAGCCGACCAAATTAAATGGCCATTCCGGAAGAACAATATCATAAGGCAACTGACGAAAATAGCGCTCACGAAGTTCAACAATCTTGATATAAAAATGACCATATGCCGCCTGCTGTGTATGCTGAGAACGAGTCCTCACCATGCTTGAACATACTGCCTCCTGAACGATGCAAATAACAACAATAAGGAATCACTACTTATAGCCCAAAGGAAGATCTCCACAAAATCTGATCACCCCATAGATTTTGCTCGGAGAAATATTTTTGTGAAAATTTTTGGAGCAACAAAATATCTATATAGAATATTATGACAGATCATTCTCCCCATAGTAATAAATATTCCCTCAGATATATAGCAACATACAAGATCACACAAACCTAGCATTAGCACCGACAGTTCCATACCCACCCGTTCTCTCAGTTCGAGATACTCTATTACCCAGTTCGAGTGCACAAATCACAGAAAACAAGCTTCCTGATGAGTCATCTCGCAGACATTATCTACTTCCTAACAATACATTTTCAAACTCCTATCTTTTCAACCTCAGTTCTACCTACCATTCACCCTTATACATACCGAACTCCTTCTAGCTCGGTCATATCCAATAAAGCCTAACTCCTATCTTACAAACAACAGACTACACAAACAAGTTCGTTATAATAAATTATGATAAAGAGCGAAGTTATATTATTAAGTTCAAAATTTTCTTTACAGAATACTTTACAGATAACACAATGATCCAAATACATTGTAACAGATTACGTAACAAAGTTACGGTTTGAATTGCTTTTAAGGAGTCAGCAGAGAAGATAATGAAAACTGGAAAACTGAAGCAACTTCTAAACCCTAGCCTCATGCTGCAAGATCCAAGAAATAGTCTGAACTAGAAGTTACAGATGAAAGATCTTCTTCATGGCCAAAATCAATCTATGGTCCATGGAAGAAAATGATACCCCACATCCTTCCACCTCTTCCACTATAACCACCACCTCCTCGCATGCTAGAGACAGATGAAAGGCTTTATTTCTTCAACAAGACCCACTCATTAGACGGGTACCGACGTGACTCCCTCGGACGAATACCTGTCACATCATCTTCAGTTGTCACATCCTCCTCCACCAACAACCGAAGACCGTTTCGACGCTCCGCCTCAGATGTCAGCAGATAATGGAAATGTGCCATTTGATAATGGTCATCCCCTGCCTCCAGTACTTCTTCATACGACATGTGATGATACGAATGAGATACCGGAATTAGAGTAGGAAGATGTAACGGCTGGTACCCAAAGTACCTGATCCGCAGCTCCTCCATCTTCCTCTGAATCCTAGACTCACAGGCATGAGTCCTTGTTGTCACCATCCTATCTATAGTAGAACAGTTTCAAGTTCCCAACGTCAGAAACAAAGAAGTGGCTTTCCCAACCTCAACAAAGGCTGCCTTTTATACTCAAAGCCGACTTCCCAAATTCCCAACGGTAGAAATATTCCCCATGCAGCAACATTTGACTACAGTAATTGGTTCTAGAAAGCTCAACAAACACCAACATATATTCATGAATGTTCATTGGAAATAAGTCTCAGATATTAACTATAGCTTTTAATAATACTTCTTCACCAACACCACTCGCCTACAATACTTCTAGTACTATTGGCTGAGAGTGGGCACTTGTAGTGGCTTATTCCACATCTTGAGCTCATGCCTCACCTTCAAACTACATACAAACTTTTGACCTTAATAGCAGAGTACGTAGCATAATCAGAAATAAGACAGTAATGTCAAGAAACATATACAGTACGAGTTTCTCAACCAACACCACTCGTACCCGACGATACTAGTGCTATTGGTTGAGAGCCGTCTTGTAATAGCTTATTTCGTATCTCAAACTCAAGCTTTTTCCTCAATCTCATCAGCAGACAGGAAGTACTACTGATGACATGATCAACTTTCTTAAGTTTGTAACACCGCTTTCGACCTCCACTGCTACAGTTTGATTTACGCAAGTACACATTCATCAATAGAGCCGTTGTACAACAACAAATGTTAGAACATTACTCTACCTTGTTAAAGATTATCCTACATATACTTTATAACGTCCATCATTAAGAATATTAAAGGTCATCAAATAGTCATATTGTAAGACCTATAAGTAGAACCAGATAATAATAGATTATGAACAGGTAATTCTATATTGAGAAACCCTTACTCTAACATTCTAGATACTCAGAACGCCCTTTGTAATAAGTTAGCAACTTTAATAAGATCAAGCTCTCTTTCTTAAAATCCTCAAGAGAGGTTGTGGTTTTTAACCTATTCAGAGGTTTTCCAAGCTAAATTACCTTGTTGATTGTTGTTTATTGTTCTTAAGCATTCTAGATATTTTTGGTGTATAGGCTATGTTCAAATCTCGGAATTAGGCTATTACACTATGGAAACTCCCACTTTTCAAAATCTGCTAAACTTGATTCCTGACTATACAACAGAAAGGCAATGTCACCTTTGCTTCGCAGGTTCCGCAGTAGTAGGAGCAAGAAAAGTAGGAAATAAAAACAAGAAATGGTGGTAGAAACTTATGGTAAATGATAATTCTTGAATGTTCTGTGAACGCTTATCTCTTGTTCTCAAGAGCAGCATTGAGGTTGTGAGCAGTAGGGTCTAACCCAAATGTTGAATTTGGAGATTCAAGTAAGCACCTACACTCTTGTGTTGGGTGGGCATATATTGAAGATTGTTTGTCAACTGTTCTATCTCTAGGCACCATAAATCCCTCACGATCATTTTCTGCAAGCATTAATTTCATCTGCTTCTTGAAAGCTTTCCAATTATTTAGATTAATGAAACATATACTTTAAGAATGGGGACATCTATATGTATGTATGTACACTTCTTTTAAAAAAGGTATTAAAAGAGAAGGTATCAGGCTTACTCTTAGGATAAATGTTCGTGCGTGCATGTCAAATCATAATGATTGTCCACCAATATATATCAAACAATCTCAAACCCAAGAACTAGAACTACTCATCCCCAAAATACGTTCTTTACAGAGTTTGTGCAGTTCAGGGCCTTGAGGTTATCATTTTGTAAAATAGGGTTATTAAGATAAACATCATTATTTTGCAAGGCAAGCTGGGATTGAAAGCAGACCCCCATGCTTTTTTGAGTAAGACATGCATTCGAGGAGAAATATGTTGGGCAAAGAAGCCAAAATAGAACAGTTTACCAAAAGTAGGTAGACACCAAGAAATTTTACCAAATATCAACTTGTATGTGATGAAAGCATACAGTTTGATGAGGGTATTTGTATTTATCCACAAAACAAATGCAGGGCCAGCAAATCTTATTACTCTCACATGAGCCTGATATGTAGATAATGAGGAAGCGTTATGATCAGCTTACCTGATTCTGGTATCCTGAAGTAGATGAACTTGAACTTCCTTCTAAGGCTTAATGGTCTTAGTGTGTCCATACATGAAATGCCTATGGCCCATGAGAAAATGTGGGAAATTTCCCCCTTGCATTGTCACAAAAACTTCACTAACCAAGCATACACTGTAGTCTAAAGCAGCTAACCTCGATGCATATCCCTACAATTGAACAGATACGGAGATTAAAGGGAGGGGAGCATAAAATCGTGCATTCCCTTATGTAAAAAAATGGAAACTCACCTCAAAAGGGGCAAACTCTTCTGGGCTCGCCAGAGACTCCTTGGTTTGAACAAGAGGAAACATCTTAAGAAGCGGAGTTAAGTTCCTTTTTTATTGGTATATCTTCCCAGATACCAGATAGATTGAAGTGCTGCTATTAAAACCCATAGCTCTAAGCATCATCCCCACCTATGCTGACCAAAAAAACAAAAACAAATTAAGAGATGTATATTCATCTATCCATGCACAGAGCCTGTAATTACCAACACATTCCACACAAAACCATCCAGTTATTTAACCGTAATGTAGTTATGAACTTACGATGTTGTAAAACATTACAGAGACAATGAAGCAAAAATGTATAAATAGCTCCCAAGTGTATTTTTTTTCTTCTTATTTTCATGTTAAAGAGGGATAAAGATTACAGAATTACCTCCAAGGGAGTGAGAGGGCAGTTCCCCTTAATACAATTTAGGCCAGGCTGAGTTATGAGATCTTTATTTTTAAACTTGTTCCATCCCATTTCATGAGCAGAAATCCTGTCTAGCTTTTCAGTCTCCCCTCCATCATATACACAGCAAGAAAAGGCCACCATATCCTTCAAAGTGAAAATATTTAGGCAACTATTTTTATTTAAAACTATCTAACAAATTCTTAAAAACAATACACGAGGAAGTTCATAAAGGGGCGTTAAAATACCTTTTCGAACCGAAGGTGGACAGAGACATACTTCCCACCAGCCCTAGAGCTTTCTGAATTAATGAGAAGATCTCTCCCATCCAAGGACAACAAAACACCTTCCAAGTAGAAAGCTTCAATTTAACTCTATTAGAGATGTCTTGCAAGTATATTTTGCGAGGATGACCTTTGAAGAAAGGAACTCCTAGGTAGGTGTAATGGAGAAGGTCTTCACTCATACCCAGGATGACCAGAATTTAACGCTTTCTGTGTTGTACAAATTTTCCAAAAAAAACTTTAAACTTTTTCTTATTAATTTCTTGGCCAAAGGAAAGACCAAAATAATGAAATAAATTTATAAGCCTAACTAGATTCTTTGAGAGACCCCTACCAAAACAAAGACATCATCGGCGTAGTGAATATGAGAATGTGTTGATGCGTGCTCATTATTTTGATAATCTTCAATTCTTTTCCTTGCAAGGAAAGCTAGGGGACAAGCCCCTATGGCATAAAAGAAAAAATTGTATAAGGTGGGGATAACTGAAAAGCTCCCATAGGCAGGGGCATGACAGAACCTAAACACCAGAAGAAAAACAAAAAAACAAAACATACCCAACCAAAACAAACCAAAGAGCTCTGGACCTAAAAAATAGAGGCACTTGACATCATTCGAAGTAGAAGATTCTTCGTTTGTTTTAGAAATTTTTTATCATGCCTAACAAAATATAAGACAAATTTGTTATCTAGAATTTATATTAATGGGATTAGTTATATAAATATTATTCTTTTGTACTTATTATTAGAAACTTTTTTATTTTGCTATATCATACTCTTATATGAAAAAAAGTTATAATAAAATATATTTTTATTTACATTTTAGTTATAACATGGCAACTTCTCAATTGCATGATGGGATACTTCGGATAGCAAAATCACCGGTGTATTGTTCGGAATTTTACGCCAATACCTATGCCGTCAAATATTTATATAATTCTATCTACCAAGCGAGGCAAGGTCTTTTATTAGTTAATGTTACTGACGAAAAAGCTGAGGATACCTACTGTATAATGCGAGGCTTATCTATTCCTCAATTGAGTGATGCCCTATCCAAAATTGTAAAGGAAGCTCACTATCACCCCGAAATTTGTACAGTAGTTATGTTTTCAAATATATTCATTGTCATATATTTACGAATAAAGTGAGGTGTGTTCTAGACAAATGTATTGGTGACGAAGAAGATACTAACAACTATTTTAGCGAGGTGGCTTATATTTTATTGTAATCAACTATTGGTTTGGTATTATTAATTTTGTAATAAAGTTTGTCTATTTCTTTAATATCAAGTGATTTGATTATCATATCATAGTCAATGTTAGTGTTAAAGTTATTATTATTTAGTAGTTACTAATGTTGGCTATATCTTATTAATTAAGTTTAAATTCAGTAACGTTGATTTCTTTCAATATCCTATTAATTAATACCGAACAATTCAGATGAACTGCTAAGCATTCTCAGTCATTTTTATATATAATCTCATCTAATTGGTAAATTCTGCAGATGCAGATCAAGTCTTTAAAATGAAAAGTATTGTGATGAAAAAATCAAATATACCCATAAACGATATGGACATTGAAGAAATTAAACGTAGAAGACTGCAAAGAAATGAATGGAGAAGATCCAACAATATTTGTAAGGGAACTCCTCAACCATCAAACCAAATATTGAATGTACCAATAGCAGGTAATCCATTTAAAAGTTTGTTATACCATTATCTTTTACATATCTTTCATACATTTTGCTATTATCATTTGCTTTTTATTTATTTATTTATTTATTCATTGGTATAATCATTTTCATTTAACTAATAAATACCATAAATGCAAATGAAATCTTTAAAATGAAAAGTATTAATAAAAAAAGCCTCATGTTGCTATAAAAGATTTGACCATGAAGAAATTGAATATAGAAGAGTACTCGAGCGAAATGAAAGGAGAAGATCTATGCATATTTCTAAGGAAACCCCTCAATCATCAAAACAAATATTGAATGTCCCAATAGCAGCTGGAAATCACTTGAAAATTTAGAATATACCGTTATCTTTAACATGTGGTTATAACAAAAAAATAATTTCCCTTTATCATTCCATTTGATTACGTCTTTTTATTTTACAGGTATTACTGAAGCTAATAAGAAACAATAGTATAATGCACATGATGTTACTCGAAATAGTAATTATATTGGGATAGGTCGAACAATCACTGCTAAATGCTCAATAAACAATATCATGCAAGATGCTACAATGTTGGATATAGATGGAAATAATGCGACGAATATTCGTTCTAATGCTTCAAACAATTTAATTGCATCTCAATCTTCTATTGCTGGTTCTCGATTTCAAACGGGTACGTCATTCACTTCTCTAAATGGTATTTATTAATAACAGTACTCTTGTTAGGTCTCAAATAATATCTAATAAAATTTTTACTGGTACTGATAACCATTTTAATGTAGTTAATAACCCAAGTATCAATCGTACTAACCCAAATAATAATTTAGCCCATGATTTTTGTCCCGCTAAAAGAATAAAAAGCACAAATACAATTCCAAACCAACCCAAACCATGTGTTAATCCATCGTTCTCTAATGGATGCATGCAACAAATTTTACCCCTAAAGATAAATCAATTGTATTATACTGAAATTATATTTCTATCGGTTAATATCAAAACCACACAAGAGATAACTAAACAAAAATCTTCGTATAATATAGGACGAAATTATGTTGATAAAACAAAATTTAAACGGGATAAGCTTCTCCCCCAAAAGACAAAGCCTGCATTGTAATGCCTGGTTTCACGAAAGAAACCATTTTTTTTTAAATGTGATTCACAATAATTCGTAAGCTTTCGTTCAATTCCCTCAAAAAAAATTTAAGCTTAGTAAGAACGAACTTAATAACTAGCAAATTAGAACATCATTCAAGGTACCTCAAGAAAAAAAAAAACAGAGTGCAAGTTTCTTTGATCAAAATCGAGTAATATCCAGTTATCATCTTATTGCAAAGACTATGGCAAAGAATGAATAGGATCCAAGGACGAGTATTATCCGGCATATAATTTTGCTTAAAATGGCGGGCATAATATGGTATTCCTGCGCAATGAAAAGTTAAACCTTAATATATCACAAAATTACACTCAACCCAACTTGAATCTTACAAATAATGCATTTGCACGCGCTAGCGCGTGCCACATTGCTCGTAAACTGGAGGAAAAAAAAAGCTAGTACATCCATGGACTACGTGTAGCAAACTGAATTCACTTTTGCAAAGAATCAAATATAAGGAACCTACGAAACTGCCAAGAGTACCACTGGTTCATGTAAGAGTCATATTTTTGACATTTCTCTATGAAGAATTTGTTTTGTTCATCTACTTCTTCGGCTTCAATGCACACATTTCACTATTTTTTTTCTTTTAAAAGTTCCCCTTTAGCTCGTTGTAGATGATGATCACATAAAAATTCAGAAATTCTCCACTTAATCCACAATGTACATATACATATACAGATGAATATTTTGTTACCAGTTATTGTTCCACTGTAATTGATTAGTATATGAAACTATCACAAGTCCCTAGGAAAAGGAATTATAACCAAATTAGATCACGGTATGTTTGTATATCCATTTATTTTCCATTAAATATGTACGTAAGAGTTATAGTTATATACACATTCTGATATATCTAAATGTCTGATGTTGCTTGAAGATTAGAAAATATTTTCTATTGTTTTGTATTGGAGTTTAATTGTGCGAAATGTTTGTGAAAATTAATTGTTTTCCGCAGATTCTGATAAAACTACGGTATCAATGCTTTATCGAAGATTCTAAGTTGCGTTTTATTTTCTGATTGAGCAGGTGATATGTTGTCTGGGAGGGAGAAGGTTTGGCATACAATATGCAACATATTTTGCTGGTAACTATAACGGTTTAGTCTGTACACTATTGCGGTTAAATTGCTACGTAGATGTCCTATTTCCTCTTCAATAAAGAGTACCCTTTGAGTCTAACTTGTAAAGGAAATACTTCAGATCCTTGGTCATCTTAATAGATTCCATATTGCCCTGGAGTTCCAGTTGTATGAACAAAGCTATTTTAGGATTAAGAGACTGATCACTGTGAAGGTTGACGAGGTTATTCTTAATGGGCCAATTTTGTTATTAGCTTTTTTTGTTTTTATATTGGTAACGAGCAATTACACACGTTCTATCATGCGTATAAACGCGTTACTTTGAGAATAAAGTTGGGTTGAGCTGCCATTAAAAAACCTAAACTTGAATATCAACATTGTTGAGTTGCAAGCCGTGGAAGCCGAAACTCCAATTCGATTTGGTTAGCAATGACAAGCTACAATCTAAAGAAATACACAAAAGCAAATGCACACAAAGTTTAAGGTGGTTCGGCAATTACCTACGTCCACCGTACAAGAGAGAGAGAGAGTATATTCAAGATCCAAGGTTACAATCACTCAATACAATTAGAGGTTTCTCACTCAAGAATTTCTCTCAATAGATCTCACCAAGGGATGGCTCTAAAAAGACCTAAGTCCCCATTATATACTTAAGGAACTATTTAAAATCGCTCAGATCTCGAGGCAAGTCAAGGGTTCTAAACAAATCTCAAAATTGAGTTTTACCGATGTCTATTCGAACATACCCATTTTTATTCGAACAAAAACAAGGTCTATTCGAACTATTAAGGTTGGGGGTGCTCTATTCGAACAGAAATATTTTATGTTCGTACAGACCCAATTTTGTTCGAACGACTTGTTAACAAACAACCCCACAATTCTCCACCTCGGTGAAGATTTTCCCCAACCAAACAAATCAAAATCTGAGTCGAACATAATAACCATCCAAACGACCCGAAACAAACCCTCTCCGCCATTAAATGTCCCCAAAGACCCAAGCACACAAACGGCCCAAGGAAACCAAACAAACAAGCGTCCCGAAGAACCAAATCGAACAAATCGAATCAAGCGTCCCAAAGGACCAAATCCAAACCAAGCGTTCCAAAGGACCAAATCGAACCAAACGTCTCAAAGGACCAAACCAACCAAATGTCCCAAAGAACCCAAACGAACCAAGCGTCCCAAATGACCAAATCTAAACCAAACGAACGTCTTAAAGAACCAAAATCGACTGCACCAAATCAATGGTTGCTTACGTACCATGGATCAAGTCGCCCGTAGTTCTCACCAATCCCTATGACGGGCCAAATCAATCCACAGGAAAGAGACGCACCGTTCCCTTCTTTCTATCTCTATGAATCTCCATATCAAGAGTCCCTTTGTACCGTTGTCTTGGAGACCTCTTCAAACTGTACAACGATCTCTTCATCAATTGACACACATTATATTTTTTAGCAGTTGAGTCATATTGATCTTTTCCTTCAACTTCCCATGTAAGAACACCGTCTTAACATCGAGATGTTGTAATTCTAATTCTAATTCGCTATCAAAGCCAATAATGGGATACAACTTGAGAAGTGTTTTATCACTAGACTTGCCTTGAAGCGTAACATCATTTTGAGATCCTTACCTCCTTTTATAGACCCATTTACCACCAATCGCCCTCTTTTCCTTAGGCAACTTTGAAAGTTATCAAGTTTCATTCTTGCGAAGAGAATACATCTCTTTCTTCATTGTTCCCTCCCAATGTTTAGCCATGGAAGGAACATCCATTTCAATGACCGGCAGTGCATAGGCTACCATGGCCTTCGCCTTTGGAAGTACCATATCTTTTGTAAGCCATTCCGGCTTACCCACATTCCTCTTTGGTTTACTAGTTTACAATTGACTCCACAACCGGAGTTTCCTCATCCGTACTACCAAATGCTCCACCATCGTCTGTGCCTTCATCATTTGGAACATGAACTAATGGCTCATCACCCGTTGTCACATTGGTAGATGAGGAAATTGATATTTCTGCTCGCTTGTCGTCTTCTCTGTGTGCTCATATGACTTTATCATAGAAGCCTCATCAAAATTGATATTTCTGCTCAGAATGACCTTTCGGTCTCTTGTATCCCATAACTTGTAGCCTTTCACACCCTTCCTCTTACCCAAAAAAAGCCTTCCTTGCTCACGGATCCCACTTACCATCCTTAACATGATAATATGCCGGATACCCAAATATACGAAGAGTATCATAATCTGTAGTAGGTTCTCCCGACCAAGCTTCCATTAGTGTCTTACCATCAATTGCAGCCGAAGGTAACCTATTAACGAGGTAGCATGCATATTTCAAAGCCTCAACCCAAAATGTCTTGCCCAACCTAGAATTTGATAACATATACCGCACCTTCTCTAACAAAGTACTGTTTATGCGCTCAGCTACCCCATTTTGTTGCAGTATCTCTCTAATCGTAAAGTATCAAACTATCCACTCATCCCAACATACTTGCAAGAATGGATCACAAGTGTACTTCCCACCATTATCCGAGCAGAGTACCATTATTTTTTTGTTAGTCTGAGTTTCAATCAACTTCTTCCACGTCATAAAAATTTCTAGGACTTCATCCTTCCTCCTCATGGTATATACCCATACACGCCTAGAAAAGTTATCTACAAAAGACACAAAGTAATGTTTCCCCCCTAGAGATGCATTCTTGGAGGGTTCCCAAACATTAGAGTGAACATAATCAAGGGTTCCACGAGTACGGTGGATAGCGGTGCTAAACTTTACCCTTGTCTGCTTGCCCAGAACACAATATTCACAAAAGTCTAATTTGCACACCTTGGCACCTTTCAATAGCCCCTGGTTTGCCAAAACTCTCAAGGACTTTTCCCCAGCATGCGCCAAACGCATGTGTCATAGCCGAGTGGTATCTCTGGAAGTGGCCTCCTCCCATCCCACAGTAGCAATCTCACCAAAAACTACTGTACCATCCAGATAGTACAAGTTGTTACTTCTTCTTTGGCTCTTCAATACAACCATGGCTCCCTTAAGAACTTTATTCACCCCATTCTCAGACACAACCTTGTAGCCTTTTGCTTTAAGTAAACCCGTTGAGATAATATTATTCCTCATCGTCAGAATATACCGAACCTCATCAATCTCTTTAACTAACCTATTGTACAACTTTAGACGAATGATACCTATCCCCATAATGCAATAATGACCATCGTTCCCCCATCAACACCGCTCCACCTTCTAGCTTCTTCAAACTAGAAAACAAACCCCTTTTGGGACAAATGTGATAAGTAGCACCCGAATCTAAAATCCATTATTTTGAATCAGTAACACATGCACTAGATGATCTAGTCAAAGAGAAATCAGAATCATTACCTCTATTTGCCGTGTCTTGAGCAACATTTATCGAAGAGCCCGATTTCCCCCCTTTGTTCTTCTTAAGGTGCACGAATCATTCAATTTTCTAATGACCCGTTTGCTTACAAACACACATTGGTCCTTTCCTAATTTGTTGCTATTTATACCCTAACCTTTCGACTTCAATCGAAGGTTATTACCATTCGACTTCTTTTGGTCCGAAGACCCCCTTCTAGTTATCAATAACTCGAATGTCGACTCCTCGGACTCACGTTTTTCTTTCCTCCAGTACTCATGGTTTATCATCGTAACAAAATGCTCGTACTCTTCAGGAAGTGAGTTTAAGAACAAAAGTGTTTTGTCTTCATCGCCAACCATTTCTTCTAGATTCGCCAAGTTGGCTAATAACTTGGTAAAATCATTTAAGTGCTTCGACATATAAATCATTTATCTCATTGTGAAGCGATAAAGCTTCATCTTCAAATAGAGTCAATTTTGGATGTTTTTCACCAAATACTTTTCCTCTAGAATCCTCTAAATTTCTTTTGCCGAGGTTTCATTCATTACAAGGTATTTAATGTCTTGTGCAAGATAAGAGTGAATTTAACCACAAGCCCTATTGTTTATCCTCTTCTAAACATTCTCCTCTACCTCATCCAGTTTGTCCTCCAATACCTCATCTAAGTCTAATTGACTTAGCGCATCAATAACCTCGCATTGCCACATGCCGAAGTTATTAGTGCCGTTAAATTTCTCAACTTCAATCTTTGCATTGTTGAACATCACTGTTGTATTCCGTTTAAGCGTCGATGAAATAGGTTCTATTGGAGAACTAGTTTCATCTCCTTTTACCATGGTTCCACCAATTTTCATATACTAATCAAAATCCAAAACCAAATTAAAATTGAGAAACCCTAAATTATCTCAAATTTGCGTACCACCGAGGAATCAATCTCGCTCTGATACCAATTTTTGAGTTGCAAGCCACGAAAGTCAAAACTCCAATTCAATTTGGTTAGCAACAATCTAAAGGAATACATAAACACAAGTTTAAGGTTGTTCGGCAATTGCATACGTCCACCGTACGAGAGAGAGAGAGAGAGAGAGAGAGAGTATATTCAACATCCAAGGTTACAATCACTCAATACAATTAGAGGCTTATCACTCAAAAATTCCTCTCAATAGATCTCACCAAGGGATGGCTATAAAAGAAACTAAGTCCCCCTTATATACTTGAAGAACTATTTACAATCACTCAGATCTTGAGGCAAGTCAAGGGTTCCAAACAAATCTCAAAATTAAGTTTTACCGATGTCTGTTTAAATAGACAAATTGCTTGTTCGAACAGACCTCTTTTTATTCGAACAAAAACAAAGTCTATTCGAACTACTAAGTTTTGGGGTGCTCTATTCGAACAGAAACAATTTCTGTTCGAACAGACCCAATTTCGTTCGAACGACAATAAATCTCGTTCGAACGACTTAACAAATAGCCCCACAAACACTACCCTAAGATTATGGTTCATATCATAGTATGATGAACAAAATTCTTGTTAGCCACTTATCTTGGTGAAAAAAACATATTAAGTTAGGGGAAGAGGAAAATACCTTTTATGTTTGAGAATCGAAGAGATCAAAACTTTCGATGGGAATAGAGAGTTGAAGAAGGAGAACCAAGTCTCACCCTCTCTTAGGTTTGGTATCAAGGCAATATCCATAATCATAGATGTATTGATTGGTTGGTCTCAGGGCCGACCCAACTACTTGTAAGGCCCTATGTGAAAATGCAAATGCGGCATAATTTTTTTTTTTGGCTAGGACTTGAACCTTGATATGTTGCTCAAATGATAAAACATTAGCCAACTAAGCCAAGTCTACATTATATGTGCTATAAACTGTTTTTTTTATTTTTTATTTAAGCCTTGGGTTATTTATTTTATTTTATTTAGTAATGAGATGGATGCTGTGATGATTAATGTATTGCAAGATCAACTTGTAAATGGGGGTAAGGGAGATGCAGGAGGGTGGAAGAATAAGGCTTACAATGCTGTTGTGAAAGCTATGTATGAAGAGCTAATAATGCAAATTATTGGAGGTTATCTCGAAATAGGTTCAAGACTTGGAGGAAACGTGCCCCTGAGATAAAATTTGGTACTAATCTAAGTGGGTTTGGGTGGGACAAAGAGTCTAAGACGATCCCCGGTGATGCTAACGTATGGAAGGTACTCCTTGAGGTAATTATTACGTTGTTTGTATAATTTGATTTTTCACAAAAGAATTGTATATATTTGTGTATTGAATATTTTTATTCTTTAGCAGGGACGAAGCCAGAACTTAAGTCCACTGGGGTCAAAAAAACAAAACGAGGGGGTTCGGGAGCATCCCACCAAGAAAAAAAATTATGAAGCATATTTGGGTATTTTAGTATCGCTTATATTATAACTCATGCCAAGTTTTAAAAAAAAAATGTCTTAGAAGAGAGTCCCCAATCTAAAAGTTAATTCATAATGATATATAATGTTAAATGATGAAGTAAGACTTGATAATCATAAAATATAAAAATGAGGCTGTGAGGTAGTCAAAACCAACATACTTGTCCACTGAACCAATAACAATTATATGATTATAGCTGAGTGGGGTAATATATATACAAATTATATATATATATATATATCATTTTTAGCTATCTGGTAAGTGATTTTTGGCAAATCTAGTCCCCCCTAGCTTCGCCCCTATGACCCCACTGGTCCCCCTAGCTTCGCCCCTATTATTTAGGTCAATGGCAACAAGAAGTACAAGGGGAAGACTATGGTTAACTACACAACGATTTATGAATTGGTTAACAAGGATACAGTTAAAGGGTCAAAGACTCACACCGTTTTTACATTGGATGATGAAATGACATCGGCTTATAATGGTAACGACAATAATACCATATATTTGGATGCTGACATTGAAAATTCAGTTGTGCATGATACCCAAGATCCCTCTCCCGCTAAGGAAGATCACGTTGAAAGACTTGCCAAAAACACTCCTTCAAGTGCGAAGAGATAGAGAACTAGGTTAATTAGTGCAGTATTGCATAATCATTTTAAAGGTTTAACTGATAGTTTGAATGGCATATCACAAATTCTTAGGGCGAGGTCTGAAAGTACCTTAACTTTGCTAGAAAAATGTTGTGAAACCATTGACAATATGGCAGGAGTTGGTATGTTTACTAAGTTAGATGCAATGAAACAATTCATGGTCAACAAGGGAATGAGAACTGTGTTTTTGCAGACTAAAGATGGTTAAAAGTTGGCGTGGTTGAACTATCATTTCGGAAGCGAGCAAGAGTAGTGATTTTTAGTTATCTTTTAAAATTTTAGAGTTAAACTACGTTAATTATGTTTTTAGGTGCATGAATTTATTTTGAGTTTGGTTTTAGGATGTTTGGTTGAATAATGTAACGTACTTTGTTTTTGAATAATGCTCGCTGGAATTACATTTTAGAATAATATTTATGTTTGTTTTTCGTATTTGTGTTATTTTAACCAAACACCACTGTAAAGAAAATGTGAGAAAAATGAAAATAGTTATATTGTTTCTCACTTGGCAATCACATGGTGGAAACACTGAGAAATCTTAAATGGGAAACAATGAGAAAATTTAAAAGTGGGAAACCGTTTCTCGGGGAAAAAAAAAAAGGGTTACCAAACACACCCTAGATCGATCCAAGCAACAACAACGACTATTAGAGAAAGAGAGAGATTGAAGATTGATTTGTAAAGAGAGAAAATAGGGTGAAAACAGGGTATTTAAAGATCACAGAGTGATAGAGAAGGAGATAGTAATGAACAAATGTATAGAGAGTTATGAGGGAGGAAGTTTAGAGGGGGGAAACCTAGAGGAGGGTTTCAACGGCCAATATCATTTCTGTGTCAAAACTAACTCAAACTGCATCAGGACATCCGAATTCCGCCTCGATGTTTGCATCGATGAAATCAACGGCTAAGATTCAACCAATAAGTTGGGTCACTTAAGGAAATTAACGCATCAGTTTTGTACTTCTGTAGGTGATTTTTGTGAGAATTATCATTGCGTGCTTGAGAGCAAATCATTTCTGGAAAAGATGACTGTCAATGAACACACAGTTCCTTTCTTTTTGCCGATACCAGAAGCGAAACCGATATTCTCTCTTCAAACTCAATGGTAATGTTAGTTGCTATAGTTTAATGTTGTAAATAATTACATGTCTAGTCATATATCATTTCTATTGATCCTTTATCCTTAGATAGACATCTTTACTTCCTTTCTGTGTTACTTCCAGAAATTCATGGACAATGTTGGAGAGCTTGTGCAGGCTTATGCGTATAGGTCAGAACATGTATGTGTTGTCATCTTAAATATATTTGTTTGAGAGAGGACGAAACTTGTTTTTCTTTTAACTAACAAGGGTTCTTTTAACGACCAGTATACGATGTACTATCTTCTCCACCATTTATTCTCTTCTTCACCATTAAAGACTTCAAGTCTTCTCTTTCTCAAAGCACTTAAATTCCCAAAGCACAAATTAAACTAATATAGAATGGGGTTGGAGCAGAAATATGAATACGTCATGTGGATGACAATAAATTTCGAGATTGCATTTGTCGTTGGTGGTGTCGCCGTAGACGCACATTTGTGTGTTGGTGTTGAAGAATCGGATGGCGGATGGTGGATGGTGGATGGTGGCTGAGAATGGGGAAGAGTTTGAATTGATGATGAGTTTGGTGTTCCTGCAATGGTAGAGAAATTTGGGTTTGAGGTTTTATTAGTGGAAATTGGGGGAAATGATTTTGGGTTTTGAAGAGTGAAGGTGTTATAGTGTGTGTGAGAGAGAGAGAGGAGAAGTTGCACACAACCTATTTTTTCTTCTTCAATTAAATGTTCAAGTTCAACGGTTTGCTTCAATGGCAAGATCGATGTGCTTTGTCATTGGAAGAGATGAGAATGACCGTTGGATTGGATTTGTTAGGAAATGTTCGGCCTTGGTGGGACCCGAGCTTGGTTCGGGTGTCCTCATCTCCTAAGAACAAACGCAACAGGGTGTGGGTTGAGTTTGGTTTGCCAACCCACACCCAAACTCACACTCAAACCACTCCCAGCAGGCACTGTTTGAGTGTGAGTTCAGTGACCTAGCGCTACAGTAACCCAACTAAGTGTGGGGAACTCACACTCAAATGAAATTGAGTTTAGCGGTGTTTAGATCACCGCGCGGTGATCTAAACACCTCCAAACTCAATTATTTCTCAAGAACACCTCCCTCGCTCCTTCTTCTCACCTAAAACCAAGAAACCCTAGTATAGAGGAGAACCTCTACGCTCTGCCCAAATGGCGAACTCCGGCACTAGTGGTAATAGCTCTACACCGTCGACCTCATCCTCCCAAAACCCACCATTCCCTCAACACCCATCATCACAATTCACTCCATATTTACCAAAACCCATCGTAATTTTAACCTCAATTCCAATCACAGACCCCACCTCCATTTACTATGTCGCAAGGGGATCCCAGTTATGGACAATATCAAAGTCTATTTACATTATCTCAGCCGCAACCTCGGGCGTTTAGCCCGTACTATCAACCCTATCCGCTCACTCAACCTCAAGATTTTCAACCGCCAAATTACTTTCAAAACTATCTATTCCATGGTGAATCTACTCAGCAGAGTCAAAGTGACGCAAATGCGTCAATACCTGTTGAAGCGGCAGCTCCCCAGAAAGATAAAGGAAAAGGAAGAAAGAAAAGAGCACCCGCAAAACAAAGACTAATCGTGCAAGTGTCAGAAGATGCTGAGTTTTTGGACGAGATGGATGATGCTGGAATGCATTGGACGGACGCAGACTTTATGTGTCTCGCAAGGGCGTGGCTAACAGCTTCTATAAATGTTAATGGCCGCACAAAGGGATTTACTTTCTATCAAAAGGTCAACATTGCCTTTAACCGAGACCCCGAGTGCCCCAGACAACGATCATGCGGGTCGACCAAATCTCAGTGGTATACCCTTAATGCACAATGTGTGGCGTACAAGGGGATAGTTGATCAAGAACGATTTAGGAATAACAGCGGAAAAACAGAAGAAGATCGGGTACGTTATAGTTTCTATTAACTCAATTTTAATTATTTATCGCGGATATACACGTTATTTATTTGTATTGGGTAATTTTGCGAATTGTAGGAAAACGATGCACACAAAATCTATAAAGGCTTGAATGGCGGCAATGACTTCAAACACCGTGAAGTGTATAAGATTTTGGCGCGGGAACCGCGATGGGCAAACCTAAGGGATGATGGGTTGAACCATGCGGTGAATATACCAAGGAATGTGGCCAAGAGAACATCGGAAAATTCTTCTCCGGGGAACTCGGTCGGATCAAACAATCTATCGGAGGACCCCGACGGCCCACCTACACCTCAATCTACGGGCCCAAATTCTGACTTAGATGGTTCGTTGTATGAGGGTGGAAGCAGGCCCATCGGCCAAAAACTTCACAGAAAGAACATTGCATCACAAAAGGCATTGGAGGGTGTTACTGCATCTGGTAGCGGTGTCCATGCTCTGCTGGATGAACTACGGTTGGAGAAGATGTAAGCGAACCAAGAAAAGGAAAGAAGAAGAGCAGAAGCAATACAACATTGGCAAGCTAAAATGGATTTGGAGCAAGCAAAGGAAGATCGCAAAATCATGGAGAAAGACTTGAGTACTCTGTCTGGACATCAATTGCAATACTATCTACAAAGGCAAGCTGAGATAATAGAACGTCTGGCCAATAGGGGCGGACCAAGTACTTGAATAGGTGATGAAATGTAATTTAACTTTGTTGTATATTTGAGTTTTATTTCCAATAATGTAGTTTACCTTCTAATAATGTAATCGTCTGAATAATGTACTTTGCTATTGAAGAATGCAATCTTGTTTTCGAAATATTTATTTTTGATAATATTGCGTTAAAACAAATACAAGATTAATGCAATATCAAAAACTTGTTTAATAAACTTGTACGACAAGAAGCATTAAATTACATGAATAACACTCAGATAATATAAAAAATAGAGTACTAGGTTTAAAATTTCCCTTCACGGCTCACAAATGCTCGATTAGATCATCCTTTAGATCAAAGTGAAGTTTTCGACTTCGAATCCGGTTCATTTTCGATATAAAATATTCTATTGTTTTGTGTTCGCGTATAATATCGAACGGTTTGCCTTCGATAGTTGAGGGCTCGGACGGATCGTAGTCTAAGTATGATGGGAATGCACCTCGTTCCTCTTCGACGATCATATTGTACAATATCACGCACGCCTTCATGACATTGCTCAATACCTGGGGGTCCCACAATTTCACCGAATTTTTTACAACATTGAACCGAGATTGTAAAATCCTAAACGCCCGTTCTACGTCTTTTCGGCAACTTTCTTGTTGTTGAGCAAATAATTTTTGTTTCGCTGTAACCGAATTGGATATGGTTTGGACAAGTATTACCCATTTGGGGTATATGTCATTCGCTAGGTAATACCCCATATAATAAGCTTTCCCGACAATTATATAATTACAAGGCGGGGCGATACCATCGGCCAGGTCGGTGAAAAGATGTGATTATTTCAGGACATTGATATCATTGTTAGACCCTGGTAACCCAAAAAAAGCATGCCAAATCTAAAGGTCGTGTGAAGCTACCGCTTCAAGAATCAGTGTCGCTTTGGGGTAATGACCAGTAAATTGACTGTGCCAAGCTTTGGGACAATTTTTCCATATCCAATGCATGCAATCAAGGCTTCCTGACATGCCAGGAAATCCCCAGGGCTCTCTAATCGCTTTTAACTTATCGATGTCGGCCTCGTTTGGTGCTCAAAGATATTCCTCGCCAAAAATTTGTATAACCGCAACACAAAACCTTTTCACACATAACAAGGTTGTGCTTTCTCCTATTCAGAGGTTTTCCTCAAAAAGATCTGCCGCAACACCGTAACTTAGGAAACGTAGTGCTGCGACTACCTTTTGGTACGGTGATAACCCCATAGTACCAGCGTTGTTGGGTTTCTGGACAAAATAATAATTACGTGCAACGACTGCATCGAATAGACGCATAAACATGTTTCTACTCATACAAAAATGTCGCCGAAATTCCCATGGCTCATATGTGCAATTCGGCTGGAAGTAGTCTCGTATAATGCTGTAATCCCCCAATTGGTGATCACGCTTCTTTTTCTTATCCTTATGACCCATGACACTCCCGTGATAACTCGAAGTTATATCCTCAACTACTATGTTTACTGCAGCTTCGTGCAGAGCGCAAAGTGCCACCGCACAATTATAGATAAGATCATCATCGGAGGACGACGACGATAAACCTGGAGGATTGGGTATGGATGAATCGGATGATGAAGAAGACATTTGAGGCTGTGGAGTTGAGAGAAGGTTGTAATACCAGAAGGTAGATGTATTTCCAATGGAAGAGAGGTGTAAAAATGGGAGAAATATAAAAGGGGAAGAAGCTGTGGGTCTTTTACCCTAGATTTGGCAGTGAAATGAACATCGCGCGGTGTGCCTTTTACCGCGCGGTGTTCATTTCACCGCCAAATCTATGTTTGTATTCCAAAATTGTGCAAAATTGCCAGTTCGAACAGACAAATAGTCAGTTCGATTAGACATTGAAGAAACTCTACCAAAAACCTAAAAACATCACCAAATAGTCTGTAGAAATATAAAACACCTAAGTGCAAATTTAATCGAATAGACAAATAGTAAATTTCAACAAAAACTTCAGTAAATTTTAACATTAGATAATAATGGCTTATGAACATTAAAAACATCCAAAATATCATCTACAAATATATCGTTTACTCAGAATCATCTACATAATCAAAACACAGCTTCTACGTCGTCTAAAAAAACATAAAAAACACATATATCTACTCAGAATCATCTCCAGTACCCCGCCCCCTGTGGCTAGTACTGCCTCCCCTGGTTCGTAGACCAGATCCACGCTGCCTCGTCCTCGTGCCTCCTCCAGGTGGTAGCGGCACCACCCGTACGTCACGCCCCCTGCTCAGCTGTAGGTCCTGTACGGGACAAAGAAACTTTATAAATATTTTGACAAATAAATATGACATTAAGAAAAAATACCGCAATAAATATATAAATAAATTACTTACATGGGCATATAGCTGATGATCTATACTGTCAATTTGCCTGCGGGCAATATCAAACTCTTCCTCTACCTCCTGGATCCTCTATGCGTCCTGCGCAGACTCTACAAGGATGAGTCGCCGCATACCATGGGTCAGGTACCATAACTTCTCTGTGCCATAGGATGAAGACATGGGTGGCGGGTCCCTCAAGCGGGCTATGGGGAGGTTCTTACGCCGCCCTGTCCACTGCATGTACCACCCCAGGTCTGGCCCCTCCGCCTCGCCAGATAGACTGAAATCCTGGGACAAGCTATGAACCGGCGCTGACGTAACCACCACGGGTGTAATACCAGCTCTGAGTGCACTCGGTCCGAACAGATCTAGATTCCCCATCCTCTGGGAATCTGTCAACATGTGGCCTACCTCTAAAATTTATTTAGCCCAGTATGAGGCGTAAGTCTCTCGCACCTCCCCTACCACAAACTGCTCACAGTCAATGAACCCGGCCTGTCTCATCTTATGTAAAGTCGCTAGACTAATATGTGGCGACATGCTAAGCAGGGGATCCAAAGGAATACGCACCTCGTCAGTCACCTGCCTCCAGCATCTATCCCCCAAGTAATATTCGCAATTTCCATTTGGTACTTGAAGTGGTATCCTTTTACGGGATATGAGTTTTGCATTTAGTACGTCCTCTGTCTCAGATACTGCAGAATCAAACCAAGGTTCCCATGTGATCGTCTCAACAGTGCGGTGATCAATATGGTGTCTGCCTATAATAAACAAATTGGCCGCCTGGTCATTTGTTTTCCTCCTGTTCCCCTTCTCCCATGCTCTGAGGCGCGGATAGGCCGGGTACTTTACCTCTTCCTTGACTATAGGGTGACCAACCCCACAATACTCGTAGAACCAATACTATAATTTGGAATAATAGAAAAATTAATTAGAATTTATATTTTAGATGTTTATTGGAAGATATTTGATTTGTAAATGGAAAACGTGTTAACGTACCGGAAGAAGTTGCACAAATCCAGTGATGGTACCCCCGGTCGTGACTGCGGTATCCAAACCATGGTACAGGGAAGCAAGAATAGCAGAACCCCAGTCATATTGGGCAGCCAAGTCCAAATCATTCACGGCCGGGAGATATCCAAGCGGGACGGTGTCGTTGGCCGTTTGGAACCATAAATGCCCCATCATGAAGAGGATAAAAGCACGAGCGATAGTAATATCATCCTCCCGATGGATTTCGACGGTCAAGTATGTCTTCAAATATGCAATGCTGACGTTCCCACTCTTTATATGGCTGGAATCAATGTTAGGGAGCAATTGCCTCGCATTGGATAAAATAGACCATGCGTCATCATATGGCACCTGTGTCGGATATCGGCCGATGGGCAATGATGTCAGCATAGTAAAATTATGGGGAGTGACCTCTATCTCCGCACAAGGTAATAGAAATATGTGTGTGGTCGGCCACCAACACTCTGTAAGCGCCTGAATTAGCCAATTATCCGAATTGTCCAAGCGTATATCCATAAACTGCCCAAAAATATTCACCACGGCGTCCCTTACAGCTGGAAGTGTGGCAATATCCTTCCACACTTTGAACACCGTAGTGAATGTGCCATGAACACACATCGAATCCCAATTCTGTTCATTGAGGCATTTTGTCAAACACTTGATATATAGGAAAAACAATTTCACAATTACACTAAAACTTACCGTGAGTTCCTTTCCCGTGTAATAGATGTGACTAACTCCGTCTGGGAGTTGGGTAATACATCTCCGCGGGAAGTTATCTTCGGTTGGGTTTGGTATATCTTGGGGTTGAACATCTTCAAATTCTACCCGTTTTTTCTTCCTTCCGGACCTCGAGCGAGTTACGGAACGCTCAGGATCTCTTCTTCCTCTAAACCCAGGCAGAGTACTGGGGTGTAGCTCTCCCTCTGGCATTTGTATTTTGATTTTTTTGGAATTGAAGTTTTTTTTACCAAAGTATTTTTGAGAGAGAGGTAGATGTAAATTTTTTGACAATAGTCGAAGTAACATTTGAGTATATAGAAATTGCGGCGGTGTTTAGAACCCCGCACGGTATTCTTTTTACCGCGCGGTGAAAGGAACACCGTACGGTGTTTTAATCTCCTCTAAAGTGAAAAAAGAAGCCACGTTGGCAAAGTCGCACTGGCTGCTGGGAGGAGAAGAGTGTGAGTTGTGGGTTTGGTGGGCCAGGGTGTCAGAACCCACACCCAAACCCACACTCGCTGCTGGAGATGCTCTAACTTAGCCAATAAGTTAGGGCTTGTTGAAAAGAGTTTTATATATATGGTTCTCATAGTTGTAATTTAAGGTTTTGATCTAATAAAAAAGCACTAATCACTCTCATATTTGTCTAGTATATGTGTGCTGATTTTTTGCTATTATATTCAATTCTTAATACGTTATCAACTACGTGCTAAGAGGAGCTAGTGGGATTCTAGATTAGTTTACAAGTTTTGTTTATCTTTTCTTAAAGATCAAGGTATAACTTTAAACCCTAAAACTAAATTAAAGTTTGATAGATTTATATGCTTAGATCTTTATCAAGGATGTTAGATCTATCTATTATGCTCACGATGGGGATTCGATGTAGAAAAGCATGTTGAATCTCTTATTTTTTGGCATAATCTAGGGTTTTTAGGGATTTATAACTGTTGATTTGAAAATATTAGGGCATTAATGATCCGGGAGGATCTAGGGAATTCCCACATCTCCAGTTCTGGCTTGAGCGGGAAATGAGGGAGCCATGATTCAGGAGGATCTAGGAGAAACTAGAGTTTTTACCAAAGTTGTTAGAACGAGATTGAGAGTCCTTCGAACGACTTGAACCATTAGGCCAAAGTTCCAGGGGAGGTGTTCGGTTGTTCGAACGACCTATGGGTTCGTTCGAATGACTATCGTAATTCCAGTTCTAGTTTAAGAGTTTTAAATACCTTTTAAAGTTGGATTAGAGTTGGATTTCGAGTTGGATTGTAACTAGGACTTGTAACCTCTATAAAAGGGCAAACCTAGGCTAGAGTTAATTATCTAGACGTAGATCATTGTATAGAGTTTCCTTTAGATCTGAGAGATTTGTAACTAGGGTTTGTAACCTTCTATGAAGGGCAAGACTAGGCAAGGTTAGATCTAGGTTAAACTTATTTTTTTTAAGCAATTGAAGCTTATTTTTCCCATCGAATTTGTGTTCTTCAGATTCTCTACTAACACAGGCTTCTCAATCGTATTGTGGATTAATTAGAAGGCCTATTTTTGTATATTTTCCCTTTTCTAGGGTTTTTTTTAAAATTGGCCTTTTAATATCAATTTTTCCGTGATTATGATTCGCTGTAGTCTCCTAAGGGGAGATGTATTTTTTTGTATTTTTTCGAGCCCTAGGGAGGCTGGAATTGCCACCAAATATCGACAAAATGGCGTTTTAATGCTAACAGGGCATGCTGACATCACAGGGGTGAGATCCACGTGTGAGTCGCACGCTTTGGTTTCCCCTACGCATACTGACATCACTAGGTGCCCCACGTGCAAAACACTCTTGGTTCCCACATGCTTACCTCAGCAAGTCAAAGATGACATCACCAGGTCAGACCTAATGACATGTGTCACCACTGACATTGTTGGCGTGGCAAGCAAAGTGTTGACTTAGCATCATGGACTCACCAAGGTGCTGAAGTAGCAAGGCCAATCACCACCACGTATCAGGTTAGTGGACCCCATTAATAACATTGTAGTGGATCCCACCTCTGACGTTGCAGTGCCCACCTCTGACGTGGTAATAGACCCCACATTTGACGTGACTGGGCCCACTGATGACGTGGCAGTAGTCCCACACCAACAAAATAAATAAAAATTTTAATTAACTTTTTTGGGTTGGGTCAGTAACATGAGTGGACTGACGTGGCGAGTGGCGAGTGGCGAGTGGCGACCACACACAAGTCACGTGTCAATCACACACTTATACGTGCCAATGGAACAAACCCATGCCAAGGGCACATTTCACGTGCTAAGGGCATGCCACCATGTCAGTGTGCCTCCATGCCAACCGTACTACCCACGTGTTTGGAGCGTGCAGCTCACATGGCCGAGGGTCTGTGATTGTACGTGTAGGTCACACGACCGAGTGTTTGTGATCCATGTGCCATGGTGATGGACCACTTTGAATCTGAACTAGATCAGACCTAATCTTATTTGACAGATCAGATCCAGGCCCAATCATACTTGGTCTAATTTTTGGAATTTTTTTTAATTATTATTATTAAATTTTTTTTTATTTCTTTTAGGACTCAACTCTGAGGGGGGCCCAATTTCTTTTTTAATAATATTTTTTCAGAATAATATTTTAATTTCTTGGGATAGATGCCTACTAGTTTTCTATGACCCAATATACATTGGATATATGAAACCATATATAGGGTATATGCAAACACTCGTTAATACCTATTTACAGTTTCTTACGACATCTAAATAAGATATTAAATATATTCCCCTAGGATACTAGTTATTCTAATCAATGATTTAAAATAATACAAAACCAAAAGACATTCAAATACGATTGAGAGTCATAATTGAGTAAACAAATGTCTAGGACATTACTTTAAGATCAATTATTGTTGGGATATGATCAATCTAGAACACAATAATACTAAAGCATAAACAAGAGAGAAATAGAGAAAGAGATTTATTGATTATCATAACCGTGTTCTTTGTACATAGTACAGTGATATATATAGACAACCCAAAAGGATTCCCTATTCTACTGTAACTCTCCCCATAACCCTAATAGGCCTATGGGTTTGCTAGTAGTCTGTATAGGACACCCCAACCCTGTTGGGTTCCTAGCTTGGGTTGGACCCAGCTCCTAACACACACCCTTGGTGTGTTTCATACTAGGACGACTTGCCCCATTAAAACCTCTGCCTAGCAAAACCCCTTGGGAAAAAAGTTGTGTAGGGAAAGAGTACAATCATATGCCCTGAATAGGCTGCGGACGCGCATACGTTGCCTCATCAAAACCTCTAGCCAGTAAAATCTCTGAGGATAAAAACTGCGCTATCAGGAAAAAGAGTACAACACGCATGTGTCCACGTCAGGCTGGGATTACTCCCCCTGACGTCGATCTTCCTGAGGTAATAAATCTTGTAAACTGGGTATGTCGATTCCATGAACTAATCTCTTGAAGATAGGATATGCAAGGGCCTTCGTGAATAGATCTGCCAGGTTATCTTCTGAATGGGCTTGAGCAACGTCAATCTCATTCGTCTTCTACAACTCGTGTATGTGGAAAAACTTTGGTGAAATATGCTTCGTTTTGTCATCTTGAATAAATTTGCCTTTGACTTGAACGATACAAGCTGCATTGTCTTCATAAAGTATCGTCTGCTTATCTTGGATAAAATTCAGACCGTAACTCCCATTGATATGGTTGATCATAGAATGCAACCAAAAGCATTCTCTGCCGCCTTCATGTAGTGCAAGAATCTCTGCGTGATTTAAGGATGTAGTAACCATCGTCCGCTTCACTGATCTCCATGAAATCGTAGTATCTCCATACAAAGAATACATAACCCGATTATGATTGGCCTTTATGTGGATATGAAAAAAAACTGCATCGGTGTATCCTATAATGTCCCATTTGCCAAGTTGTGGATAAAACAGACCCCAGTCTTTCGTGCCGATGAGATATCTCAGAATGTGCTTGATCTGAATCCAGTGCCTTTGGGTAGGAACAGAACTATGGCAAGCCAAACAGTTCACTACAAGTGATTCATTGGGTCTAGTATACCCAGTTAACTATAGCAAAGCACCTCCTAGCTGGCACCATGGCTCTAGGAGTTTCTCCCCCCATTAAGATGGTGAAAGATGTTGTTATCCACACCCAAGTGTTGGACGCACAATAAATGACTTTGCACCGTGTGCTACATCCATATCGAAGTGTTAGATAACTCTTTTGATATATACTGCTCGGTACATGAGTGCCACTATCAAGATGCTCGATCTACAACTCAAGACACTCTTGATTTCCCAAGGTCTTGTATTTTGAATTCCTTCCCAAGGTATTCGGCGGCTCTTTGATCTCCCCTGGAGGTCTAATGATATCCAAATCATTTAGCACACTATTATAATGATATTAAAGCTAATTTCTGTATAAGAATGCATGAATAGATAAGGATATTTGCAAAGTCCATGACTTTCAAATACTCAGTCAACTATGGCACATGGGCCCATTGCTTCAAGTCAACAATAACTTTTCCAATTTAATTACGAACACACCTCGTGTGTCGGGCTTAGTTGCTTCCAGAAGCTTATACCTTCCCAGGTAACTTCATGTATATATCCGTATCAAGTTTCTCATATAGATACACGGTATTTATATTAAATGCATGTCTAGCTTGTCCTTGACAACTTGACAGACTGATAAGTACTGAAACATTATAGCGTCCATAACCGGGTAATAGGTCACACTGCAATAGATGCCAGATCTCTTAAAGATTTCCTGGGCAACTAGTCTTGCCTTGACCAAATTATCTCTCCGAGTTAATTCTGTTTTCGTACCATTCCCATTTATAACCGATAGGTTCAATGGTATCATATCGCATTATGCATAAGCTAACTTTCGCTTGGATTCCAGATACTAAGTTTTATTAATGTACAACACACAGTCGTTTACAGTAAGTGGTTCTGAATCCTCATCCTTGATGGTGAGTACAGCAGCGAATATGAATACATTGTAAATGGGTGGTTCCATCCTTGATGAACCGACTATACCATTAGTCATATATGTCCCTTATTCTGCAACTCCCCGGCTCAGAATACTTTCTTCTAATTGTGCTTCGCACTAAGTGCGAGCCTCATATTCGTTTGTGGTACTAATTCCTCTGGAACGTTCTGCTGCGGTACTAGTTCCCCCAGAATGTTCTGCTGTGTAGGTGTATTACTTATAGGTACATACACTTACGGTACTTCAATAGTGCATATGAATGCTTCTAGCAAATCATTTGCGATCTATTGGAGGTTTGAAATTTGTTGAATCTTATTGTCACCTAACTTATATATAGGGATCTAGATGAGACAATGATGGTGTTTTCCAAGACCTCTTAGAAACATCATCAGCATTGACTGTCATTTCTTACCCCAATGCTGGGAATATCGTCTCATCAAAGTGATAATTATCTACCCTGCAGGATATACATCGCCAGTGGGTCTAAATATTCAGTGATAAATATGAATCATCACCCACATAATACGAGGCCGACATTGAGGGTCCCATCTTCATACATTGTGGTACGTTTGGTACCTGTACGGAGCATCCAAATGTTCGTCGATGGGCGACACCGGGCTCTGACCCAATTACTAATCGCTTTTGGGAAAAAATAATATGATGATTTACTAAGGGATGAACCTTAATCAGTGCTGTAGGAGAAAAAATATATATCCTACACACTAGCTGGAAGCTGTGATCGTAATAACAGTAGCCTAGCGATTATCCTAAATCGCCTGATTAGGCTCTTTGCCAATCCCGAGATAGGTATGGTATGGGGTACTCACGATTCTCAATCATCTATCCCATTTAGCGATAAAATAATTATCAAAAGCCTGTAGTCTAACTCCCAAGCCCCCGTCAAGTCGCATCGATCGACTTTAATCGGTTAATCCAGGAACTGAGCCTGCGATCGAATGATCTAAGTGAGAAGCCGTGTTAACGGTGCATTCGTAGAACCATCTCCTAGATGCGTCTATAATGACCATAAATATTTAAGTGTGCCACTATGTGGATGGAAAGGTCCACATGGGTCTCCATGGATTCGGTTGGAGCAAAGGCTGGAGATCCCACTCCACCTTGGTCATGATAAACATTACTTAAAAGTAATCGTTACACGTACACTCTCTGGATCATCTCTCCTTTCAAAGAAAGTTGAGATGCAATCCCGATAATCCTCTTCGTTATCCCAGCTGGAGGAGTGTATTGGAAACCGTTCCAATAGCGTGTTTTAACCTTTAGACATAGAGTGAATGCACAAAACCTTGTCTGTCATTTTCTCTGATAGTCATTACGTGATAAATATTATCATGTATCTCCCTAAACTCAGTAAAATCCATCTGGATTTACAAATTTATAAACTGGACTAGACACCCTATATCATACCTGTAAAGAATAATAGCGTGACGCACTCAGTGTGTTCTATCATATTGGCCGTGCCAATGATATTCGTGTCATCCCTGATGCACAAGGTTAGACAAGAAATATATGCATAGCTCAAATGGATCGAGTGCGTGGTACTAAATGTCTCTGAGAGATATGCCACCACTCATCTGATTATCGGTCATGCTCAATGAGCAGAGAAAGCCATAAGCAGGTTATATGTAGTAGATCAACTATCATTCATAGAATTTAACTACTTCCCAAACAATAAATTTAAGTAATCATAATTTATAACAAATGGAGAATCTCATGTATGTCACGAGCACTGTATTGAAATATAAATGATATGTTCCCAACAAAATCAAAAATACTGACAACAAAAAGTAAATCAAGTCTGTCAAGACAAGAAACTACGAGTGCTCTCTCTAATGTGACATCACATGTCTACTGAGATATCATTACAGATTACTCTGTATATTGATCCAGGACGACATCAATGTCGTCAAAGATGTTTGACGCTGCGAACTCCAGAGGGGCGGAATTAGTATCAATAACTGCCTGGTGGGTTTGGACTTTGTCATCTGTAGCTATCCGTGATACATGGCATACCCGTGACCAGTGTCTTGTGTTACCGCAATTAAAACAAGTAGATCCCTGATCAGTCTTCTTTTCCTTCTTTACATTGCCTAGTGTCCAGGATTTCTCAAATCCTTGACCTCTCCTGGGGCCAAAGGGTTTCAGGTTCCCATCCTTCCTGTATCCCTGGTAGCCTCTCCTGTCCCTTCCATATCTTCGTCCCCGACGTGCAGAGTTATTTCTCCGAAACTGAACATTGTTTGACGCAGGCAACAACGCACTCCCAGAGAGCCGCATATCATAATTCTTCAGCAGAAGTTCATCATTCTACTCAGAGAGGAGCAGTGCCTGAATCAAGACTTTACGAGTCTTCATGTTCTCTCGCCGATATTGCCTCTAAATCATAATATTGCGAGTATGGAAGGTTGATAGAGTCTTCTGTATCATTTCAGCAGCAGTGACTTTCTTCTCGCAAAGCTCAAGTGGAGAAGTGATTTTATGGACCGTTGAGTTATAATCAGCGACCATCTTAAAATCTTGGAACCTAAGGGTGTTCCATTGGTGCATCGCTTTTGGGAGAATAATGGTCTTATGATGACGATAACGCCCTGGCAAACTTGCACATAAGTCAGCTGGCTCAACTTGGTTGAGGTATTTAGTCTTCAGGTCATCCTGAATATGATGACGAAGGATAAACAAAGCCCATGCTTTGTCCATGGATCTTCCTTGTTGCCAATGACGATGGTCTTCTGCAGACCAAGTGACTTAAAGAATAAGTCAGCGTCAATGCACCAAGTGAGGTAATTGGCTTTAGTGAGCAGCAATGGTCGAAATTCAACATTATTGAGTGTCGCATACATCGATAATGCATGATCTTGATAAAATATCAATTGCATTAAAGACAGATCATAGTACTTAGAATAAAGAGAAATAAATGATTCCAAATCATCTTATAGTTGAACCCAGTTCATATTCTAAAACTCATGAAATTCTTTTATAATAATTAAATCTCAAATTTTACCTAGTAAAAATGGCGATTCAAATATGAGATGTGCGTTTTAATAGAATCTTAGCCAAGATTGCTATTCAAAACTACCAAATGCGTGCGTTCCTCGTGAAATCCTTTGGAAGTACATGAAGTCTAATCAGTACTAAAGGCAATTCATATAATAGAAGTCAATAATTTTCAATCATTATTTATATGAACCTTGTTCATATCCTACGAAGCGTTAAATCACAAATTTACCCCGTAAAATGGTGATCTTAACATTTAAAGTATGTTTTAATAGAGTTTTAGCCAAGACAGCTATTAAAAACCACTAATTGTGTGTTTTCCTTATTCTGAGAACTAGGGTGTTCTAAGCCCTCAAGTTCTATAAAGGTAGGTATATTCTAGCCAAATGATCCATTTACTACGAATATGATGGGTATTAGATGTTTAGATGACAAGTGGTTCCATCCCAAAGTCAGCTGGGTTCACAAGATAAGTTGATTAGGCATGTCTTTGAACTAATAGTCTAGGGTACTATAGGTTGCTATTAATGCATATATACCTCTAAATGTTATGCTTGTAACATCTAATTACACCTAGACACGAAAAATTAGTTCCTCAGACACCAAGTTTTTAGAAATAAGACTAAGTCAATTCCCAATTGAGTTCTAGTTATTTGTCATTGACAATTAACTGGGATTTAGATGACTCACAGTCGTATGCTAAATTAGTCTTGGTTTCGTATTAGCTGTGATCCCCGATCAAGATAATTAGTATCCTAGGGGCATACCAGTAATATCCTATTAGCTATCGTAAAGATACTTAAATAGGTATTACATCATGTACTTATATCACATATAAGTGAGCCAATGCTTCTATCCGAGGCACTTCTTCCTAAGAATTTTAAAAAATATTTTGCATAAAAAAAAACCCAAAAAGGATCCCCCACGGGGTAGGTCCAGTCAATAGGAATTTTTCAAAAAAAAATTGGGCTAAATTTGACTAAAAATAGAGCGATTAAAAGTTGTTTTAGTGTCTGGACCGGGCTGACATGGTCTGAACCAGTCTGACTCGGTCACACGTACCCCGCACGAGCACAACACTTATCACACACGCACACGTATCACATACATCGCACAAGCCACACACGTCACATGTGTCACTGCTACATGTCACACATGTAAACTGAACCGGTGACGTCAAGGAATATTCCGGTCCCAGTGAAAAATATTTCGGCAATCGTCCGACAATTTTTCGGTCAAAATTTTGGTGACCGGCCGGCAGTCGGTCTCCGGTGACTGTCCGGCGACTGCCACGTGTCACCTCCGGTAACTGTCACGTGCCACGCACGTGCCAGGGCATGCCACACGTGCCACGCATGTATCATGCATGCCCCACGTGCCACACATGTGCCATGCCACGTCAGCGTGCAACGTGTCCTCGACACGTGTTACTATTGACGTTACTATGGATAAGGATGACGTCATAAATATAAATATTACTTTTGAAAAAAATAAAATTAAAAAAAAATTGATGACGTCACCGACAAAAAAAACGCCATTTTTGGCCGTGAAATTGCCTAGTTTCAACGAGCTATTCATGACAATTGGGGCATTTTCCAGAGACGTACCATATATCGTTGGAAAGCTCTCGGAGTAGGCTATCCAACCGAATTTGTCTTGCCTCCATCCGATCTGTACAGTAAAAGATATACTCGTTTGAAAACTTCCCTTTATCAAGGGTAAAAAATACTAAAAACTCTAGTTTTTAATCCGAAGAAATAGGGAAAAAATAGGTTTTTAAAATATGCTGATCTATGATCTGAATATAGGTATAAAAAAAACGTAAAATAGCTCTTCTCCTGATCGCTTGGTTTCTGTGAAATCTTTGATTATACGGAAATATATGCTCTCCTCGCTCCTATAGCTTTCGTGCTGATAACGTGTTGGGATATGATCAATCTAGAACATAATAATACTAAAACATGAACAAGAAAGAAATAAAGAAAGAGATTTATTGATTATCATAACCGTGTTCTCTATACATAGTACAGTGATATATATAGACAACCCAGAAGGATTTTCTATTCTACTCTAACTCTCCCCATAACCCTAATGGACCTATGGGTTTGCTAGGAGTTTGTATAGGACACCCCAACCCTGTTGGGTTTCTAGCTTAGGCTTGGACCCAACTCCTAACAATTATGAATTTATATAAGTCTTGTTTATAAAAATATGGATTCTTAGGAACCAATTTTTCGTATCTAGATGCATTAGTTGTTACTTGATAACATCCAGAAATACAAATATCCCAATAGAAATCTCTTACACCTTTAGATGGTTAGTTTAAGACAGGATTAATCTAACTATCTTTAGAATTCAACAAACTTTGGGCAATGGACCACTTGTTTGCTAAACATCCAATACCCCTCCATATTCGTAGGAAATGGGTCATTAATTTGGCTAAGATATACAAACCTTATAAAACTATAAGACTTAGAACACCCTAATAGTTAGATATGGATCACAACATCGAATGGTTTTGAATATGCATATAAGAACCTATTAGAACGAATTTCCAAGGGTAAAGATCTCTAATTTACAAGGTAAATGTGGGATTTTACACTTATAAAAGAATTTTATGAGTTTTAGAATTATGAACGAGGTTCAACTAATAATATGATTACAAATTATTTATTTTCTTTTTTTCTAAGTACTATGAACTATCTTATATACATATAAAATGTATATCAAGAGCTGCTACTGATTCATATTTATATTTTCGCATAATAGATGTCTGCGAAGCTCAAGAGCATTATCCACTGTTGATGCTCGATGGATCCAACCACCTTCTTTAGTGTACAAATGTTTAGTTACATCTATGAACAATGGGTATTTCCAAAACCATTGTACCTGGTAACACCACTTCTAAAGCCTACAAGGTCAATGACATGTTAGATATGTGCCATCATCTTTAGCCAGAGCTGAAGCATTAGATGATCCACATCGGAGATCCACTAGACTTATGGGTTAGCTAGCCTCAAACACCTCTTCAGTCTCCAATAGATCCTCAGGTCGCCTAAGGTCAGAACCCACTGGAACAACCTTCGGTTCTGTGATTTCAAAACAGTTGTTGAATACAATTCGGAACTCCGAAAAATCACATTAACACTGATTCTCAGTTGTAAAAAAGTCTTTCATATAGAGATGCTTTACAAGACTCTATCGACATTCCATGATTCTAACCCTGATATTAGGGATAAATATGCAAAAATAGAATTCAAGACGCATGCAAATTTGATTCAAGCTTTACTCATCGATGAGCAAGATGGCAAACTCGCTCTGAAGAATAACGTCATGTACCCTCCTAGGAGGAGTCCCACAAATGTTACCCAAAAAATCCTATCAGATGGTCAGGAAAACCAGGAACGAGGTTCTAGTAGTGGACATGGAAATGAAGACAAAGGACAAGGATCCTTGAGTTCTCATAAGAAGAAAAGGTTCAAAACCGTTGATAAGCCATGAAAATTGATGAAATCCAAGCGAGATCAGGGATATCCCCGCCCTAAGGCTGGTCAAGTTAGATACTGGACGCAAGATTGTGTTGCACCATTGGTGATTATAGACCCCAAAATCATTGCTAACCAGCATAATTAAAAAGTCCGTTTGGAAATTATTGTGGCCGATTTTTCTAAGATACTGACGCAGGCACAGATCAACGTACGGAGTGATTAGTAGTAGTTACATCTCAGTAGATGAATGATGTCACATTATAAGCCCACTAGTAGTTTCTTTTCTTAGTTGTTAGTTTTGATTTACTTTATTGGTACTTCTCCTGATTGTGTTGAGAACAAATTAACGGTGGTTAAGTTTAATAAGTGCTTGTCACATGCATCATTTCAGTATCCATCTATGAGATCATTTCTTTTTGTTCTAAAAAATTATTCAAATTACTGCTTGAGATAGTACGTAGTAAATTTGTTATATGATAGTTTATATCTATTGTATATAGGTAGCCTAATAGATATGTCTGTTCATAGAGCACTGATTGATAATCAGATGGGTCGCGACACTTATTTTATAGACAATACTAGCACACACTCGATCGTACGGGATACAAAATAATTTTCATCTTTGACCTTATATGTCAGGGATATAAAACTGTGACTGGGTCGGCCAGTATCATAGAGAGCTCAGGGATTGCCAAACTATTACTCCCTAACAGTACAATACTAGATATTAAGACTGCTTTGTACGCTAATAAATCCTTCGAGAATTTACTTAATTTTAGGGATATACATGATAACGGCTATCAAGTAAAAATGATAGGGGACGATGACAGTCAGATTCTGTGCATCACCTATTCACCTAAAGGTCAAAAAATTATATTGGAACGGTGTCCAATGTATGCCTCAAGGCTTTATTCCATAACTTTTAGGCATGTCAAAACATATGCAATTAATAACTTTTCTCTATTGCAAGAGAAAACGTTTAGGATTTTGGCATGATTGTTTCGGATATCATGAAACACGGACGATGAAGAAGATTATCAATAATATTTATGGACATTCATTGATAGAAGAGAAGATCCAAGTAATACAAGATTGCTCGTGTAACGCTTGCTCTCAGGGAAAGCTTATTGTCCAACTTAGTAAGACCAAGGTGGAGTTGGAATCTCTACCATTTCTTTAACGTATCCATAGAGAAATATGTGGACCTATCCATCCATATAGTGCTCCGTTTAGATATTATGTGGTCTTAATTAACGCATATGCGAGATGGTTTGGCGTTTGCCTATTATCATCTAGGAATATGACGTTTCCATATTTACTTGATCAGATTATACGATTGCGGGCTCATTTCCCGGATCACCCGATCAAATTAATATATGAAATTTAACGGTGCTGACGAGTTTACATCAAAGGCCTTTATTAATTATTGTACTGCTAAGGGGATAAATATCGCGCATTCAGTACCCCATATCCCTACCCAGAATGGAATGATGGAGAATCTAATAAAGCGATTGCAATTGATTACTAGATTATTGTTATTACGATCTCAGCTTCTAGTTACGGCGTATGGCCACGTAATTCTGCATACTGCCACCCTGATTAGAATTCGTCCAACAGCAGATAATCAATATTCCCCAAAGTAACTAGTAACTGGGATCGATCTCAGTGTCGCTCATCGGCAAACATTTAGATGTTCTGTACAGGTGCCAGTTACACTGCCATAATGTACGAAGATGGGATCCAATATTGGCTAGGTATTTACGTGAGTTATGATTCACCATCTATCATCTAATATTTGGAGCCCACGACTGGCGACGTATTCACCAAGAGATTTGCGGATTGTCACTTTGATGAAATGATATTCCCAACATTAAGGGGAGATATAACAGTTAATGCTGAGGATGTTTCCAAGATTAACTGAAAGACACCATCGTTGTCTCATCTAAATCCCATGACCAATCAGGGTTACAAGGAAGTACTACAAGTTCTACACTTGCGACAGATCGCCAATGAACTACTGGATGTATTCAACGATGATGTAAAAGTAACCAATGTGCATGTACCTACAAATAATGTGCTTGCACGCCTGGATGCTCAGGTAAGTGGTGTGCGTCCCGTAAATGAATCTAAACCACGCGTCAAGAGAGGACGCCCAGTTGTAAAGAGAAATACTGAGTCGGGGGCTAAGAGACATTGTACGCGAAAATAAATGACTAATGGTCTAGTCGGTTCATCAAAGATAGAACCTCTCATTGACATGGCTATAGCAGCTACGCATATACGCGACACATTATGTGACAAGCCTGTCGCAGCACATGTACATGATAATCAAGAGATCTTAATTAACCATGTTAGTAATGGCATCACGTGGGATCATTTTGAAGTAGTTGTCGACAACATATTTACCTTCACCACTGCGCTCGTTATTAAGGACAATGATCCTGAACCACTTACTATAGATGAATGTAGAAATTGTAAAGATTGGTCAGAGTGGGAGTTTATGATCAATGCGGAGCTAAGTTCACTAGCTAAATGTGATATGTTTGGACCAATTGCCTGTAGGCATGATGCTATCTAGCCTGTCATGTATAAATGGGTATTCATACAGAAACGTAATAAACACAAAAAAATTATTAGGTACAATACAAGACTAGTTGCCAAGGGCCTTACCCAAAGACCTGACAACCATTACGATGAAACCTACTCTCTGGTCATGGACGGTATAATGTTTCAGTACTTGATCAGTCTGTCAGTCGTTCAGAACGAGCTAGACATGCATCTTATGAATATGGTTACCGTATATCTATATGGGATTTTAAATAAAATAATAATAAATATATGGGAAATTAGATTTGAACATTTATATATGAAGCTACCCAAGGGGGGAAGCATCACAGCCTAGTACACGAGGTGCTTATGTAATAAAATTGGATAAGTAACTATATGAATTAAAATAGTCAGGGCTCATGTAACACAACAGGTTGACTAAATATTTAAAGGCAGAGGGTTTTGCAAATAGTCTTGTATGTATAGGCATTTTCATTAAGAAAACAGATACTGGTTTTGCCATCATTGCAGTGTACGTAGATGATTTGAATATCATTGGAACTTCGGGGGAGATCGCGAGAGCCACTGAATACCTTGGGAAGGAATTCGAAATGAAAGACCTTAGGAAAGCCAAGTTTTGTCTCTATTTGCAGGTCGAACATCTCGAAAGCGGCATACTCGTACACCAGGCGACATATATCAAAAGAATCATTATGCGTTTCGGTATGGATACGGCACACAGTACCAAAATACATATGTTTGGCCATTCACTAGACGTGAGCAAGGATAAATTTCATCCTCCAGATGAGGGGAAGAAACTTACAGGGCCTAATGTGCTATATCAAGGAGCTATTGGTGATTTTCTATACTTAGTAGGGTGTACTCGACCCAATATTTCATTCGCAGTAATTTTTTTGGCTCACCATAGTTTTGCACCTCCCCAAAGGCACTGTGATGGGATCAAGCACGTTCTAAGATATTTGATCGGCATGAAAAACCGATGTCTGTTCTACCCAAAAAATTATAAACATAAAATTATAGGGTACGCCGATGTAAGATATTTATCAGATCCACATAGAGGTTGATTGTAGTCGGGATATGTATTTTTTTATAGCGATACGACGATTTCATGGAGATCGGTGAAGCAGATGATGGTTGTCACATCTTCGAACCACGCGGAAATGCTTGGACTTCATGAAGCTGGCAGATAATATTTTTGGTTGCGCGCCATGGTTAATCATATCAACGGAAGTTGTGGTTTGAGTTCTATCTAAGATAAACCTACGACTATTTATGAAGACAACGCGGCCTGCATCATTCAAGTCTGAGGCAGATTTATCAAGGGCGACATGACGAAACACATTTCACCTAAAATTTTCCACATATATGAGTTACAAAAGCAAAATGAGATTAAAGTCATTCAAGTTCGTTCAGATAATAACTTAGCAGACCTATTCACTAAAGCTCTTGCACTTCCTACGTTCAAGAAGCTGGTACCCAGA